>JAWNKX010001029.1:0-313480 GCA_035041755.1 Cacoxenus indagator | reverse complement strand
ATATATATCTCGGTAAAAAAACAAACAACAATTCGTTGCTCCTATACACTATAATTGCCGTTTGCAGTAATCAGCCCATGGTCGGGATTTTGTGATGGCGGATTAGCAAGATAGTACTGTACGAGTACTGTATTAGATAAAATAATTATTACTAGCTTTTATCCAGGGTATCGCATACGTAAACCTGAATAATCGAAAAAACTTAGAAGAGCTCCAACCGACCCAATGTAGAATGACATTAACAATTTGGATTACATTTTTATTGAAAACTTTTTAAATAGATCCTCTTTGACAAACAACAGTGCAGTCATACGGTCCCAGCAAACCTAGATCATCGAACAGGTTCCAGTTGCTTGCGATGATTAGATGACATGCAATATAACAGTGGACAAATGATGATAACTTTCCCCAATATATATACAGGAGGTTGAGGATATAATCGACTGGTAACACACATTTTGCCTTCACTGCTGTTCCACCACCTCGCTTGCTGGTATACGGCTCAGAGATCACTTTTTCTCTTGTCCCACTTTTCTTTCAATCGCTCAACGATTTCTGCCTTATGCGATCTTTCTCCTCTTCCAGCAACTTGTTCTTTTTTGGCAATTTTGTTAGCTCTGCACGACGTCTTCTCAGCCTCTCTGCTGCTTTATTACAGTATTCCCTATACTCTTCTCAATCTTTCTTGTTTTTTCCAAGTACCGTTTTGTTGCTTTTTTTCTATTTTCGGCAAGTGTTTTACCCATCTACATAAACATATGAATGTTAAAATAAAAAAATAAAAAATAAAAATTCTTTTTTAAAAAATATACACTTGCGATGGTGCACGCGACACAAGAAAATTGTGCAAACTAACTAAATTCACTTTAAATAATTATTGGCTGACACTTCCTTAGAGGGGTCCCGAAGTAGTCGACACAAATGATGTTTTAGGTACACGAGCACCAGTGAATGTTATTTGTTTCTTCTTAGTCAAAGATTATTGGATGAGTTCAACAAAATGATGAGTGTGGAAAAAGCTAGACAAACATTCTAAGCCTTTTTGGAAAATAACCAAAATAATTAAGAACAAAGCACAGTTCATTCCTTGTTTAAACTACCTTAACGAATCATTCACGACTTGTGAACAGAAAGCCGACATATTAAGTAAAGTTTTCGAGGAAAATCACAAACTTATTCAAGTACATATCTTTAGTCAATGACTCCATAAGTATGATCGATTCTACACGTGGGCAGAAATTAAACTTTCCATTAATTACAACTTCTGATGTAGTTTGTGTTATACAATCGCTTCAAGTAAATAAATCGACAGGTATTGACTGCATCCCAAACATATGCATCAAAAACCTACCAAAGAAAGCAGTTGAATATGTTACTCGAATATTCAATGCATGCCTCAGCTTAGGTTATTTTCCTTCCTCGTGGAAAGTGGCTAAAATCATCCCCATTCATAAACCGGGAAAACCGCTTGACTTACCAAATAGCTATCGCCCAATTGGTTTGCTAAGTGGCTTCTCCAAAATTTTAGGCTAAAAGTTAGGCTTACTTCCCACTTGGATGCAAATCATATCTTGCCCAGTGATCAATATGGATTCCGAGCCCAACTTAGCTGCCACTTCATCCACTTCTTAAACTAAAGAGATTTGTTAAGGATAACTTCCAAAACAATTTTAAACATTACATTGAAGCTGCGTTTGATACAGTATGGCATTATGGACTAATCCATAAGCTTATGTCCATCAACACTCATATATACCTAACAAAAATAGTCCAAAGTTTCCTTGCTGATAGGTATTTTCATACTGTTGTAAATGGGACACAATCAATTCTCACACCTGTATGTGCTGGTGTTCCCGAAGGTTCTGTCCTTGGACCCACTCTATTGAACACATTTACATATAATATACCAAGTTTTGAAAACTGTGCCATGTCCATGTTTGCAGATGGTAGGGCCGTTTACTGTGCATCGAATACTTTTGTAGATATACATAGAAACTTACACAATGTTTTAGATGTCGTAGCTGCTTATTACAGAAAATGGAAAATCAAACTAAACTGTAATAAAGCTAACTCCATTTTCTTTACCAGAAAGCGCAAGCCTTGCTTTGTACCCAACGCTAACCTTGTCATTGGCAACGAGTGCATACAATGGGAATCTGGTGTACGATATCTCGATCTCTTCCTTGACAAAACAGTAATTCCTTGAACTTTAATTTTCATATAAGCAAAACAATTAATAAAGTCAACATAAGCTATATCTATATCGGATATTCTATATCCGTTCATCAACCGCAAGTTGAAAGTTTTTCTTTACCCATTTTCCTCATAAATATGAAGTATTGTTATAAAATATTATATCAAAAATCTAACATTTCAGTAGTAAGGAAATCTATGCCAAACTCTCTATATATAGGTTAAGTAGTAGAACTGTCATTGTAAATTAAGGGATCATAAATAAATAAATAAAAGAAAAAATGTCTAGTCTCTGTTCTGGGAGGTGAATTCGCCAATTCCTTTTTGTTTTGTTGTTGGCTTAGCTGTTTTCTTTATTTACTTGTTTGTTATGCACTTCGTGGTTAAACATAATATACATAATACTATACTAAAAAATCGTTTGAATCTTCACATTTAAAATTTCGATCACGGTTGACCCTTTGTGGAAATGCCCATATGACATGTGAAGCTTGAACAAATAGCTGTTTATAAAGGCAGTTATGGTTTGAAAATGTGGACACTCATTTTTCGACTTTTGGCCTATGGCAAAAGCCACTGCGGGCACGATACTGCCGTCAACCGTTATACAATAACGTCTAATCCCATTATATGTAGCACACAGTTGCTAGCACAAAGTCACAATTTACTTGCATTTTTGTGAGTTATAAATCCAACGATAATTGCATGTAATAAAAAATATATCAGCTTAAACGCGGTACAACAACCGAACAACCCTTAAGTCTATTTAGTGATGATGCATCCGTTCTTAATTATGGGAGTTCCTGGAATAGCGGATCTCCTGGTTCGCCTACCTGATTACGCAAAACAGACGCCCGAACCTCCTAATGATACTTTAATGAGGTAAATTAATATAAATAGCACGCTTGCCCCGAACAAGCATTAGTTATCAGAAAAACATAAAGACACAAGCATCGTTGTGGGCTTGAGAGTGCTTGCAAACAACTTTATACATTCGACTTGAGAAATATTCATATTTGCTTATACACTTCCATTGACGTGTACGCTAAATTTTGCATTTTATATTTCGAGTTATATTTAAATACAATACCACCACAAACAAGAAGATCCAGATCAGTTTTCGTTTCGATTTACACCACCTGAACTTTTCTACATCGACTTTAAAGAGAGTAAAATACATTTTGTCGATACAAAATGTCGACGCGCACGATGAGAAAACTCTTGGAGTCAAGTCGTAAGGATATACGCAATGACAGTGAAGAAGTTGCTAAATTCGAGAAGGAAGAGGAGTCACAAAATGAGTGTACAAAACACTTTAATCATTTTGATTTGTTGGTGAGTTATTCAAATGTGAATCAGTTATGTGAAAAATTACTCAAAATGTTCTACTTCTGCCATCAACAGAACCTTTCGGAGACCGAGATGGAAGAAGATGACATGAAAGTCGAACACCCTACGACATTGGCAAATACACCTAAATCAAGTGGTGCATTAAAGAAAAAAAAGAATAAGCGGAAGAAGAAGATTCAGTGCGACGGTAGTAATCGCATAGTCAGCGGGCACAATGATCAAACGGACAAAAATTTGGAAAAAAGTGACCCACTCTTGGACAATGTCATAGACTCTTTTATGCGATGGAGTGAACAGGCCAGACAATACGCCACTATGCAAGACGACATACTACTGAAAGTGGAGTTAAAGAATTTGAATCCGCTGAACGAAATTCATCGGATTTTCGGCAAGGATGTTCACAACATGGTGTAAGTATATGACAGCTCGCCTTGAGATGATTTATGGAACAGCATTTTCATTCCAAACTTTTACTTATTAGGAAACGTGGGTGTCAGAAGCAAACACTGCGTCAAACTCATATGGTAACTTACAAGGAGGCATGGCCCCCACTAACAAAGAAGACCATCACCATGACACGGATGCCGCCTCGAAAATTCGATTTCGTACAGTTTTACCGATTCGAGCATAGTCGGCTCTATCAGACAATTCAGCACATATTCATAGCGTCCATGAAACGGGCTGATTTCGATTGTCTCAATAATATAATTGAAGAGTATCCGTACCACGTAGACTGCTTAATACATCTAAGTGACATATGTAAGTGTATTGGTACACCATTTTTATTCTTTTAATCTAACACTTTCCGTTTCCACTTTTAAGACAAAATGAACGGAGATTTGAACTTGGCCTCAGAGCTCATTGAACGTGCATTGCTCGTTATGCAATCCGCATTGCACCCCAACTTCCTCTCTTCGAGTAAGAGCCGTTTAGACTACGACAGGCCGGAAAATCGCGCCTTCTTCATAGTGCTATTCAAACATGCCCAGGCTTTGGATGAGCGCGCTTGCTGTCGTACTGCGTTTGAACTCGCTAAACTGGTGTTGAGACTAGAGCCGGAAATGGATCCATTGGCTATGGTTCTGGTACTTGACTACTACGCCTTGCGCAGCAAACAGGCTCAATGGTTGGTGGATTTCTACGAAAAATACGCCTTAACCCGAAGCCTTTTAAAGCTTCCCAATATGGCGTATTCGTATGCGCTCGCACTCCACTCGCTGTATGGCGCATGTAGGAAATCGAACGCGGCGCTGCGACATGCGCTCATGTTGTTTCCAAGTGTGTTGAGACCGTTGCAGGATGAGCTATCAGCGCAGACTGGCAAACGGGTTCTGTCATCAGCATACTTCAACTCTGAAGCGTCTAGCTGCCAATCACCGGCATTGCATCAGCTGGTTTGTCTCTACATCTGCCGTGCAAAGGTCATCTGGCGTCAGAATAATGTTCTGCAGTGGTTGGAGGCCAACGTCAATGCAGTTTTGGATCACATTCACCTAAACGACGAAGAAGTAGACTATTACAGAAATCAACGCGCCTTCTGTTATATGGAGCCAACGAATCCGATCTTACGGCACGTAGTGCTCTGCGACTACAAGGAGAAAGTACCGCTTGCCGAATTTATAGACATGATAGGAGCGAACAATTTAATGTCACACGATCCGTTACCACCTCTGACTTCCATTAACAGCTACGATCCTATTTATTTTTCCTTCCGCCGTAGCCGTGATACATAAGATATACTTTAATTATAATTTGTATTAAAAATAAATAAAAAATATTTTGGTTAGTTTATTTTCGGTTTGTCATATTTAAATTAGACGCGCCAATTGCGATTATTGCATGTAATAAAATCTATTGTTCAAGCTTGAAAATGTCGAACCAACCGAAAAAACCTATGCGTTCTTAATTATGGAAGTTCCAGGAAGAGCAAATCTAGTTTGGTTACCTGACTATGAAATCAAGTTCATTACAGGCTCCCAAGCTTCGTAATTACCCTTTAAATAGTATATCGAGAATGAGGTATGAAGTATAGATTTGTTTCCGATTCTGGCTCCTAGCTTTTGGCATTAAGCATTGCTAGTTTCCATTAGCCTTCGCATAAGCTTCCACTAAGAGCATATAGCTAAGAGCTTATGGCTACATCAGATGATTTTCTATGATGTTTCAAAACAAATTCAACATTTAACAAATTCAGTTATAGAAAGAATGTTGTAAACATCATCTATCATCATCAATTTTTAGCTTTTGAGTTTTTCTTTTAAATAAATCGTAATTAGAGTTGTTAGCGTTGCATCATCCACTGGGAAGTTGTTATCATATTTTACGGTTATTGCATCCTTTGTTAAGCGATATTATGTATTTGCGATATTAATTTCCACAAAAACAGGTACCTTTTTCTTTGTGGGTTATGACAACGGGGGAAGCGAAGCAGAACACAACAACAACAAACAGTAAATACCCTTGTGCATGACGTTTTGATAGTTATTGACAAGACGTAGGTTACCTACATTTACGAACCACATGCGTTATGCTAATTCTGGCTAGGGAACATTTGAAAATACCTGCCAAGTGAGATTGGCAAGTGGTAGCTGAGAACTGGCCGACCGTACAGGGGCCGCAATTACATATGCGGGTTGATGATTGGCAATGCAGATAATTACAGGAGGAGATTGGACAAGAGGAGACAGTTTGCCAAAATCTTAACGTAGATTGGAAATAGAATTATTCTATAGGCAGACAGGGTAATGGAATCAAGGTTTATCAAAAAAGAAGAAGCTCAATTAGTATGTCTCGAAGGAATTTGACTTATATTTACAAACGCCGCGGCAAATGAGTACAACCATTCCATTTTAAACATTTTGTAAAAATTAAAGTAATATATTTGGCATCCTACGTTTTTGTTAGTTCTCATAAGGCCAGCAAGACAATTTCGTTAGGGAGCAGTTAGAGTTGCATAAGATAGGAATTAATTCTAGTTCTTAACCGACCTTACGTGATAATTAATAATATAACATAGACGTTGCGGATGAATTATCAAATGGCATTGTAGGAAAATTGTTTAATGTAGAGAAAGAATCATGTGGACGCAAACGATCGGCAAAATCAAGAAATCTAGTCCGCGCCCCAATCTTGACAATGAGGTTGTGCCAATAACTACTGAGACATCATCCGCACCACTTAATAACCATAAAACTATAAAAGCGAAACGAAGACATATTCCAGTTGTTTCTGCATTGGCAATGCCTATTCCAAATCACATGGAGGTACTTATGATGCCATTACTTACAAATACGAACTCACCATACTAGCTTTAACAAGAGTAATGAGGATTCTAGGCTTACTTATGGTTACTAAAGAAAATACTAGAGACAGCAGAATGTTTTGGATAGTTTGAACAGGATGACCTCTGAATATTTCAGAATGACATAAACATCACAAGAGATCATCAAGTCGTCGAGAGGTTACAATATCAGGTTAAAAAGGATTACAAAACTGTTTGGGCCTTTTTGAGACGTAGTTATAATATCTATTGAACGAATGATCGAAGCGAGCGTGCGGTGCTTAATTAAGATTATACGTGCGCTCTTAGTTTTAAGTCTCTCCAGTTAGAGGAGCTTTAAGCTTAATGGGAGCTTCATTATGTTAAACTAAGGTAGTAAGTAGGATGGATGTGAGGAAGAATTTAATAAAACATTGTCAATTAGTAAGGCCAGCGAGCGCGTTCGTAATTATTGGTTGGTGCGGCGCTTAAAGTGGAAGCGCACGGAAATTAGAGAACGGCTGCTGAACACGCCATGGTTGGTAATCAACATTTTGGCGTCCGAGCAGGGACTGATCTCCAATCTTTGAAGCTCAAGACTGGAGCCTGACCTGGTAGACCTGGAAGCGGGAGGCTTCAAAGGAAAAACAAAAAAAACAAAAAATTAAAGAATTCGAAATGCCACCCAAAAAGTTAAACACTGGAAAATCCACGAGAAAGTCGCAGCAGTAGACAAAGAGCAGAGTGGCTGAAATATCCGAAGAGCAGCAACGAGCCGGGTCTCTGCTAGTAATTTATCTTTTGAAAAAACTAGAAACACGCTTTAATAGCAAACCGAATTAAAAACTAAATTAGTTATCACGAAAAAGTCGTCAAACTTGAACTTAGTCGCACTGGCTATCGCCATGATAAATGTGCAAGTGAAAGAGGCATAATGCAGCCACCGCTAAAGTGCGCCTATGGAAATTAGTTAAGAGACATAAGATGGCACTACTGAAATTAGTCATTTTTGTTTAATCCTGATGATGCTGGTTAGGTCATAAGGACAGAGTTGTCAAATTATTGTGTTCCCATCGGTCCTTGATAGGTGTGCAAAGTTTCAGTTTAATCCGACGTTACGAAGTGGGTTACAATTTCGTTCATTTGATTACAAACATACAGGCGAGGCTTATACAGAACATGTCAAAGTACCATTAAGATGTTACCACATCCATTCTATTTCTCAGCTTTGCTTTGATATTTGACCAGACTAAAATCCTCTCCACCTCAACATTGGACCGTGACAAGGAAAGTATAGCAACATTGTATAGCCACTGCCGCTAGTTCCAATAATCTGTCCTTTAACCTAAATTCCATTAGAATAGGAACAAAACTGTTTTTTGGTCGTAAATTTTTGGAAACCGGGAATATGTCATTTGTTTAAAAATGATGAAATTGCCTATAGCACCCTATCTATATATATTATTATATACGTAAAAATGAATGCATTTTCTGTGTGTAATATTATTCTGAGCTATGGCGTGAATGAATTTGAAAAATTCTTCTTGTATGTTTTAGAGGAAGTCGAGACGATGGTTTTAAAATAATTTTTTTTTGTGGTGCCCTGGTATTTTTAGCTGGTGACTTTAGGCATATATTTCTAGATATTCCTCCATCTACTCAAGTTGATGCAATAAACGTCTGCTTCTTCATATTTATACATAAATATATATATATTTATGGGGATTTGCTCAAACATTGACACTTACCACAAATGTTCGTGTTCAATTGCAAAACGATCCATCAGCAGATGAGTTCTCAAGACAACTGTTGCAGATTGGAAATGGCCCAGTAGCAGTTGATGCTACCGGATTTATCACATCCCCTAACGATGTTTGCCGATTCACAAGTTCTAATGAAGAATTGATTAACAGGGTGTTTCCAAACATAGCACAAAAGTACAAAAATCATGATTGGCTTAGTAGAAGAGCAATATTGGCAGCAAAAAATAAGGATGTCAATGAATTGAATTCAGTCATTCAATTCAAAATTCCAGGAGAGTTGGTTTCATACAAATCAGTGGATACGATTACCAATGAGGATGATCTGGTGAAGTATCCAATTTTTTAATTCACTCGATTTGCCCGGATTGCCACCACATAATTTACAATTGAAAGTTGGTGTGACGATTACTATGCTTCGTAATATTACCCACCACGACTTTGGAATTAAGTCAGACTTGCTGTGAAACGGTTAATGGCAAAGGTCATCGAAGCAACTATTTTGAAAGGAAAAATCAAAGGCGAAGATGTTCTGATTCCACGCATACCAATGATTCCATCTGATTTGCCATTTAATTTCAAAAGACTTCAATTTCCGGTTTGTCAAGCTTTTGGAATGACGATTAATAAGGCGCAATAAAGCGACAGTCATTGCGAATTAAATTGGAGTATACAGTATATAGTCTTTTCGCATGGGCAACTATATGTTGCGTGCTCTCGCGTAGGCAAACCATTGGCACTATTTGTTTATGCGCAAGACAAAAAAACCAAAAATGTTGTGTATCATAGAGCATTGCATTGTTTTTTTCCTTTCGCACTATTTAATGCGCAGCGAGGCGGGCAGGGTTCCGCTAGTATTGCAAATATATGTAAGGTAAATGAGACAACATGTGTTAAGGGAACAACAGTAAAACAAACTGAACTTTTCCTAAAGTGTCTATAAATAACATGACTCAAATACTAGTACATATTTAAGCAGCCACAAGCGAAGAGTATCTATTCTTTTAGAGGACGTATTCCTCTCAGGGGCAGGTGCCTCCAGGATGCGGTTGTAAACTCCTCTGCCCCAATCGTAACTACTGAACAAGCGACACATTTCCCATTCGCCCAGGGTCACACGCCCAGTGGCATCGATTTCTTTGTCTTTAATGGCCTGCGTGTTGAATTATGATTCCAATTCACGTCGTTGCGGCCAAACAATGACCTCCAATAATCTAAAGATAATGATTTGGAACTCTGACCACACAGCTCTTGGTTGCAACATTTAACCAACGCCTCATCGACTTCTGTCCATAACGGACAAACTAACATACTTCCAATTTTGGACGATTTTGATGAAGTTTTAAGGGAATCTCTATAAGGGCCTTTAAATGAATTTTGGTGCGAAAAAATTCGGAGATCATTCAATTTTCAGATGCTTTTTAAACTGTACAAATACAAATAAAACACAAAAACAAAGCCGCATCTGGGAACTGCTTTTGCCGGCAGTGCTGCTCAAACTGTACAAAGTCGAAATATTCAAATGTTCGAATGAAAAAAAAAACCAAAAAGTGAAGAATACGAAATGCTGCCAAAATAAAAAACAACACCGGAAGATCAACGAGAAAATCGCAGCAGTATACAGAGCACAGAGCTACTGAATCATCCGCAGAGTGAAACGCATGCGAAGGCAGCAACGCGCCGGGTCCCTGCTAGTAGATATAAATAATTATAGGTTCACACAGATTTCAATACCTTAGGATTACTAGATCATAAAGCCTCATATAAGCCTCATTTGAAATTCGTACACGTAACCATTTTCTTTACCAGCCCATAATAAATTCATACCTATTTTACTTCCTACCAAATTCAAGCCCACTAGATTACTGGATCGTATAATCTACCCAGTCTTATTATTCTTGTTATCTTAAACTTTCAGCAGAATATTTATTGTTAAATAAATTTTAAAGAACCATGGACAGAAACTCGACTTTTGAGTGTGAAGCGTATTACAAATTTACTATAGGCATGATCTTGTTTTAAATCTGAATTGTTTATTCTCTTGACATGCAAAGTGGGAAAATTGCCAGCTGATCGAATACCAAACACCTAAGGCGGCTGGGGTATTAGAGTTGGTTAGAGTAAGAAAATGCTGTTAGCGATAGATAAAATTTTAAGTCTTTCAGTTTCACAATTTATATGCATATGTACATACATACACATATGTATAAGGATGTGCGATGACGCAGAATTGTTGTTGTAGGTTGATGAATGATGAAGTAGCTATGTTATTTAGTTTCGCATGATTGCAAAATGGTTGTGAAATCACATTCTGTAATTCATAAATATGACTCTATGACTATGTATGTAAACTATGTACTACCTCTGTAATCCGCCGTTTTTGTAATCTAGTCTAATGTGGGTCAAACTCTAATCCGCCGTCATTGAAAATCTGCAGCTCGATAATCCACTGTCCTCTTTTTATTTCAAGGGTGTGCGTGGTCATAAAATGCGTGGTCAAGTTATTGAGAATATATATCTCGGTAAAAAAACAAACAACAATTCGTTGCTCCTATACACTATAATTGCCGTTTGCAGTAATCAGCCCATGGTCGGGATTTTGTGATGGCGGATTAGCAAGATAGTACTGTACGAGTACTGTATTAGATAAAATAATTATTACTAGCTTTTATCCAGGGTATCGCATACGTAAACCTGAATAATCGAAAAAACTTAGAAGAGCTCCAACCGACCCAATGTAGAATGACATTAACAATTTGGATTACATTTTTATTGAAAACTTTTTAAATAGATCCTCTTTGACAAACAACAGTGCAGTCATACGGTCCCAGCAAACCTAGATCATCGAACAGGTTCCAGTTGCTTGCGATGATTAGATGACATGCAATATAACAGTGGACAAATGATGATAACTTTCCCCAATATATATACAGGAGGTTGAGGATATAATCGACTGGTAACACACATTTTGCCTTCACTGCTGTTCCACCACCTCGCTTGCTGGTATACGGCTCAGAGATCACTTTTTCTCTTGTCCCACTTTTCTTTCAATCGCTCAACGATTTCTGCCTTATGCGATCTTTCTCCTCTTCCAGCAACTTGTTCTTTTTTGGCAATTTTGTTAGCTCTGCACGACGTCTTCTCAGCCTCTCTGCTGCTTTATTACAGTATTCCCTATACTCTTCTCAATCTTTCTTGTTTTTTCCAAGTACCGTTTTGTTGCTTTTTTTCTATTTTCGGCAAGTGTTTTACCCATCTACATAAACATATGAATGTTAAAATAAAAAAATAAAAAATAAAAATTCTTTTTTAAAAAATATACACTTGCGATGGTGCACGCGACACAAGAAAATTGTGCAAACTAACTAAATTCACTTTAAATAATTATTGGCTGACACTTCCTTAGAGGGGTCCCGAAGTAGTCGACACAAATGATGTTTTAGGTACACGAGCACCAGTGAATGTTATTTGTTTCTTCTTAGTCAAAGATTATTGGATGAGTTCAACAAAATGATGAGTGTGGAAAAAGCTAGACAAACATTCTAAGCCTTTTTGGAAAATAACCAAAATAATTAAGAAAAAAGCACAGTTCATTCCTTGTTTAAACTACCTTAACGAATCATTCACGACTTGTGAACAGAAAGCCGACATATTAAGTAAAGTTTTCGAGGAAAATCACAAACTTATTCAAGTACATATCTTTAGTCAATGACTCCACAAGTATGATCGATTCTACACGTGGGCAGCAGCTAAACTTTCCATTAATTTCAACTTCTGATGTAGTTTGTGTTATACAATCGCTTCAAGTAAATAAATCGACAGGTATTGACTGCATCCCAAACATATGCATCAAAAACCTACCAAAGAAAGCAGTTGAATATGTTACTCGAATATTCAATGCTTGCCTCAGCTTAGGTTATTTTCCTTCCTCGTGGAAAGGGGCTAAAATCATCCCCATTCATAAACCGGGAAAACCGCTTGACTTACCAAATAGCTATCGCCCAATTGGTTTGCTAAGTGGCTTCTCCAAAATTTTAGGCTAAAAGTTAGGCTTACTTCCCACTTGGATGCAAATCATATCTTGCCCAGTGATCAATATGGATTTCAAGCCCAACTTACCTGCCACTTCAACCACTTCTTAAACTAAATAGATTTGTTAAGGATAACCTCCAAAACAATTTTGAACATTACATTGAAGCTGCGTTTGATACAGTATGGCATAATGGACTAATCCATAAGCTTATGTCCATCAACACTCCTTTATACCTAACAAAAATATTCCAAAGTTTCCTTGCTGATAGGTATTTTCATACTGTTGTAAATGGGACACAATCAATTCTCACACCTGTATGTGCTGGTGTTCCCGAAGGTTCTGTCCTTGGACCCACTCTATTGAACACATTTACATATAATATACCAAGTTTTGAAAACTGTGCCATGTCCATGTTTGCAGATGGTAGGGCCGTTTACTGTGCATCGAATACTTTTGTAGATATACATAGAAACTTACACAATGTTTTAGATGTCGTAGCTGCTTATTACAGAAAATGGAAAATCAAACTAAACTGTAATAAAGCTAACTCCATTTTCTTTACCAGAAAGCGCAAGCCTTGCTTTGTACCCAACGCTAACCTTGTCATTGGCAACGAGTGCATACAATGGGAATCTGGTGTACGATATCTCGATCTCTTCCTTGACAAAACAGTAATTCCTTGAACTTTAATTTTCATATAAGCAAAACAATTAATAAAGTCAACATAAGCTATATCTATATCGGATATTCTATATCCGTTCATCAACCGCAAGTTGAAAGTTTTTCTTTACCCATTTTCCTCATAAATATGAAGTATTGTTATAAAATATTATATCAAAAATCTAACATTTCAGTAGTAAGGAAATCTATGCCAAACTCTCTATATATAGGTTAAGTAGTAGAACTGTCATTGTAAATTAAGGGATCATAAATAAATAAATAAAAGAAAAAATGTCTAGTCTCTGTTCTGGGAGGTGAATTCGCCAATTCCTTTTTGTTTTGTTGTTGGCTTAGCTGTTTTCTTTATTTACTTGTTTGTTATGCACTTCGTGGTTAAACATAATATACATAATACTATACTAAAAAATCGTTTGAATCTTCACATTTAAAATTTCGATCACGGTTGACCCTTTGTGGAAATGCCCATATGACATGTGAAGCTTGAACAAATAGCTGTTTATAAAGGCAGTTATGGTTTGAAAATGTGGACACTCATTTTTCGACTTTTGGCCTATGGCAAAAGCCACTGCGGGCACGATACTGCCGTCAACCGTTATACAATAACGTCTAATCCCATTATATGTAGCACACAGTTGCTAGCACAAAGTCACAATTTACTTGCATTTTTGTGAGTTATAAATCCAACGATAATTGCATGTAATAAAAAATATATCAGCTTAAACGCGGTACAACAACCGAACAACCCTTAAGTCTATTTAGTGATGATGCATCCGTTCTTAATTATGGGAGTTCCTGGAATAGCGGATCTCCTGGTTCGCCTACCTGATTACGCAAAACAGACGCCCGAACCTCCTAATGATACTTTAATGAGGTAAATTAATATAAATAGCACGCTTGCCCCGAACAAGCATTAGTTATCAGAAAAACATAAAGACACAAGCATCGTTGTGGGCTTGAGAGTGCTTGCAAACAACTTTATACATTCGACTTGAGAAATATTCATATTTGCTTATACACTTCCATTGACGTGTACGCTAAATTTTGCATTTTATATTTCGAGTTATATTTAAATACAATACCACCACAAACAAGAAGATCCAGATCAGTTTTCGTTTCGATTTACACCACCTGAACTTTTCTACATCGACTTTAAAGAGAGTAAAATACATTTTGTCGATACAAAATGTCGACGCGCACGATGAGAAAACTCTTGGAGTCAAGTCGTAAGGATATACGCAATGACAGTGAAGAAGTTGCTAAATTCGAGAAGGAAGAGGAGTCACAAAATGAGTGTACAAAACACTTTAATCATTTTGATTTGTTGGTGAGTTATTCAAATGTGAATCAGTTATGTGAAAAATTACTCAAAATGTTCTACTTCTGCCATCAACAGAACCTTTCGGAGACCGAGATGGAAGAAGATGACATGAAAGTCGAACACCCTACGACATTGGCAAATACACCTAAATCAAGTGGTGCATTAAAGAAAAAAAAGAATAAGCGGAAGAAGAAGATTCAGTGCGACGGTAGTAATCGCATAGTCAGCGGGCACAATGATCAAACGGACAAAAATTTGGAAAAAAGTGACCCACTCTTGGACAATGTCATAGACTCTTTTATGCGATGGAGTGAACAGGCCAGACAATACGCCACTATGCAAGACGACATACTACTGAAAGTGGAGTTAAAGAATTTGAATCCGCTGAACGAAATTCATCGGATTTTCGGCAAGGATGTTCACAACATGGTGTAAGTATATGACAGCTCGCCTTGAGATGATTTATGGAACAGCATTTTCATTCCAAACTTTTACTTATTAGGAAACGTGGGTGTCAGAAGCAAACACTGCGTCAAACTCATATGGTAACTTACAAGGAGGCATGGCCCCCACTAACAAAGAAGACCATCACCATGACACGGATGCCGCCTCGAAAATTCGATTTCGTACAGTTTTACCGATTCGAGCATAGTCGGCTCTATCAGACAATTCAGCACATATTCATAGCGTCCATGAAACGGGCTGATTTCGATTGTCTCAATAATATAATTGAAGAGTATCCGTACCACGTAGACTGCTTAATACATCTAAGTGACATATGTAAGTGTATTGGTACACCATTTTTATTCTTTTAATCTAACACTTTCCGTTTCCACTTTTAAGACAAAATGAACGGAGATTTGAACTTGGCCTCAGAGCTCATTGAACGTGCATTGCTCGTTATGCAATCCGCATTGCACCCCAACTTCCTCTCTTCGAGTAAGAGCCGTTTAGACTACGACAGGCCGGAAAATCGCGCCTTCTTCATAGTGCTATTCAAACATGCCCAGGCTTTGGATGAGCGCGCTTGCTGTCGTACTGCGTTTGAACTCGCTAAACTGGTGTTGAGACTAGAGCCGGAAATGGATCCATTGGCTATGGTTCTGGTACTTGACTACTACGCCTTGCGCAGCAAACAGGCTCAATGGTTGGTGGATTTCTACGAAAAATACGCCTTAACCCGAAGCCTTTTAAAGCTTCCCAATATGGCGTATTCGTATGCGCTCGCACTCCACTCGCTGTATGGCGCATGTAGGAAATCGAACGCGGCGCTGCGACATGCGCTCATGTTGTTTCCAAGTGTGTTGAGACCGTTGCAGGATGAGCTATCAGCGCAGACTGGCAAACGGGTTCTGTCATCAGCATACTTCAACTCTGAAGCGTCTAGCTGCCAATCACCGGCATTGCATCAGCTGGTTTGTCTCTACATCTGCCGTGCAAAGGTCATCTGGCGTCAGAATAATGTTCTGCAGTGGTTGGAGGCCAACGTCAATGCAGTTTTGGATCACATTCACCTAAACGACGAAGAAGTAGACTATTACAGAAATCAACGCGCCTTCTGTTATATGGAGCCAACGAATCCGATCTTACGGCACGTAGTGCTCTGCGACTACAAGGAGAAAGTACCGCTTGCCGAATTTATAGACATGATAGGAGCGAACAATTTAATGTCACACGATCCGTTACCACCTCTGACTTCCATTAACAGCTACGATCCTATTTATTTTTCCTTCCGCCGTAGCCGTGATACATAAGATATACTTTAATTATAATTTGTATTAAAAATAAATAAAAAATATTTTGGTTAGTTTATTTTCGGTTTGTCATATTTAAATTAGACGCGCCAATTGCGATTATTGCATGTAATAAAATCTATTGTTCAAGCTTGAAAATGTCGAACCAACCGAAAAAACCTATGCGTTCTTAATTATGGAAGTTCCAGGAAGAGCAAATCTAGTTTGGTTACCTGACTATGAAATCAAGTTCATTACAGGCTCCCAAGCTTCGTAATTACCCTTTAAATAGTATATCGAGAATGAGGTATGAAGTATAGATTTGTTTCCGATTCTGGCTCCTAGCTTTTGGCATTAAGCATTGCTAGTTTCCATTAGCCTTCGCATAAGCTTCCACTAAGAGCATATAGCTAAGAGCTTATGGCTACATCAGATGATTTTCTATGATGTTTCAAAACAAATTCAACATTTAACAAATTCAGTTATAGAAAGAATGTTGTAAACATCATCTATCATCATCAATTTTTAGCTTTTGAGTTTTTCTTTTAAATAAATCGTAATTAGAGTTGTTAGCGTTGCATCATCCACTGGGAAGTTGTTATCATATTTTACGGTTATTGCATCCTTTGTTAAGCGATATTATGTATTTGCGATATTAATTTCCACAAAAACAGGTACCTTTTTCTTTGTGGGTTATGACAACGGGGGAAGCGAAGCAGAACACAACAACAACAAACAGTAAATACCCTTGTGCATGACGTTTTGATAGTTATTGACAAGACGTAGGTTACCTACATTTACGAACCACATGCGTTATGCTAATTCTGGCTAGGGAACATTTGAAAATACCTGCCAAGTGAGATTGGCAAGTGGTAGCTGAGAACTGGCCGACCGTACAGGGGCCGCAATTACATATGCGGGTTGATGATTGGCAATGCAGATAATTACAGGAGGAGATTGGACAAGAGGAGACAGTTTGCCAAAATCTTAACGTAGATTGGAAATAGAATTATTCTATAGGCAGACAGGGTAATGGAATCAAGGTTTATCAAAAAAGAAGAAGCTCAATTAGTATGTCTCGAAGGAATTTGACTTATATTTACAAACGCCGCGGCAAATGAGTACAACCATTCCATTTTAAACATTTTGTAAAAATTAAAGTAATATATTTGGCATCCTACGTTTTTGTTAGTTCTCATAAGGCCAGCAAGACAATTTCGTTAGGGAGCAGTTAGAGTTGCATAAGATAGGAATTAATTCTAGTTCTTAACCGACCTTACGTGATAATTAATAATATAACATAGACGTTGCGGATGAATTATCAAATGGCATTGTAGGAAAATTGTTTAATGTAGAGAAAGAATCATGTGGACGCAAACGATCGGCAAAATCAAGAAATCTAGTCCGCGCCCCAATCTTGACAATGAGGTTGTGCCAATAACTACTGAGACATCATCCGCACCACTTAATAACCATAAAACTATAAAAGCGAAACGAAGACATATTCCAGTTGTTTCTGCATTGGCAATGCCTATTCCAAATCACATGGAGGTACTTATGATGCCATTACTTACAAATACGAACTCACCATACTAGCTTTAACAAGAGTAATGAGGATTCTAGGCTTACTTATGGTTACTAAAGAAAATACTAGAGACAGCAGAATGTTTTGGATAGTTTGAACAGGATGACCTCTGAATATTTCAGAATGACATAAACATCACAAGAGATCATCAAGTCGTCGAGAGGTTACAATATCAGGTTAAAAAGGATTACAAAACTGTTTGGGCCTTTTTGAGACGTAGTTATAATATCTATTGAACGAATGATCGAAGCGAGCGTGCGGTGCTTAATTAAGATTATACGTGCGCTCTTAGTTTTAAGTCTCTCCAGTTAGAGGAGCTTTAAGCTTAATGGGAGCTTCATTATGTTAAACTAAGGTAGTAAGTAGGATGGATGTGAGGAAGAATTTAATAAAACATTGTCAATTAGTAAGGCCAGCGAGCGCGTTCGTAATTATTGGTTGGTGCGGCGCTTAAAGTGGAAGCGCACGGAAATTAGAGAACGGCTGCTGAACACGCCATGGTTGGTAATCAACATTTTGGCGTCCGAGCAGGGACTGATCTCCAATCTTTGAAGCTCAAGACTGGAGCCTGACCTGGTAGACCTGGAAGCGGGAGGCTTCAAAGGAAAAACAAAAAAAACAAAAAATTAAAGAATTCGAAATGCCACCCAAAAAGTTAAACACTGGAAAATCCACGAGAAAGTCGCAGCAGTAGACAAAGAGCAGAGTGGCTGAAATATCCGAAGAGCAGCAACGAGCCGGGTCTCTGCTAGTAATTTATCTTTTGAAAAAACTAGAAACACGCTTTAATAGCAAACCGAATTAAAAACTAAATTAGTTATCACGAAAAAGTCGTCAAACTTGAACTTAGTCGCACTGGCTATCGCCATGATAAATGTGCAAGTGAAAGAGGCATAATGCAGCCACCGCTAAAGTGCGCCTATGGAAATTAGTTAAGAGACATAAGATGGCACTACTGAAATTAGTCATTTTTGTTTAATCCTGATGATGCTGGTTAGGTCATAAGGACAGAGTTGTCAAATTATTGTGTTCCCATCGGTCCTTGATAGGTGTGCAAAGTTTCAGTTTAATCCGACGTTACGAAGTGGGTTACAATTTCGTTCATTTGATTACAAACATACAGGCGAGGCTTATACAGAACATGTCAAAGTACCATTAAGATGTTACCACATCCATTCTATTTCTCAGCTTTGCTTTGATATTTGACCAGACTAAAATCCTCTCCACCTCAACATTGGACCGTGACAAGGAAAGTATAGCAACATTGTATAGCCACTGCCGCTAGTTCCAATAATCTGTCCTTTAACCTAAATTCCATTAGAATAGGAACAAAACTGTTTTTTGGTCGTAAATTTTTGGAAACCGGGAATATGTCATTTGTTTAAAAATGATGAAATTGCCTATAGCACCCTATCTATATATATTATTATATACGTAAAAATGAATGCATTTTCTGTGTGTAATATTATTCTGAGCTATGGCGTGAATGAATTTGAAAAATTCTTCTTGTATGTTTTAGAGGAAGTCGAGACGATGGTTTTAAAATAATTTTTTTTTGTGGTGCCCTGGTATTTTTAGCTGGTGACTTTAGGCATATATTTCTAGATATTCCTCCATCTACTCAAGTTGATGCAATAAACGTCTGCTTCTTCATATTTATACATAAATATATATATATTTATGGGGATTTGCTCAAACATTGACACTTACCACAAATGTTCGTGTTCAATTGCAAAACGATCCATCAGCAGATGAGTTCTCAAGACAACTGTTGCAGATTGGAAATGGCCCAGTAGCAGTTGATGCTACCGGATTTATCACATCCCCTAACGATGTTTGCCGATTCACAAGTTCTAATGAAGAATTGATTAACAGGGTGTTTCCAAACATAGCACAAAAGTACAAAAATCATGATTGGCTTAGTAGAAGAGCAATATTGGCAGCAAAAAATAAGGATGTCAATGAATTGAATTCAGTCATTCAATTCAAAATTCCAGGAGAGTTGGTTTCATACAAATCAGTGGATACGATTACCAATGAGGATGATCTGGTGAAGTATCCAATTTTTTAATTCACTCGATTTGCCCGGATTGCCACCACATAATTTACAATTGAAAGTTGGTGTGACGATTACTATGCTTCGTAATATTACCCACCACGACTTTGGAATTAAGTCAGACTTGCTGTGAAACGGTTAATGGCAAAGGTCATCGAAGCAACTATTTTGAAAGGAAAAATCAAAGGCGAAGATGTTCTGATTCCACGCATACCAATGATTCCATCTGATTTGCCATTTAATTTCAAAAGACTTCAATTTCCGGTTTGTCAAGCTTTTGGAATGACGATTAATAAGGCGCAATAAAGCGACAGTCATTGCGAATTAAATTGGAGTATACAGTATATAGTCTTTTCGCATGGGCAACTATATGTTGCGTGCTCTCGCGTAGGCAAACCATTGGCACTATTTGTTTATGCGCAAGACAAAAAAACCAAAAATGTTGTGTATCATAGAGCATTGCATTGTTTTTTTCCTTTCGCACTATTTAATGCGCAGCGAGGCGGGCAGGGTTCCGCTAGTATTGCAAATATATGTAAGGTAAATGAGACAACATGTGTTAAGGGAACAACAGTAAAACAAACTGAACTTTTCCTAAAGTGTCTATAAATAACATGACTCAAATACTAGTACATATTTAAGCAGCCACAAGCGAAGAGTATCTATTCTTTTAGAGGACGTATTCCTCTCAGGGGCAGGTGCCTCCAGGATGCGGTTGTAAACTCCTCTGCCCCAATCGTAACTACTGAACAAGCGACACATTTCCCATTCGCCCAGGGTCACACGCCCAGTGGCATCGATTTCTTTGTCTTTAATGGCCTGCGTGTTGAATTATGATTCCAATTCACGTCGTTGCGGCCAAACAATGACCTCCAATAATCTAAAGATAATGATTTGGAACTCTGACCACACAGCTCTTGGTTGCAACATTTAACCAACGCCTCATCGACTTCTGTCCATAACGGACAAACTAACATACTTCCAATTTTGGACGATTTTGATGAAGTTTTAAGGGAATCTCTATAAGGGCCTTTAAATGAATTTTGGTGCGAAAAAATTCGGAGATCATTCAATTTTCAGATGCTTTTTAAACTGTACAAATACAAATAAAACACAAAAACAAAGCCGCATCTGGGAACTGCTTTTGCCGGCAGTGCTGCTCAAACTGTACAAAGTCGAAATATTCAAATGTTCGAATGAAAAAAAAAACCAAAAAGTGAAGAATACGAAATGCTGCCAAAATAAAAAACAACACCGGAAGATCAACGAGAAAATCGCAGCAGTATACAGAGCACAGAGCTACTGAATCATCCGCAGAGTGAAACGCATGCGAAGGCAGCAACGCGCCGGGTCCCTGCTAGTAGATATAAATAATTATAGGTTCACACAGATTTCAATACCTTAGGATTACTAGATCATAAAGCCTCATATAAGCCTCATTTGAAATTCGTACACGTAACCATTTTCTTTACCAGCCCATAATAAATTCATACCTATTTTACTTCCTACCAAATTCAAGCCCACTAGATTACTGGATCGTATAATCTACCCAGTCTTATTATTCTTGTTATCTTAAACTTTCAGCAGAATATTTATTGTTAAATAAATTTTAAAGAACCATGGACAGAAACTCGACTTTTGAGTGTGAAGCGTATTACAAATTTACTATAGGCATGATCTTGTTTTAAATCTGAATTGTTTATTCTCTTGACATGCAAAGTGGGAAATTTGCCAGCTGATCGAATACCAAACACCTAAGGCGGCTGGGGTATTAGAGTTGGTTAGAGTAAGAAAATGCTGTTAGCGATAGATAAAATTTTAAGTCTTTCAGTTTCACAATTTATATGCATATGTACATACATACACATATGTATAAGGATGTGCGATGACGCAGAATTGTTGTTGTAGGTTGATGAATTATGAAGTAGCTATGTTATTTAGTTTCGCATGATTGCAAAATGGTTGTGAAATCACATTCTGTAATTCATAAATATGACTCTATGACTATGTATGTAAACTATGTACTACCTCTGTAATCCGCCGTTTTTGTAATCTAGTCTAATGTGGGTCAAACTCTAATCCGCCGTCATTGAAAATCTGCAGCTCGATAATCCACTGTCCTCTTTTTATTTCAAGGGTGTGCGTGGTCATAAAATGCGTGGTCAAGTTATTGAGAATATATATCTCGGTAAAAAAACAAACAACAATTCGTTGCTCCTATACACTATAATTGCCGTTTGCAGTAATCAGCCCATGGTCGGGATTTTGTGATGGCGGATTAGCAAGATAGTACTGTACGAGTACTGTATTAGATAAAATAATTATTACTAGCTTTTATCCAGGGTATCGCATACGTAAACCTGAATAATCGAAAAAACTTAGAAGAGCTCCAACCGACCCAATGTAGAATGACATTAACAATTTGGATTACATTTTTATTGAAAACTTTTTAAATAGATCCTCTTTGACAAACAACAGTGCAGTCATACGGTCCCAGCAAACCTAGATCATCGAACAGGTTCCAGTTGCTTGCGATGATTAGATGACATGCAATATAACAGTGGACAAATGATGATAACTTTCCCCAATATATATACAGGAGGTTGAGGATATAATCGACTGGTAACACACATTTTGCCTTCACTGCTGTTCCACCACCTCGCTTGCTCTTTCTTGTTTTTTCCAAGTACCGTTTTGTTGCTTTTTTTCTATTTTCGGCAAGTGTTTTACCCATCTACATAAACATATGAATGTTAAAATAAAAAAATAAAAAATAAAAATTCTTTTTTAAAAAATATACACTTGCGATGGTGCACGCGACACAAGAAAATTGTGCAAACTAACTAAATTCACTTTAAATAATTATTGGCTGACACTTCCTTAGAGGGGTCCCGAAGTAGTCGACACAAATGATGTTTTAGGTATACGAGCACCAGTGAAAGAAGAATGAAAATTGACCATTCATCGAAAATGTTATTTGTTTCTTCTTAGTCAAAGATTATTGGATGAGTTCAACAGAATGATGAGTGTGGAAAAAGCTAGACAAACATTCTAAGCCTTTTTGGAAAATAACCAAAATAATTAAGAACATAGCACAGTTCATTCCTTGTTTAAACTACCTTAACGAATCATTCACGACTTGTGAACAGAAAGCCGACATATTAAGTAAAGTTTTCGAGGAAAATCACAAACTTATTCAAGTACATATCTTTAGTCAATGACTCCATAAGTATGATCGATTCTACACGTGGACAGAAATTAAACTTTCCATTAATTACAACTTCTGATGTAGTTTGTGTTATACAATCGCTTCAAGTAAATAAATCGACAGGTATTGACTGCATCGCAAACATATGCATCAAAAACCTACCAAAGAAAGCAGTTGAATATGTTACTCGAATATTCAATGCATGCCTCAGCTTAGGTTATTTTCCTTAATCGTGGAAAGTGGCTAAAATCATCCCCATTCATAAACCGGGAAAACCGCTTGACTTACCAAATAGCTATCGCCCAATTGGTTTGCTAAGTGGCTTCTCCAAAATTTTAGGCTAAAAGTTAGGCTTACTTCCCACTTGGATGCAAATCATATCTTGCCCAGTGATCAATATGGATTCCGAGCCCAACTTAGCTGCCACTTCATCCACTTCTTAAACTAAAGAGATTTGTTAAGGATAACTTCCAAAACAATTTTAAACATTACATTGAAGCTGCGTTTGATACAGTATGGCATTATGGACTAATCCATAAGCTTATGTCCATCAACACTCATATATACCTAACAAAAATAGTCCAAAGTTTCCTTGCTGATAGGTATTTTCATACTGTTGTAAATGGGACACAATCAATTCTCACACCTGTATGTGCTGGTGTTCCCGAAGGTTCTGTCCTTGGACCCACTCTATTGAACACATTTACATATAATATACCAAGTTTTGAAAACTGTGCCATGTCCATGTTTGCAGATGGTAGGGCCGTTTACTGTGCATCGAATACTTTTGTAGATATACATAGAAACTTACACAATGTTTTAGATGTCGTAGCTGCTTATTACAGAAAATGGAAAATCAAACTAAACTGTAATAAAGCTAACTCCATTTTCTTTACCAGAAAGCGCAAGCCTTGCTTTGTACCCAACGCTAACCTTGTCATTGGCAACGAGTGCATACAATGGGAATCTGGTGTACGATATCTCGATCTCTTCCTTGACAAAACAGTAATTCCTTGAACTTTAATTTTCATATAAGCAAAACAATTAATAAAGTCAACATAAGCTATATCTATATCGGATATTCTATATCCGTTCATCAACCGCAAGTTGAAAGTTTTTCTTTACCCATTTTCCTCATAAATATGAAGTATTGTTATAAAATATTATATCAAAAATCTAACATTTCAGTAGTAAGGAAATCTATGCCAAACTCTCTATATATAGGTTAAGTAGTAGAACTGTCATTGTAAATTAAGGGATCATAAATAAATAAATAAAAGAAAAAATGTCTAGTCTCTGTTCTGGGAGGTGAATTCGCCAATTCCTTTTTGTTTTGTTGTTGGCTTAGCTGTTTTCTTTATTTACTTGTTTGTTATGCACTTCGTGGTTAAACATAATATACATAATACTATACTAAAAAATCGTTTGAATCTTCACATTTAAAATTTCGATCACGGTTGACCCTTTGTGGAAATGCCCATATGACATGTGAAGCTTGAACAAATAGCTGTTTATAAAGGCAGTTATGGTTTGAAAATGTGGACACTCATTTTTCGACTTTTGGCCTATGGCAAAAGCCACTGCGGGCACGATACTGCCGTCAACCGTTATACAATAACGTCTAATCCCATTATATGTAGCACACAGTTGCTAGCACAAAGTCACAATTTACTTGCATTTTTGTGAGTTATAAATCCAACGATAATTGCATGTAATAAAAAATATATCAGCTTAAACGCGGTACAACAACCGAACAACCCTTAAGTCTATTTAGTGATGATGCATCCGTTCTTAATTATGGGAGTTCCTGGAATAGCGGATCTCCTGGTTCGCCTACCTGATTACGCAAAACAGACGCCCGAACCTCCTAATGATACTTTAATGAGGTAAATTAATATAAATAGCACGCTTGCCCCGAACAAGCATTAGTTATCAGAAAAACATAAAGACACAAGCATCGTTGTGGGCTTGAGAGTGCTTGCAAACAACTTTATACATTCGACTTGAGAAATATTCATATTTGCTTATACACTTCCATTGACGTGTACGCTAAATTTTGCATTTTATATTTCGAGTTATATTTAAATACAATACCACCACAAACAAGAAGATCCAGATCAGTTTTCGTTTCGATTTACACCACCTGAACTTTTCTACATCGACTTTAAAGAGAGTAAAATACATTTTGTCGATACAAAATGTCGACGCGCACGATGAGAAAACTCTTGGAGTCAAGTCGTAAGGATATACGCAATGACAGTGAAGAAGTTGCTAAATTCGAGAAGGAAGAGGAGTCACAAAATGAGTGTACAAAACACTTTAATCATTTTGATTTGTTGGTGAGTTATTCAAATGTGAATCAGTTATGTGAAAAATTACTCAAAATGTTCTACTTCTGCCATCAACAGAACCTTTCGGAGACCGAGATGGAAGAAGATGACATGAAAGTCGAACACCCTACGACATTGGCAAATACACCTAAATCAAGTGGTGCATTAAAGAAAAAAAAGAATAAGCGGAAGAAGAAGATTCAGTGCGACGGTAGTAATCGCATAGTCAGCGGGCACAATGATCAAACGGACAAAAATTTGGAAAAAAGTGACCCACTCTTGGACAATGTCATAGACTCTTTTATGCGATGGAGTGAACAGGCCAGACAATACGCCACTATGCAAGACGACATACTACTGAAAGTGGAGTTAAAGAATTTGAATCCGCTGAACGAAATTCATCGGATTTTCGGCAAGGATGTTCACAACATGGTGTAAGTATATGACAGCTCGCCTTGAGATGATTTATGGAACAGCATTTTCATTCCAAACTTTTACTTATTAGGAAACGTGGGTGTCAGAAGCAAACACTGCGTCAAACTCATATGGTAACTTACAAGGAGGCATGGCCCCCACTAACAAAGAAGACCATCACCATGACACGGATGCCGCCTCGAAAATTCGATTTCGTACAGTTTTACCGATTCGAGCATAGTCGGCTCTATCAGACAATTCAGCACATATTCATAGCGTCCATGAAACGGGCTGATTTCGATTGTCTCAATAATATAATTGAAGAGTATCCGTACCACGTAGACTGCTTAATACATCTAAGTGACATATGTAAGTGTATTGGTACACCATTTTTATTCTTTTAATCTAACACTTTCTGTTTCCACTTTTAAGACAAAATGAACGGAGATTTGAACTTGGCCTCAGAGCTCATTGAACGTGCATTGCTCGTTATGCAATCCGCATTGCACCCCAACTTCCTCTCTTCGAGTAAGAGCCGTTTAGACTACGACAGGCCGGAAAATCGCGCCTTCTTCATAGTGCTATTCAAACATGCCCAGGCTTTGGATGAGCGCGCTTGCTGTCGTACTGCGTTTGAACTCGCTAAACTGGTGTTGAGACTAGAGCCGGAAATGGATCCATTGGCTATGGTTCTGGTACTTGACTACTACGCCTTGCGCAGCAAACAGGCTCAATGGTTGGTGGATTTCTACGAAAAATACGCCTTAACCCGAAGCCTTTTAAAGCTTCCCAATATGGCGTATTCGTATGCGCTCGCACTCCACTCGCTGTATGGCGCATGTAGGAAATCGAACGCGGCGCTGCGACATGCGCTCATGTTGTTTCCAAGTGTGTTGAGACCGTTGCAGGATGAGCTATCAGCGCAGACTGGCAAACGGGTTCTGTCATCAGCATACTTCAACTCTGAAGCGTCTAGCTGCCAATCACCGGCATTGCATCAGCTGGTTTGTCTCTACATCTGCCGTGCAAAGGTCATCTGGCGTCAGAATAATGTTCTGCAGTGGTTGGAGGCCAACGTCAATGCAGTTTTGGATCACATTCACCTAAACGACGAAGAAGTAGACTATTACAGAAATCAACGCGCCTTCTGTTATATGGAGCCAACGAATCCGATCTTACGGCACGTAGTGCTCTGCGACTACAAGGAGAAAGTACCGCTTGCCGAATTTATAGACATGATAGGAGCGAACAATTTAATGTCACACGATCCGTTACCACCTCTGACTTCCATTAACAGCTACGATCCTATTTATTTTTCCTTCCGCCGTAGCCGTGATACATAAGATATACTTTAATTATAAGTTGTATTAAAAAGAAATAAAAAATATTTTGGTTAGTTTACTTTTGGTTTGCCATATGTAAAGCGGTATTAGACGCGCCAATTGCGATTATTGCATGTAATAAAATCTATTGTTCAAGCTTGAAAATGTCGAACCAACCGAAAAAACCTATGCGTTCTTAATTATGGAAGTTCCAGGAAGAGCAAATCTAGTTTGGTTACCTGACTATGAAATCAAGTTCATTACAGGCTCCCAAGCTTCGTAATTGCCCTTTAAATAGTATATCGAGAATGAGGTATGAAGTATAGATTTGTTTCCGATTCTAGCTCCTAGCTTTTGGCATTAAGCATTGCTAGTTTCCATTAGCCTTCGCATAAGCTTCCACTAAGAGCATATAGCTAAGAGCTTATGGATCATCAGATGATTTTCTATGATGTTTCAAAACAAATTCAACATTTAACAAATTCAGTTATAGAAAGAATGTTGTAAACATCATCTATCATCATCAATTTTTAGCTTTTGAGTTTTTCTTTTAAATAAATCGTAATTAGAGTTGTTAGCGTTGCAACATCCACTGGGAAGTTGTTATCATATTTTACGGTTATTGCGTCCTTTGTTAAGCGATATTATGTATTAGCGATATTAATTTCCACAAAAACAGGTACCTTTTTCTTTGTGGGTTATGACAACGGGGGAAGCGAAGCAGAACACAACAACAACAAGCAGTAAATACCCTTATGCATGACGTTTTGATAGTTATTGACAAGACGTAGGTTACCTACATTTACGAACCACATGCGTTATGCTAATTCTGGCTAGGGAACATTTGAAAATACCTGCCAAGTGAGATTGGCAAGTGGTAGCTGAGAACTGGCCGACCGTACAGGGGCCGCAATTACATATGCGGGCTGATGATTGGCAATGCAGATAATTACAGGAGGAGATTGGACAAGAGGAGACAGTTTGCCAAAATCTTAACGTAGATTGGAAATAGAATTATTCTATCGGCAGACAGGGTAATGGAATCAACCGTTTTTTTTTTTTTTACATAGACATAGTAGATACGCAATGACCACACACTGATCTCACATGGGGCAGGCCGAAGTGTTATCAAAATTCACCCAGTCATATAGACTGGGCTCAGCTGGTGTTAATTGCTAAGTTCTTTGGTGAACATGCGATACCAAAGCTAATGTCTACGTGTTAAATATTTGGCTACAGATAAAAACATCATCAGCCTCTAATAAACATGCAATATTAAACTAAATCTAAGACTTAATTTAGAATTCAATACCTAAAATGATATAGACAATTCAAAGAAAAATTTAGATTACAAGTTTAGAAAGTAAGTTATGCATTAATTCAATTAAGCCAATAATGTAGAGGTGGTAATTTCAGATTTTAGAAAATGACGGCGAAGCAAAGTCTCAACGAAAACAATAATGACAGAACTGATAGAAAAACTTCTAAGATAAAATGAAGAAAGTTTACACTTTAGCCTAGCCTTCTAATACTTTGAAAGTGAAGTGGAAGAAGCAGAAGAAGCAGTGACTGGTAAGGTTACCTGCGAAAGCCTAGTTTTTTTCTTAGGAATAAACTCATGGACCACCATATGTGCAGGCCAGAAATTAGAGCCACAAATGACAGAAAATACTTCAATACCAACTGAAAGCTTGAAAGAAGAGCCTTCTCTAGGGCTAGAAAAATTAAAGTTATGAATATTAATATTCGAAGTGTTGCATGCTTTTGATGATATATAGCGTGCAACATCGTTACAGGTTGTCTCCTTATCCAACCTGGAAATAAAAATATGTTTACGAGGATCCAGCACCTTCAAAATACATGGCACTGGAGTAGAGGCAGTTTAGGACTGTGAAGAACTCTTAAGGGGGACAAAGTACGGGAGGAGTTAGAGACTTTAGTAGAAGATGAAGCAGAAGTTACAGTAGTAGGACAAGGAGTAGAGCAAGATGAACAATTAGTGGTGGGAAAGTTAAAGGCGATAGATGAAGAAGTAGTAGATGGGATAGTGGTTGACGGAGCTACCGGAATTTGAGCGGGATGGGACGATGGGGTGGATATGGAAGAAAGTACAGAAGAGTGACTGGGTAAAGGTTGGGAAGAAGAAGAACAAGTTGAAGAAGTTTAAGTTGAAGTCACAGAAGTAGGACAAGGAATCGAGGAAGACGAACAAGTAGTGGATGGAAAGTTCAAAGCGACAGATGAAGAAATAGTATAGGGCATAATGGTTGAAGGTGGTAAAGGAATTGAAGTAGGATGGGGCAGTTGGGTAGAAGTAGAATAAAGTACATAAGAGTAAGTGGGTAAAAGTTGGGAAGAAGTAGAACAAGTTAGAGGGGATTGTGAAGAAGGCGGTTGAGGAGACGAAAAAGAAATAAGTGGCGCTGTGGTAGGCGGAAGATTATGAGGGGATAATGGCGGCAGTTGTACTGCATTAGCCGTTGGAGTCAAGTCGAAAGAGTACTCCAAAAACATTTTTGACCCAGCATCAAAATCTGAGGCTATCTCAGTGAATAGTTTCTTAAGTTTTTGGTATTTAATTCGCATACGGTGGTACATCAATGAGAAGTCCGCCTGGCGATTGAAGCAGGTGGGGCACGACCACATGATGCCACCACATGCAGGTTTAGCAGTACCGTAAAGTCGGTCATAGTCGCTACCAGTTAACCCAGCACAATTAAGGTGGGCGATGTTATCGCACATCCAACAAGAGACACCTCTAAGCTTATCACTATTAAAGTTGTCCTTGTTGGTGCAAGCCCGAATACAGCAATTCATTTTGCGCGAAGTATAGATACAAGATATTAACTAAAATAAAAGCAAAATAAAATAGGAAAAAAAATGAATAAATAAAAAAAAATTATAATAATAATAAAATAAAATAAAAAAAATAAAAATAAAATTAAAAATTAAAAAAAAAATAAAATTAAAAAAATAAGAGATAAAAAAAATTTTTAGTAAGCAAAAAAGGTAAGCAAAAAAAAAATTTATAAATAAAATAATAACAATAAAATAAACGTTTTTTTTTTAAAATTTTTTAAATTTATTTTCAAAATTTGTTTGTTATTATCAAGCACAATGACTTAAGTCCGAATTTTGACGCTCTCAGCTAGACAGAGATAGAATTACAAAGAGAAAAGTAAGGTGAATAATAATATTTTCTCAGAGAAATAAGAGGAAATACAGTTATTTAAAAATAATAACTACTGTAACTACTTAACCGTGGTATTCCCAGAAGGCCTAATCCCAATGCAATTCACTATCTTAAAATTTATAGAAATAGGCTTTAACAAACGTTCCGAAGCTGGAGGCTCAAGTGTGGGCACAGGAATTAGCCCGTTCTTAGTTTTTCCCATCCCTATTGGTCTTCCTTTAGTTCATTCCCATACCATAGCTGAATCTGGTTATAAGTTCGGAACGAATGTTGTCGTGCTGCTGCTTCTGTTGGTGAGAGCGACGCAATATATAATTTACTTGTATTTGCTGATGTTTTAAATCATGCATATCTATAGTTTTTTAAAGAGATATTTTTCTTAAGCTTCAAATTACTGTAACTGTATAATTCTAGATGGAATCGTTCACCAGCTTTAGCAATGACCTCTGGATCTGCATTTTTTTTTACACCTGGATTTTTAAACACCTGGATTACCTTGGTTAAATCTGGGTTTTTTCGGAGTACCTTCATAAGTTTAATTTTTCCTTGATTAAATAATGCTGATGTTGTATCACATCCACTGAAGGAATGCAAGAATAAAATATGATCTACGGGTGTTTTATCTACAATACTTTTAATGTAGTATATTTGTTGCAAAATTTTTATATATGTTTGAATTAGTAGATAGGGATAAGAATATTCTTCTTCACCGACAACTATTCTTCCGTAGCTTGTTTGACTATGAAGTTCTCAGATTTAACTTTTGGTTTCAACATTCCAAATAGACGGTTCTTGTTTGCATCATTGCCTAGAAGTTTAGTTTGTGACACAGTTGGGATCATTGTCTCGTCAAAAAGTATGTCTACTGAATCATTTTTTCGTGATCGTCGGGATCGCTCGGCATATTTGCTACTACGGTTTGCTACATCTTCCGGATATCCGTCAAATACGATAATGCCATTGGATGTATAGTTCGACCGAACGTAGGTAACATATTTGTTGCAAATGGATGAAAACGATTCACCGCGACGCCAAATGACTCGGAATAATAAGTATCCTGCATCGATGATATACATCGCATTTTCGAATTTTATATTTCGAGAATGTTGATTAAATGCCTTATACATAGAAGATTAAGTACATTTGAGCATGCCTTAGTAATTGAAAAGGGATAATGTAAATGGAGAAAGTTCGTACGTAAGGCAATTTTCAAGTTCTTTTCAGATTCTTTTGCAATGTACTGTACATTCTTTGGAAAATGTATTAAGAATTAATCGGGACAATGTCGTCTTCTATCCCGATGCCTGCATTCATAACACCAAGTGATTTTATTCAGACATTCCGTTTGAATTTTACAGTATAGTAATCACTGTCAATTGACACTGCCTTGAGACATGTGACAGTTTATCTTTTCATCTCCGATTTACGTCGTTATTTTCACGGTTAACCCGCGAACTTTTCTTTTCGACATGCTGTTCAGAATGGGAAAAAACTACATTGCAAAACTTTTCAACTTCGTCGCAAATATTGTGCAGGAATACCATTCGTAAAGTCGATTTGGAAACAACATTCCTTGATTCCTCGTCCATGAGTAAGGCCGCCAAGACATTTCTTCTTCTTCGTTCTCATCATTGATTGCCCAATTGACATAACTGACCACGCACCAGACCAAAATAATATTTTTTTCAATTCAATTCAATGTGTAAATGGTGTCAAAGAGCTCTTTTAATCCGCTTCCACTCATTATGGTTCCGATAGTTCCTATGAACGACGTTAGCAAATGGAATCCTCCGAGTCTTACGACAACATTACTCAGTTTGGAGTCTCCCCGGTAATCACTCGGTGGATCATAAATGAAGGGCAAGCATCCTACAAATGTTTTTGCGAAGGAATTCCTGTGGCTCTTATTCAATGAATCCACTCCATGAAGGTATGTTAGGCAGGTAAACCCGTTTTCGATATAGACACAATAAGTTCGAAACGGACGGCATAATCACTTCCGAAGCCATATATGTAGGTACTAATTTTCAAAACTCCCGGGAAATGACTGGACTATAAGACAATTGGCAAGGAAATATAATGTAGGAGGATCTACAATTTCTGACATTAAGTCAAATGAGTTGAAAATAGAAAGGTTAATCTGCAATAAAATACGTTTCCAAAACTGAAAATGGTTTTAGTGAACGAAAAACACACTGGCAAATATCAGTTGATGAAAGATCGTTTATACAATGGATAGTTAAGCTACGTCAACCAAAACTACTGACTTCATCCGAAGTGCTTCAAGAAAAAGCAAATGCTTTTTTGTTTGAAATGCATGGATCCAACTTCGAATATTTTGCTAGCAGGGGTTGGCTTGACAAGTTCGGTTCAACGAATGGAATCAAATTTGTTAAAATTTCTGGAGAAAAATTGTCAAACTGTGTTACTGCTGTTGGGCACTTTATTAAGGAGATTCACGCTAAAATTAAAGAAATGTACTTGTCTTACTCGCATATTTATAATGCGGATGAGACTGCTTTATTTTGGGAAAATCTACCAGAAAAGACTCTTGTATACTGAAAAGTCAGTAGCTTGCTTGGTAAAGAGAGAATAACAGTACATGTCCGTTGTAATGCATCTGGCGATCATAAACTGAGTAACTTTTTCAAAATTGGTTCCACAACTCATTCGTTGTATAAGTGCTCCGATATATGAATAAGAAGAAAGAAGATAGATAATGCAACTTGTCATTTCATGAAAGCTTCTGAAAGAGATATATTTTTATTATGTTTTTGCCTCCAAACAACACAACTCTTTTGCAGCCAATGGATCAGAATGCATTCCTAGTTTCCAATGCTTGGTATGCTGTGGATGCAAATGTGCTCAAAAATGGTTTGATAAAATGTTGCACTCGATGAACTAGGAATGGGATACACAAGACGATTTACCACTTTCAAGGGTTCGGTCCAATTAATTAAGTGAAGTTACCGCTATACTTATAGGTAATAACAATAAATAAATAACATACTGCTTAACCAACCAAAATAGTGAAACCCTTATAAGCAATGAAAGCGGAGATGACATAGAAGACAAAATATGGCATGAAAATGAGGCCGACCAAACAACGCATTCGAGGCTCTTTCTGCATTTAACATTTCCATTAAATACGCTGAAGAATACAAGTTTTCGACAGGCGATATTTTAAAACCCATAAATATTACAGGAAACGCCTATACTAACATAACAGCGGCAACACTCCGTCAAAACAAAATTTCAAATTTTTTGAATAAAACACAAACATTAGACCAAATCGTTTATTTTTAAACTTAACTTGTACCTAAGCTACTTTAAATTAATATGATAATTTTTATCCGGTCTTTAATTGTCTGGATTTTCAAAGTTATACTGTATATGTTATCACAAAGTGAAATAAATCAGTCGGCTTTCAGGGTCTCATTGAGTCACTACACACGCAAGTAAAACAGTATAGTTAGACAATACAACGAAGTCGACAATTTTATTTTAACAATTTATTTTATAATCTTTTTCTGACTTCAGTTTTTGCAAAATCATCAATAACTACCGTGAAATTTATATTTGATGCAGCCTTCTTTTCGAGTGCTATAAGTGTCAAATGTTTGAGTCGAGCTCGAGCCATAATATTTCTCAATTAAGTTTTAATTGTTTTTAATTTGCAACAGACTTTCGGGTGTTGTAGAAGTTACAGGTATTGTATAAAATAATACAATTGCGGTAAACATTGCATAATTCATTTTATAATACTCTTTGTTCATTGTGAATCCCACATTGACAATTTCGTACATAATTTAGTGATTGCGGTGACTACAAATCCACCCATTCTGTGGATCGATCGGCGCTTTTTTGTTTGTAAACAAAGAAATCAAAAGACACATATGAAGGAAAATGGTGTGTTGTTATTAGTTGCTTCAAAAGTATAATCAGTTGTCGCCATTCGAGGTTTGTTGGTCAGGGACTAAAAAGTTAAAAGTCAACTTTAATCAACTAGGTTATAATTTCCATGAACGTCTTTCATGTCGGCCAAGGGGCCCTTGAGCTTAGGAGCCTCAGGGCACTACCCCAGCGAGCACTTAAGGTAGCTATGCCACGTCTTATGAAATCTTTTTTTGGAAAAGGGATTTGAAAAGTGTAGTACTAGAAGGAGTATATGGAAAAATAAAAAGGAAATTATATATATTATAATAATGACTTTCGTTACGAAACTTTATTTATTAAATATAATGACAACCAAGATCAACGAATTCGACACAATTGTTCTAATAAATTTGCTAAAAACGGATTCTTGAATTCCTGCTGGGCGAAAGTCGGATTGTGAAGTGTAGGCACGCTAGGGCACGATTATCCTGCTAAAACCTCATCTGCAGAGCTTTTATAAACACCAATACAAATACTCTCCGGTAAAATAAATGTATGGTTGAAATTCATTACCACAAAGCTGCAAAACTTAGAATCACAGTAACGCAAATGCATCCAGTTTCCCGATTTGTTTGTCACAATGTCAGCAACTCTCCCGATATTACGAAACAGTCGAAGCACTTTGTATTCCAGTTGCTTTGGATAGCCGTGCACAGTGATCCAGCTGGAAAGGCATTCGCATTTGCCCAAACAACGACAGCGTTTAATAGGCCGTATTGACTGTTGCTGCGAATTCTGATGATTAGGCGTACCCATAGGATTATCAACGGGCTGAGAGGTCGGCGAGAAAGGCAAGCAGCCTCCTTTACACCTCTGAATGGCATTTTCCCCGCGGAAGGTACTCGTGTGGTACGGCCAATATGTATAATTCAATTTCTCCGCCGATCTTTTCTGTATCTTTAAACGTCGCCGGAAGGCGGCGTCATCCAACTTGCCGTCGGGCTCCGGTTCGGACTTCTTACGGGTGACAAACAATTTGTTCTTTGCGTTTTTCAACAAGCTTATCATTTTTCAATGCGAATTCAGAACAAATTAGTACAGCAAAATTTCATACGCAAATTGTTGGTTGATCGGAGTTGATAACTTTATTTATTATACAATATATGATAACTTATCTTTTTAATGACACTTCTCGGTACAGTTTGCTGCCAACATTAAGTGACCTAATTTTAAAAGCCTACCTGAACAATAAAGTCACAGTGACCTGAGAGCTATTAGAATCAACACTCCGATACACACAAATGATGGACGGTGCACTTCGCTAAGTCAGTCGGGCCCCTTCTGCAATCACTAAAATCACGGATCAATCAATAATGCTAAAGTCCCAACTGTTGATTGAAGAAGAACCAGTCGCAAAGTAGCCAAATTGACCCTGATCTCCTTTCATTGTGTAATGAAAGATGAGTAACGAGTCAGATTGAACCCATAACCATGTATCTATTGTTGTACAAACTATTAAATGAAAAAAAGGGTTACTTCGGCTATGCTAAAATTAAAATAATCTGCGCGATTAAAGAAATTAAAATAGACGCGAGACTTTTTAGAAGCTATGCGCTTGACTAATCATAATAATTTGCATACTTTACTGATAGTGATTAAACCCCTTTGCACCACGTTTCAACCTATCATTTGATGGGGTTTCCGCGAATGTTGTCAGAATAGTTCGCATATATATCGACGTTTTGCGTCCTCGGAAGAATCTCTACCAGGGAGGAATTTGAGCTAAGGCCCTAGTAGGCCCAGACCTCATGATAATAAGAAATGACTCAAAGTAAATATTAATCGACGGGTTTTAAAAGTGCGCTTCATTAAATCGCTTCGTATGTTAGAGCGCTTTAAAAAAGGTAGTTTCGTAGCGTTCTAGCTCAAATCATTCTAACTCAACTCATGAGAATTTGCTTACACACAATTATCTGCTCTGCAGATGAACGATAAAGAAATAAATAACTGGAAAAATTGCTAAATATTTTTTTTCTGAGCGTTGACTCGACTAGGATATAATATATTAGGAACAGTAATTGTCGCCGTATTTCAAAGAAATATTGATGAAATCCAAACCGAAGCACTTATTTCATATTTTAATTACCATAAGCCTTCGAACCAAACGCTAAGGTCTCAATCACAACGGGCAACAGGCCCACTGTCTTTCAAACGGAGATCCACCTCATAGATATCTGTGTGCGCACATTTGCCACCTCCTGGCAAATGAACCAAGAGGAGAAAAAAAAAATTTTACTTCTCCAATAGTCAGGCGGCCAAGACTGCACATACGCCACTGATCTGTACGTTATTCGCCATCAAACTCGGAATAATATGAATTATTCAAAAATTTAATATACTTAAAAGTACAGATTAAAAAAGAAAATAACTAATTAATGGTTACCTAATTGGAGTACCTCAAAACTCTGAAGCAGACCAGAGTTGCAAGTCGTTAGGGTAGCTGATTAGCCCCAACGAGGACATGTGTCAACAGCTGCTCTCACTACTAAAAATAACAAAACTGAAATGGTGAGAATAAAAAGATTTACACGATAAATAAAATGGATTAAAGTACATATATTACATACAATACATTGAAGTTTACCGCACCAAGCAAGAAACTGCAGTTCACTTCGCCTATACTAAAGGTGTAATAGTCTCCATACAAAAAACTATCTCGCTATTTGGGAAGAGTGTTGGCCTGTGTGTGTATCATTGATTAAGGCCTACTTTGATGATGACAAAATATTACAACTGCTCCTGAACCTTTGCAGGACGGGATATGGGCACTATGAGGTACATTAATACCAGAATCAGCGTTTATTTGAATGGACTTTAAATTGCGTCTATACAAATTTCAGCTCAATACCATAATAATATCCTGAGTAAACTGTGGTTTGTATGAAATGTGCCCAGTGGCGTCATCTTTTCGGTTCCGATAAACGCACAGCGTATGGTAAAAAAAACTTTCTGAAAGATTGCACCTCCCTCGCTCAAGGATAAATACATACTCAGCTGTATACACATTCATACTTACCTACTTTATGTATTTCTGTGATGTATCTTTCACTATATTCGAAGCTTCATGGCAAAATTATAATACTATTTTATATATAATACTAGACATAATGGGAATATAGTGACATATTAGGTGCGCAAAGAAATTATACCTGGAAAATGTATTTTTAAGATTGCCTTGGGATCATTGATTTCCTCTCTACAGTTGTTAATGGTTTTCTCTCTGATCTCCGGTTTTTAAGGTTATACTCGGAGGGGCCCAAAATGCATTTATTTGTTTGGTCTTATTCCATTCTATCTTTTTAATTATGAAGTTCATTACACAATTTTCGAAATTATGCTTAACATGAGTTATACTTAAATCATTTAAATTAATATTATAATATAACCACTCTTTATTATTGTTGTTGTAATAAAAACAAATTTTCTTATTTTCCATCAAAATGTTTACCTTTAGCTAAAGTGTGTGCATGTGTATGTGTATGTATGTATCTGTGTGTGGAATTTCATGTGAGTAATTTTGATGTTGTTCATACTTAACTTATCTTACTTTTTTATTATTTTTTATTTTTTTATATTTTTTTTATTTTTTTTATAATTTTTTTTTTCAGTTTAAATTTGACATTTTACTCTTTGCTAAATTTTGCTAAGGAATTTCCAAGATGATCAACTATTTCTTTCTTTTGTTAGTATTCGCTAAGTTTTCATATATTATTTTTTACTGTATTGTTATGTACTTAGTATGCTTGTATATGTGTATGTAAATATATGTATGTGCGTATTGATTCGTATGTATTTGTTGATGTGGTTTACCTGTCTATCCAAAAACGTTTATTTTTATTGTTTATATCGTATATGCGATTATGTCATTTGCTATTGGTATACTTCATTTTGAAATTTTGGTTATAACCATTCCTATCGGAGTCTTCTCAGACTTGTACTAATATATACGCCTGCCCATCTTAACTTTACATAATTAGCCATATGCACTGTTTAACATTTTTTGATTTCTTACTTGATTAATTTAAGTATATATTGATTGCTGTATGTATTTAAGTACGTGTGAGTTTATTTCAAATCGGAAGATCGGAAAGGTTTCAAAATTCAACAAGTTTTATTATATACATAAATGCTGTCAAAATTGTAGGAATTCGACAAAAAAATACACAATTCTAGAAAACTAAATTAAGAAAAAAGTTTAATTTTAATAACCGATAAGACCTATTTACTTGAACTTGGCAGCATAAATTTCTAAATCCTTACCACCGAGGTTAAGTCTGTCATAATATTGATCTATTATCGGCTTAACAAATTGACCTATTCATACAAATATATATAGGGAATTACTGAATTTAAATGTAGTTGAATAGGTTGTGAAAAGAAATATTAAGTCCTTCCACATTTATGGACTAAATAATTATAGCAAACAGATCTGATTATTTTTGTAATAGCAAACAATTTGTCGAATTAAATTGCTCCACTCCAGGGCACACTCAACGGAATTTAAATAGTGGAGCCGACCATCCATATATAATATTCGTATGAAAGTTCGTTGAAAATAAAAAAGCAACAATCTTACGAAACGGTTATAAATATATTAAACCCTTAAGAACAAAGTGACACAGCTTCTACTGAGGTTGGAATATTTTCATGATCATCTTTTAAGCAGTTTTGATTATTATTTTTGGACAGTCGATTGAAAATAAACTAAAAAAATTTTTTTTGCAATTTTCAATTAATATATATAAGAACTATGTCATTTAATTTATAATTTTTTTTCTTTCTTTCATAAATTAATTTTTGGTTTAAATGCAGTTGGTTAGGCTTATAACCAAAACAAAAAAACTAAAACGATTTTCTCATTTTAAATTCTAAATTCTAAAAAATAATATAAAAGAGACTCCCTCCCATATGAATTTCATCTCACACCAGGATATATTCTGATCAACAAATGGTCTATTCCTAAATTCCTTAAACAAAAACAAAAACAAAAAAATAAATAAATAAATAGTAATACAGTTATTATTTTGGATCTTGTATTTTTGACAATTCTTTTTCCTATATAAGTGAGGGTTATCTTAAGAATATAGTCTAGAAAACTCTACTACTATAAGAACAACATACACAATTTTATAAATATAGTTGGATACTTCTGCAAAGGATAGTGACCTCGTACTTGAGTTATACAAATTTTGGGATAAAAATTCATTAAAGATTTTCACAGAAATCTGACACCAACTAAATTATTACGATAGTCTTGTACAATATTAGGACCGCATTGTTGTTTTTGGGTTATTAATTTAGAAAAATTGTATCAAAGTAGACACCCAGAAGTATAACGATTCTAAAGTGTGGAGAGTGTTCAGGAGAATTTAACTTCCCTTCGAAGCTTGTGGAATTTAAATGAATTGATGCTCTGAATACTTCAGGTATACCGTAACATTTTGTGGTTTCAAAAGCTTTGCTTGTGAACAAGAGTGAATGACAACTTTTGGAAATGGAAATTTTCATCATCACGTCGAACAGAAGTAGAATTTTGAGTAGTTTTCTTTGTAAAACTGAGGATTAATCAACTCATTTTCCGCGGAGAATTTCAGTTAGAAGCATTGACAATAAAGTTGTATGAACGATCTATAGTTGAAGCTCGAATTTAATTAAAAATTTTCTAGGCCAATAGAAAATATCAAAGGAATTAAACGAGCGAGCAGTCTTAAAACGATTTTTTTCCAGTTAAAATTTAATATTTTAGTGGTTCAAACTTCAACAACGAAATTACCGAGTACAGTCAATTCTCACACACTTTTCTATTACATTTTAAAACATTTAAGGTCTTCACGAAACGTCGTATATGTGTTATATATGTTATGCGTTATATTTTTATAACGTCGTATACAAACTGACCGTAGCTCCATTGACAACATTATTGTGAATTTTTATATTTATTGTGAATAGGAAGTCTGCTCAATCTTTTGGTAATTGTGATAAAAGAAATGGGAGAGCCATTACTTGTGTTACGAATTTAATTTAATTAACAATTTATGAAAATTTCTGTGGTTATTTCAATACATTTTCTCTATTTATTTGTTTTCGGCATTTTCAAATTGTTTGTTTGCATTTGTGTATAGGACAACAGCTGATATGAACAGTCTACGACGTCAAAAAACGAAATTCGTCGTTCACGAAATGTAGCTTGTAACTTTATAACTTTTATATATTTATGACGTTTTGTGAAGACCCTTATTTATATTATTGCAAGATCATAAAAAACAGATATAAATAAAAAATAATAATAATAAAGGTACTAAGCAAATAAACAATTCTAAATTATAGTTATAATATACGGCCAACAAAGTTGATTCGTACTTGTATTAATGAGCTCTTTAAACTAGAAATAGAATTGGAGCTTAACAGTTTATGATGTCATAGTGTTGGATTCATTATTTTCAAAATTTAACTATAGTAAACTTTTAGAGGTATTTTAGAGATGGTACATGCGATATGTATTAAAATACATAAAGTTTGTTTATACAAACAAATTCTAACGATTTAATAGAAATTCTTAAACGCAATTAATTTTTCCTTGTGCAGTTCCTTATTGCAAGTCCTTCCTGTTTTGCACTCTTCACATTCTGTGAATAGTTTTCTATAATTGTCATGAAGTTTGTGAAATTGTAGAAACATCGGAGACGCCTACCACTTTTCGATCCATTAAGAGGAACTATACTATACTCTACTATACAAAAATCCTGAACATTTCAACAGGCTAGAGTTACTGCAGCGAACTCCCCATATAAATCCACGAATCTGGGTTGAACAGCAATATGAATAATGACCAGCTTCTAAGCATAAGCCAAACAAATATTTTAATATCGTTCTCTTCACAAGTAAAGGGCCTAAGGGTTAGCTTTCTATGGAAAGTTCGTAGAGTACTGGTTTTTTCTTTTATGAAATTTTTTTTTTTTACCTTTAAAATTTGTCTCATAATATATATTTTTCGGCGTGTTCTTTTGTGTGTCAAGTGAGGAACGCGTGTGTGTGTATGTGACGTAATTTACTTTGGAAATTCTAATGTGGTTAACATTTTAATCAAAAGTGGGATCTTAGACGCTAAGTTAAACTTATGCAATAAGGGCTTTATAATTAATTAAACCATGGTAATTTCAGATTTGCTGTTGCGAATTTTGGGAGGAAATTTACATTGTCGGGGGAACATTTTAACAGCTTTTTAAATTTATTTTTATTTTTATTAAAGAATTATATCTCTTGTTGGTATCTACGTTGAGATACATCCATAGTTATTTACAATCTTCTTATAATTGCTATACAAATTCGATTTTGTATTGATTTGTGGTTCGTTTTTTTTTTTTTTTTTGTTTTTTAGTGAGTGCATTTTGTGCAATGTGCTTTATGGTTGTGATTACATGAAATAATTGTGTGTGAATGTTTATAATTATTAATTTTAGCTCTTTGATTTTTTACGCATGTTTAACATTTTTAGCGTTTTTTTTTTTTGTTTTTGTTTAGGTTTTTTTTTTTTTTTAAATAAATTTTTTCATTATTAAATGTCCCTTCGTTTGAGAAGTAATTAATTAAATGTTAAATGTTTCAAGGTAGGTACAAATTGTTAACATTTTGCACTGAGAAGAAAGGCCAGCCTGAAAACTTCGCTTTCGAAATCGTTTCCAGTTCTTTGTGTTCGAAATGTGGGAATTTCTTCTCCTCTTTCTTTGATTTCTTTATATTCTCAATCATTTTTGTTTAATCTTTACTTCGTCGTTGCTTCGTCTTATTGTAATCGTGTGATCTTCAATTATAGTGACATATTATTGCGTCGTCCGTTGACTTTATTAACTAGATTGCAGATTTTTAAGGCTGGTCCCAATTTGAGACCCATGTATTTCATCATCATCTCTGAGTTGAGTAGCAGTAAAGCTTTGCCGTCAATTTCCTGTATATAGAAATTGATTATTAATAACATGAAGTCTGTAACTCGTTTTTTCCGCTTACGTGTTTCCTAAAGAGATCGCCGTGCACCGCCAGCGAACTGTCGTTGCTCTCGATGTACTGTATGACCTCTTCGATGGACCACTCGCCAGGATGCGCACGTAGATGTGGCAGTGCTGGTGTGGTTGTTACGGTATTCACAGATGGCGAAGTAGCACTGCTGTAACTTGTTGTTGACGGCGCCGTGGACGCTTTAGCGCTAGCAAAGGTCACAGTTGCAACGCTTGCGACCACTGCGGTTGACGAGGCCGATTGCGAGGCTGTGAAAGGGGTCGAAGCTGAGGTCGGCAACCAAGCACTGGAGGAGAGCGTGGAAGGTGATTTGTATAAATTAAACGACGCATTTGTATTAGCCTGTTCCGGGTGAACCTCGGCAACTAGTGGTGCAAGATATTTGCCAATTGAAGTGGAATTTGCTGCGCTACCAGGCAAGCTGCTCGACGATGCCGAGGATGTGGTCGCTGTTGTTGTGGCTGAAGCTGCTACCACTGCCGTTGTTACTGATGTCGTTGTGGCGACTGCATTTTTCGAGATTGCCGATTGCCCTACATTTCCTTTTGTAGTTGTTGTTGATGAGCACTTTGTCATTTTTGCATTGGCGTTGCTAGTAGGATCATCCTGTTTGCTTGGCTGTCCGTGATGAAGGAAACGCACTTTTCGCAGTTGTTGCACGTGAGTTTCGAGCGAGGAGGTAGACTTCGAATTTGTAGCCGTTAATGTTCTACCGTTCGGCTCGGTTTTGAATTTGACTGCCGTTTTTACGCCTCCGTTATCAACGTTGCCGTTGCTCGTTACATTTGCTCCTGCCCCTCTTCTTGTTGTTGTTGCTGATGCGGCTGCATTAGATTTCGTCGCGGGTGCTCTTTCGTTCGTGTGTGTTGCTTTCGTATTCGTCTCAGCGACTGTTTTTAGTTCCTCTTTAATGACCACCGGCTGCTCATTACTTGGTGGCGGCGTTGGTGATAACGACGATGACGACGACGACACTGAAGACGACGATGCTGGACTCGATTGTTTCGAACGCTTTTCTGGCACGATGGGTGACGCGGGTGATGCGACCGTCTGTGTATGTTGGCGTTTGCGTGCGGAGGCACATTTCTCGCAGTCCTCTGTCTCCGGTACCAGCGATATAAGGTGGGCACACGCGCGGCATGTGGTACACAATGTTTCGATAAATTGCGCTAAACTGTCGTCGTCTTTCATACGCAGGGGGGAGGGTATTTTCACCTATAACGGATTATAAAACATTATGTATTTACATAATGTATTTGCAATATCTATCGCCAGGCTTGGGATTACTTACCGTGAAATTCTTGCCGGCTGCGGTCACAATGTGTACGTCGCCTTCGAGTGCGAAGAGCAATTTTGATAGCTGCTGCGTATCAGTACTGGCAGCCAAAACCTCTTGCAGGCAAAGCTTTGCAAGCGTTTGATGAGTGGGTCCCGTCACCATTGACGGCAGCTTTGTGGTGTTTATAAACGGACCACCCTTGCAGTTCGGATGAAAATGAGCGGTTACCGGCGTTGCCGGTAACATGGCGTCTGTTTCCTGAATGATGGCGTAACGCGGTCGTGGACTCCGGTGCTTGCTCGAACTGGAATCCATGCGAGATTTGTGGCCGGGCGGTTGCATGGGATGACAACTACGAGCACACCAGCCCACAGGAAATATGTCCCGCGAACTATAACTGCACCAATAGTCGAACGCCCCGCGCCACCCGTCGAAAGTCACATGAATTTGGTCGTCTTTGATCGCATCAACTGTCGCACAGCAAATCAGTTGGGGATTCTTTTTGTCAACCGCCTCGAGCTTCTGGCCAACTTTGAAGAGATTTTCCGGCGGTGTCGGCGGCTCCGGTTGGAAGATCTCTTCGGGTGCTACATCAGCATTGTTCAGTGTCTTGCACAGGTAACCGGGCCAACTGGAGGCATTCATTCGAAACCCGAGCGGTGGTTGCAACATGCCACCATTCTTCTCACAATACCCGATCGCATGGATCTCATTCGAGTCGACGAGTCGCCAGAAATCATTCTGACTATCGCTGCCATCCAAGCGCAAACGCAGCCTTGACCCAAGTACACCGACCACCGTCGCAATGCAAGTCGAAGTGATGTTGCGCGGATCGAGCGCCTCGAGCTTCATCCCTATCTTGAAATCGTTAACAGGAGGATTTAACGCTTGTTTAAAACATTCCGCTGGAGCAGGGTCGCTGGCGGTTTCCTACGTATGGGAAAACAAAAGACCGTTAATAATAGCGACAGCAGGAATGCCAATAAACTTACCTCCAGATAGGCATCCCAATCAAAGACGTGGAAGCTTTCATACTGAAATGGGCCTGTGGGTGTAGGTGCGCCACTTCCAAGTAATTTGCGTTCTCCATCACCGCCTTTTCCACCGGCCCCACCACTGCCACCACCACTATGGTTGCGCGTCGATCCGTTCTTCTTCTGGTGTCGATTCATACACATCATCGAACAGAACTCCTTATTGGGCGCGCCCTCACGTATTACATTGTCGCACTGAGTACATGCTCCCTTGCTGTATGCCTTACGGAACTCAACAATACATGTCTCCGAGCAGAACTCTTTCTTGCCATTCTGCGTGGGCAGCACATACTGCAGCTGATGCTTACCCTCTCCGCACCATATGCAAGTGGCTCGTTTCGCCGGGCGGCCACGGGCTCTTTGATTCGTAGTTGGAGTGGTTGGTGTAGTCGGAGTCGAGCTTGCACCGCCTCCAGCGGCTGGCGTAGTTGTGGATGTTGTGTCGCTATTAGCGTTCGTTGCGACTCCGTTGCTGCCAATACCTCCGCCATTTGTGCCAGTGGTGTTGCTGTCGCCACGAACGCCGGACATTTTGCGCACTTTTAACGTTATTTCGAATGTTACAAATATCGTAACTTTGTCACTTCTTCTTCCTACTTGGTCACTTCGGCCAAAATTTTAAACATTTTTCTTCTGTGCATTTACAAGCACAGTAATAACCGAATTCAATTTAATTTCAGAAATAAATTAAATTTGCTAGTTGTTTTTTTTATGTTTCTTATTTCACTGTTGTGGCGTTGTGTATGAGCTTGCCATCACGTAATGTGGAAATGAATTCGCGCGTCTTTTTTCGGTTTTTCACAATTTTACTAGAAACGGTTCGCAACCCGCTCATTTGCAACGTTCCGAACAAACACTTCTCACGAGAACGAAATTACCATTTTTTTTTTCAGCCCAATATAATTTTACAAGAACGTCAATTGACTTTTTGCGTTTTTGCTTGCTTCTTCTTCTTCTGGATGGATTTTTCTTTTTGGCTTCTTTTGCTTCGCATTCTTTGCGTTTACTTCGTTGTGCTTTACAGAGTTGGAAATCTGTGAGTGACGGCCAGTGTTTTTTTGAGGGTTGCAACAAACAGCCTTGAGTGTTGGGAAATTGTAGTGTTGGGTAGCCGAAGTGAAAAATTGTTATTTTTTAAAATTAAATAAATTTTAAAATTAAATTAAATTTTTTAAATTTAGTGTTCTCCAAATTAATGGGAAAAATTATTTGGTTTTTTAATAATATTAATACATATGTATATCTTAATTGTCTTATCTGCAGTTTTAAAAGGAAAACTTTTAGAACATAGAATGAATTAAAATATTGTCAATGATTCACTTAATGAGTTAATATGTTTAACTGATCCTTAAATTTATATACTCATGTTAAAATGTTTTGCTTTAAATGGAAGCAATTATAATTTGATGGAATTTTCCGACATTACTGGTAAAGAATTTTTCACTTGGCTTCATTATACACAGTTCAGTTCTTAAAAAAATATATATACATAAAAAATAACTAAATAAAATGCCAAGGTAGACTTCTATGCCCTAGGGTTGCTAAATGCAGCAGTAAAATCAAGGGCAAATGGACACTGATTAAAAAAAATTTGGGATCCAGCAAGCAGCCCGATACTTCTCATAGAGAGCGTAAAATATCTCGGCATTCACCTAGTTCCTGTACTTTAAATTTCATAACAATAAGAAAGCGACTAAAACTATTGTAATATGGCTTGCTATCCAGGAAAGGATAAGATACCTGGAAAAGATAAGAAAAATTAAAAGTATAGTTTAGGGCTTCCACCTCTCAGCTGCTTTGTTAACAACTTATTCTTCGCACAATGACTTTCATAGTTTAATTCAATCTTTTCATTATGAAACTTGCCTTTATCCGCAAAGATCGCTTATCCATTTCATTTATCTTATATATTAAGGAGGGCAACGTCAAAGCAAGTCGAAAGAATTTGGGCACATATCTTCCTCAAAAAAAGGACCTAAAGGAAACTACAAATATTTTTGAAATTTGCTTGTGGCTTTCAAACAATTTATTTCTCATTTATTTGCTCTATTGTGAATAGCAATTCAATCAGCTGGTCAATAGGCTGAGTCGTCGTTTCTCTTTGGGAAACGATGGCGCAATATTGGTGTCCCACTCTCCAATATAAGTCATCCAAATGTCATCCACCAAATACGACATCTCTGATACAACCAATTCCTTGACCAAGGTAAAATATCAACATTTATCATCAGTTGATGACTAGATATTAATTTTATGGTACCCTTAATACTGTACAAGTAATATGCATTATCCTTATACAATATAAGGTTTTATACTTTACTATACAACATACTGTGCTATACCACACGATACCTACATATCTTATACTATATTATTCTTTTGGCAATAATCCGCACATCTGATTATTAAAATGTTTAACTCAAATGTAGCAAATTGTGAACGTAAACATCTTATCTATCTTTCTATACATATATATAAAAATCGATATTTTTTGTATGTATGTCGGCTATAGACAGTAGAACCGCTGCACCGATTTTAATGAAATTTTCAGGGAAACTCTACAACAGCCTGTCGAGTAATTCTGTGAAGGTTGGTGGATTAGACACAGCGAAAATCGGATGAATAAAATAAATAAATTTGATTATTAGTATGAAATCAATATCGCTTCATCAATTTGACGTTGAAAAGTATATTAAATTCAAAATCAAAAATGTGTCAAAGAAAAATCATAGAAACGTTGAACTCACAAACCGCTTTATTTGTTCTTGCGTCTGATAACGAAACGAAAAATGTCATATAACACAAGTTGTTGCTTCACTAATGAGAATCAACCCATGCAGCAAAATACATAGCTTCAATAAAGCAAATTTCTTGCTGATACGCCATTGAAATACTTGATTTCTGTACTTTTTTTGAATATTTATTGAAATTTTATTGTCTTCTTTTGCTAATACCGGAAAGGATTAGGATTCCATAAGTTGTCCAAAAAGCCGAACATTTATATAAATGATGTAATAATATATATATAATTTTTTTAATATACATTTATAACAAAAAGGTCATGTACAAGATGAAAAGGTCCACAAAAAAAGTCGAGTATAAGATGAAACAAATATTCCAATTCCAATCAATTTTATATTCATGAATTTACGTTTCGCTGTGATACAAGGGCACAAGCGATACTTCTGAATAAAAAAAACTCCAGTCACAAAAATCTTTCAGTATTTTGCTATAGAGATGATATTTTGTCAAAATGCCATAGTGTGGTTTAGCGTTTCGCTTCTTCCGTTCATCTTCAAAGGAATGTATGTTCCTTTCCTCGAAAAGGAACATACATTAGAGTTTTAAGTGGCGTGTTTTCGCGAGTGCTTGACAGATTTTGTTATTGGTCATGTTTCACCCACTATTCCTGCTACTTTTAGATTCTGTAATACATACATTGACAATGCCCTGCTACTAGCCACATAGAGCAAGTGAATACTGGCTACAATTTTCGAATGACCCAAATTTAGTTAATTTGACCTAATTTTTCGGCAATTTTGTTGCCAAACTGAATTAAAAGCCACATCGGCTGTGATTAGTTTTGCGATTTGAATTTGTCAGCTTTTCGCAAATTTCCGGGCTCGCGACGCTGAGTGAACTGCTTTCATAGGCTGATTAGGGCGACACTTGGTGGTTTGAATTTCCGTGGCTGCAAACAATAAATAAAGTGAGGCATAAATCACATTTCTGTCAAGTTGGACTTGAATCGTCTGGACATCGGCAAAAAATCAAAACGGATTTTCAGCTTTTGTTTTCATTCTTCATGTGGAAAAGCATTACCACCGCGTCTGTCTGCAATAAACGCCTCTAGCCCACTTGTGGTTCCACCCCCTTTTGGAACCTTTTCCGCTAACCATTCACCAAACCCGATTGTACCTGAAACTCCCAATTTAATAACGCCCGTAATTCGAAGAGGAAATATAATGAGAAAGCGGAGAAACTTTCCGCCAGGCGATCGAAATTTTTTGCAAATGCCCCGGAAAAGTATCTTTCGAAAGGAATGCTTTTCTGCGCCACTTCTTGTGTTACTTTTGATTTAATATATTTTTGTTGGACACAAGTTTTACATCTCCGATGTTACCCGTTTGTGTTTGATGAAGTAAAGCACTGTCATCATCGGCATTCATTGATAAACTTTCAACGGATTCCTTATTTAGTAATAAGGGCCACAAAAATTACTAGTAAAAATCTCAATTTTTCCAATTTCCATGCAGTGTCTGACCTATGTAATACGAAAACCATATAGGCGACCAACAGTGATGCATGAGCGGCGTCACTAGGCACAAGTCGACACTGAAATACTTGGGGTAGGGTATACAACAACAGCCAGCGCAACAGCGTCTATAATAACAACAACAACAACAACAATAACGTCAACGCCAGAGAGACATCAAAACTGTAAAAGGTATGTCCGAGTCAAGGACTCTAGTAATAGATGGTGCAGAAGTGAGGCCTGTCACCCACAAAACACATTACTCTAGGCGAGATAGGGTGACAGATCCAGCTGCTGAAATGCAATTAATGTCTGGGGCCGGACAAAATTGATTCAAAAAGGGCTACATCCCCCCTGTTAGGGAGTTTTGTTCCTGGTAATGCTATTCAATGCTATATTGAGTATCTACCGCTTCCCTACCCAGTGGAAGTGCGCATTGATAATTATGATTCTAAAGTCTGGTCATCCAGGGAACCTCGTCACGTCTAATAGACTGATAAGCCTAATTGCGGCATTCTCAAAGATATTCGAAACATCAGTTTTGAGTAGAATGACTGGAGTATTAGGTATCCAGAGAGCCATACCTAGACAGACGCGAAACTGGGGTTCCTGAGTTGTGCGCAACACCGCCCTCCACAGAGATGTGAGATAGCCAACTGTGTGTTTGGAGATGAGTCAAAACATTTTTTAAATAAATAAATAATAGAATCAAATATTTCAGATATTGAATTAGAAATTGCACTTTCCTCTGTCTTTCCTCGCCAAAATCACCAGGTTTTAGCTAAATCTCATATGCAATGTTGAAAAACCTACCCCAGTCATTTAAAACACGCCTACTGGTTTTGCCTGACAATGTATTTTAGAAGGTATTTATCCGCAAAATTCGAAATTTGCTGTCACTGTTCCAATACCCAAACCATACAAATTAGTAACTGAAATATCAGGTTACCGTCCTCTATCATTGCTATCGTGCCCAGGCATAATACTAGAACAAATCTTCTCCAAAAGAATAGTTTGGTTTGCCCTTCGAAACACCCTCCTAACACCAAATCAATTTGAGTGCAAGAGGGAGCTGGTACCTTTGATGATCTGCTCTCAATAGAACACTTCTACTCTGTGGCACTGTCAACAAAGAATCACGTATTAATGCTCAATTTAGATTTCGAGAAAGCTTTTAATAGAGTCGCTCTACATGTAATCCTACAACAGCTTAAGCAATCGAAATTTGGAATAAAAATATACAACTTTAGCAAAGCATTCCTAGCTAACTATTCTTATATTGCCGATCTACACAACGGAATCCCACAAGGGTCCCCCTTGTTCGTAACATTATTGATTTTAGCTTTTAATGACATAAGCAAAAATGAAAAATCTAAGCTCTGTAAATAATAATTTTTGAAATGTCCGACATTGCCAAATGGTCAAAATATCTGGAGCCAATTTATCTACTGAAAAATGTAAATCAATCCACATATGTAATAAGAAAAAAAAGGACCTGTAAATATGTTCCTTTAATATACAATAATGTAAATATATGTAATACGAGCTCACTGAAAATCCTAGGCATTATATTCGACGTAAGACGTAAATATCAAAAAAAATTATTGTCATCCAAACGGTCTCATGTACACATCCATATTCTAATTACTTCAACTAAATCCCTCATACTCTCATACTCATACTCTCGCGGCCTCATTTATGGACAAGCATCCTACAGTAATATTAAACTACGGCTAGCCCCCTAACACGCTGCTATCCGACTTAGCTTGCGAATTTTTCCTACAACGCCCATCAAATATATGCTAGCAGACTCTGCGGCTCTACGGCTCGTTCCTAGATTACTTTTGTGTTGTAACCGAATTATTAATAACACAGTCACACAGTCGACAATTATGAAATTCATCACATGAGCCACTTTTTCCAGGAGTGCGTACGCAATACATAGCTCTAGACAAATGGCCATCTTTGTGCCTCAACCCATCATCTTTTGTAATTGTCCTTGAACAAAACTCAAAGAAAACTACAGAAAACTGTTTCTGGACACTTATGATCCTCTGAGCTCTAAAGGCGCTGAATTCATATTCACCGACGGATCAAGATCCAGGGATAACTTCAACAACACTATCACCACAGGAATCTGAAACTCTTTCTGTTCAGCATACACAGCAGAAGCTGATGCGATTCTCCAAACAACTAATTACGCCGCCAAATAACCAAATAACGGCGTAATCTACACAGCCAGTATGTCAGCAATTGATGCAATCCGACACCATAATAACAATAGTATCATCATAACTCAAATACGTAACTGTCTCATTGATCACAATAACATAAAATTAATGTGGATCCATGGACATTACTGTGAACAAACTAGCCGACACACATGCTAAATTGGCATTGAAGGAGCCACTACACTTTTCCAACCAGTTTGAGAAAGCGGACATCTTTAGACTAATTAATGCCCACATTGCGGAGAAAAACAAAATCGCATGCGCTTCACCGCCATTACAAGCAATTTATCCAACATCATTTGTCCAACACAATGCCATAGGAATGCTATTCAATCATCCGTCCGCCTTCGGCTGGGGCACACCAGAATAACACACGAACATCTACTGCTCAATAACAATGATGATACCTGCCTTCTCTGCAACGCCAATCAAACATTGGTCCTACACCGCCTTACTGACTGCCCAGCGGAACAATCTACGCGACAATTATTCAACTCAACCGCATCAAACTACTTAAAAACATAAACGTCACTACTATAAATCAGTTCCTGCAAAATCCTATTACATGGTAAGATTAAACACCTTATATAAGTTTCATTAGAGCTGAAAGCCTTTCTAATTATAAATAAATAAATAAAGTTAACACGGAAATCACTACTCCACTTTCTCTTCTACACGTTATTGTTAAACTATGTTAACCAATATTTTGATGCTGATTGCTTCTATATAAGATTAAATTAATTACTTACAAATAGTGTTCATTTGTCTCAGAAATATATAAGGGATGTTAATTACAGCAATATACGTCGTAGTGAAATTTTAATGCGAGATCTGAAGCGACTTCAATTGTTTAATTTGAATGTTCTAATTTTTATTATTATATTTTTTATTATTATTATTATTATTATTATTATTATTATTATTATTATTATTATTATTATTATTATTATTATTATTATTATTATTATCAATATTATTATTATTATTATTATTATTATTATTATTATTATTATTATTATTATTATTATTATTATTATTATTATTATTATTATTATTATTATTATTATTATTATTATTATTATTATTATTATTATTATTATTATTATTATTATTATTATAAAAATATTCTCTTTTAAATCGATTAGATTTTCCTTCACTTGAAACACCACGATCGACTTACCATAATCCAATATTTCAACAAAGTGATTAACAACTTGACTACAAATCTGGCTTACTCACTCACTCGCATTGAGAAGATTGAATTGTTTTATCGGCATAATATAAATTCAGTCAGTAAGTGACACTTTGACATATCAATACACACATACATAAACTTAATCAAACAGGCCCTCTAACGCCGATTTATTGAAAGTGTTTATTGAACATTTGACAAGCTTTTAATCGATGCTGTTGTTCTGTGACATGTAACCCTGACCAATCCACCCACAACACCGGCTGCTCATTAAATATTATAAATGTGTGGATAACCCATTCACCCTTCACCCGCACTATGATTCCAATCATTGTGAAAATCGCAGCTTCATAATTGAGGTATTAGAGTATATTTGAGATAACTTTGTTGGTTCGTATGCGACTATCGCAGTTTATGTCTCGCATACTAGTATTGTGATAATCCTTTGTTTTTGATACCAACGAAGGAAGGATGCGAGACTGATTGGCCTTAATTAGCACAGAGAATTTTAATTCTAGATTTATTGTTTGCGAAAACGAAATCGAGTTTGCTTGAAGTATTAAACTCTTGTCCATTTAGCTCCTTACACTTACATAGTAAGTAGTTCAGTCTTCGAGAGCTAGTATTTTCCCTACCATGACGGGAAAGTGGATGGGTGGTCTTTTGGTCTCAGACGTCTGACAGCACAACGCCTGAGCACAAGGAGTCGCAGATGTGATACAAATTGGGACCGTGCTAAGGGAAACAGCTAGCACCGGGGCAGCGCCAGTCAGAAGTTGACTCTAAGAGGCCCGTTTGAAATCAACGAACGAGCACCATTCAGATAAGGCGCTTGAATGCGTCACTATATACTTGCAGACACTTGATGTTGTTGTTGTTGTTGTTGTCGTGTTTGATGTACAGCTATCATGCAACCGTGTGGCGTCACTAGGAATCCTCCGCAACTCTTTGTCAGATCGATTTGCTAGCAGCCGAAATGTTGCTAAGATGCCGCATTTTAACAATTTTTAATGCATTTGCTGCTTCCCAGCGAACCGAAGGATGACGCTTAATTTTACCCGTTCTTATTTTTAATTTTATTTTTAACCGATGTGTATGATATATAGATTGTAGTTTGCACCGAGGATATGACAAGTCGATCTTCCCTCATGCTGTCAATGTGTCGTTAATCATCTGGCAGTAAATAATTATTGAGCTGAAAGCAATCAGCACGCATCGAAGAGCCATAGCACACGGCGTATGATTAACAACTTCAATTAAAAACGCGCCCGCAACATTTTGACAGATTTTAATCAAGAATAAAGCATGGAGTAAAACAAGAAGAAATGACAATAGGGCGTTAACACGTATGACCAAACTTTAATTACACGCGGCGAAGCCGAGGCAGCATAAATGACAGCGGCGCATTTTAAAAAACGCTCGGCTTCAGCAGCAAAATGAAAGGGAATGACGGCCAGCAACAAAGTTGCCAAGCGACGAAGGCAACGTTTGCAATTAATTGTTCAAATGACGCAAACGTTAAATCAAGCGAAGAATTGCAAAACCATAAAAAAGCTCGAATGAAGCGCGTGGCGAAAAGTTGAAATCAAACTGATGATGATGCCTGAGCTGATGATAATACTGTTATGTTAATGTTGATGAACGACGTCCAATTTCACACCTGAGTGGAGAAATTGAACCCACAATTTTAGTTGGATATGGGACGAGGGGTTCTCGATATATATGTAGATCAGATCAGATCTCCACGATTTTCACACTACTTGAACAGGAAACGCCCATTGGTCGCCAACGGATTAGATTGCATAATTCATTTTGACGAAACAATTAACGTGCAAATAGGAACTCATTTTCAAAATTAATTGAAATGTTGCGCAACAAAATCCAAGTGAAGGGAGATGTTGACGAATATTACTCAGCGCATACATTCGAGGAAAGTGACTTAGCGCGTGGGTGTTAGCAACAAACTTTTAGCATACAAAGGTGAATGCTCTTATGTTTCAACGGCATGTGTGCAACATAGAACTCAAGTATGTGGTAACCGCAGCAGTTGTTGAAAGGTATGTAGATTTAACTGTAAACATAAAGTGAATTTTCAAATGTTCCGAGGGCGGATTAAAAGGGATTTCCTACAATAAACTACTAAACCACCAAAATAACGATGGTAACAACGAATATGCATAACTACGTACATTAGCAACATTCACTCATTCGTCATTTGTGCCAAACACACGAAGTCGCTTCGTGTGTCCTTTCGTGTTTGCGTGTGCATGCGCTTCGTTCGTCGTGCTTCCTTTGGCGTATTGAAACAAGCCCCGATTTGAACGCATTTCAATATAAAAACCAACGCGGGCGTTTTTCCGTTCTGAGTTCTTCGAACGTCGTCCGCCTGTTGCGTCGTCGTCGCTATTTGCTAAGAGCCGTCGCCTTTACACTTCAATCTACCAACGGACTTCGAATTCCGATTTTGACTTTTCTTAGGATTGAGCGCGCGATAATCAGAGATTTTCGAATTAAGATTTGCCTAATTTCGTTTGACTGCCATCGTCGCGCGTGAGTCCTTAATACAACAAAACACAATTCCAATAAAAACCACGCGCTCCTCGCTATCGAGCTTCGAGTGTAAAAAGTGTACTCCTCTGCAAACGGCATCAATAAATACTTGAAACCCTCTTAAATAGAATAAGGAAACGCGTATCTCTAATTGGATTGCTTCATCAGTGCGGCTGGTAAGTCATCTGTTCCGCTGTTTGTTGTGCAAAATGTCGAGAGCATAATTTTTTCAACCCACGTTCATACACAAATTTCCATGCTATTAAATTCCTATTCTGCAGCTAAGTGAGAAAAATCTTTAAGGAACATTCGAATTTAAGCAATGAATTTTCGTGTTTACTGACCGTTGTGTGCTCCTGTCTAATCTGGCTGATTATTGTTAAGCTGCGTTATTGAGAAGAAAATATAGGTTTGCTCCTACAAAATGAAATTATCCAAACTTTCTTGTTGAGAGTGAAACCAAACACCACGAAATACTAAATCGAATTAAATTGATTGATTTTCACGCCATATTTAAGCAGTCATCAATCAAAATGTAGAATTTGATTTCATTGAAAAGAGAATCACGAAGCTTTGCAGTCATTTATTTCGCGACATATTATATAGTTGTTCGTTGACTTAATATCGCCAATCTGTCAATAAATTAGTATTTTTTAGTAAAGTGGAATAGAATTGAATCTTCATACTAAGTATCCAGCCAATACTAGATTCAGCTTCACCTTTGGATGTAATCTTCCTTCTTTAGATCAATTTACACTACGATAGTTAACACTGTTTAGGTTGTTTAGATGCCTCCATCAAGTCGAATTTGTGACTAAGCAAGCGGTTTCAGCGGTTCTCATATAGGCATGACGCAGTGGTGACTCCGTAATAATTTTAAGATTCTTTTGATATTCTGCAGTCGTGTGATAGACTTTGTTACTGGAAACATAATATTTGTGCCTTTATATAAGATTTCCAACCCAATTAATTGCCATCGTTCGTATGAGTTCTAGATGCCGGTTAAGCGTTTGCAGACGACAGAAGCACTAATGCGCTCAAACGATTATTTAACCTATTCCCGGGATAATGTGGTTTTATCTTTGATATTCATAATTTAATATAAAAGTTCTGTTAATATAAATAGTTCTGGACTAATTATATAATATTTATTATATTTATATAATAATATGTGTATATGCTTAACTCGAAAACTACGGCCTTCCCCCGACTTCATCGAATCTTTTTCAAACTTCAAACAGCTCATTTCGATAATTCAAGAGTAATTCGATGTCAAATCTGCTAAGGATAGTAAAAAGGTATACAAACGAGTCACTTAACAAACTTAAATTAAGGTGGTTCAGTACAGCGCCGTGCAGTTAAGCGTACTTCCTTTTTACGGTCGTTGACTTAATGTAATTTAATATCAACGAGCAGCAGCAGGCGTCCTAATGTTCCTTAAACGTTGCCGCATAATTGATAATGCCAATGAAGATAATGATGATGTTGACGTTAACGATAAGCGCCATCAAACGTGCTTCACACGGTCTGAGCCACATCCGCCGTGAGTACCGCCATCGGCAACGCACGCTCCTTGCCTGAATAGTTTCACATAGTCTTACGACTCTTGGCACCTGCAAAGACTATCAAAATACGTAGCAAGCTTACAGGTTGCTAAATTAAAATGTTCCACCTTTTGCTGTAAAATTGCAAAGCAAAAATAAATTAACTTTTTCCATCGACTTTGGTAATTTTCCATAAAAACAGAACTGGTTCAAATAAACAAGGCGTCCGCCTGTCAAAGCAGCTCCATTGTTACTTATGCAGACGCAACTCGATTCAAAGATTTGTTTGGTGAATCGCGGTATGGAAGGAATCCTTTGGCATCGATTTCATAATCAAGTCCAATTTACTTCAGTCATTTGTATCTATTGTTATGAATATTTTAATTGTACTGCGTCTGACTGATTGAATACCTCAAATTTCTTAAAAATAATTTTCTTGATTTTCAATGTCTGCGAGCAACAGTTATACCGACTGCCTTCAATAGCATGCCTTACATTCACTGTAAAATTTATTTGAAGATATGAATGAGCTTTGTCTACTGGAAAATTTGGTTGGCTTCACTCCATTAGTGAAAATTACCCATTAAGCCATATAGAAATACTGTAAGTTCACGGCTATTTAATTATTGTGTAATTAAGTTGAAAGTGAGCCAAATTATCCCGATAGCTAATAAAGTTAGAGGGACAAAAAATTGCAAAGCCAAATCTGATACATTCATTGTGCACACCAAAGTCTCTGTATGGGGTCTATACAATCTAGAAATCTTAAAATCTTAGCCCTGCATTTGTTGTAGTCAATTTCAATCGTTACGGCAAAAACAAAGAAACGTCTTCCTTTAAGAACATGAATTTGTCCCAAAGATTTGTGCAGCAGTACTCTGGTACTGTAGCTCATACCAACAATTTGCTCTCGTTAGCCTCTTCAGATGTCGCGGTTGCCTGTTGTTGTCGAACAGATTGATTGGTAGGTGGGTGACATGGTTGGGGAATAAAAATTTTTTTGTAGATAATAACTTAAATCAACACCTTAATGAGTATGAAACATTGGTTTGAGTATAAAAGAATTTTACATCATTTAAATTCCAAAAAAAAAGCCGATTTCGTGCCACAAAAATCATCATTTGCTCTAAGTTTCCCAGACATGCACTTTTGCCAATGTTTTTTCAAACTCTTAGAACGGCCTGATTAGTCCTTTCTTCGTACGGCCCTAAAAGCTTTTGTCCATTCAGCTTTTCCTCTATCGAGATGAAATGGTGTCAGTGGAGTGGTCTTCTTAATTTAGGCAACAGCTATATAGGTGAATACAGTCTGCGGAATGATATGAGTTGGATTTTTGATGAAATGGTCTCGAATTATCATTGCTCTTGTGGGCTTTCTTATGTTTACAAAAACACATGTAATTGTACTCATATTAATAGTGTTGAATAGTACTAGAACGCTATAAAAAATACATTCACTGCGCCGGGTCTAAAATCCGTTCATTCGTCTAAAATCGCACATGCGAAGGTTGCACTCTGTCACTACGCCTTTCACCCCGCTTAAAAGTTCCGAAATGCTATGTGGAGAATTCCTATTTACTCGTATGTTTATCAGTCAGTCAATAAGTCTGTCAAAACCGCTATATTGTATATTCGTAATTGTGACTCTAACTTGTTTGTTTGAAACAAGCAAAAATATTATATAAAATAGTTGACACAATAAACAACCAAGAATTGTTCAGGTGGCAATCAAAAGTAACGTCAGCGATTTCTTTTAATTTTATTGCAGCCCATTTCTCTGAGCTTGAATGATCGAAGTGAAATAGGGCAAATATTCTTTGGTGAGTTTAAGTTAGACCGAAGTGAATTAATGATCAATAAATGTTAATCGTTATAACATGCTCAATCTAACGTCATTGGAAAACTTTCTCCATATTACTATTTTGCTGAGGTCGCCATAAACAAATCACTCGGCATTAACGATAGAATGAAATCTAAGCATTTATTCGGAAGAATTTGTATTTTGACGCAAAATTTTTATCTTTATTGTCATGTAATTTGGAAAAGGAGCTTTTCAAAATCACGAAAAGTATGTTAATGTATTGGGTCATATAAAAACTCAGTTGCAAAATGTCATCGGCTTTTTCAGCGACAGGCCGACCAGTGCAAGGTGCACCTTTTACATCGAAATTTCCGGAACGGAACATAGCAAACCACTTCACGGTCCGGCGTTCGCTAACAGCATTCTTATCGTAAACTGCACACATTTTTCGGTATGTTTTTTCAGTGTTTTTCCCTTTTTCGTAGTAAAAATGCATCACATAGCGTATTTCTTCAGATATTTCACTCATATTCAAATCGGTATATCGATTAGCACGAGCAACGAATTACTCAGCTGTCTTCACAAAGATGTAGCCTGAAATGTCACATATTCGTTTAACACCATCAGATTAGTGTTGCCAGATTCATGGACACCAACATCATCTAGCGGCAAAAACCGCGGCGACTTTTTATACGACCTATTACATTCTTCAAAGACGAACTCGAGGGACATACAATTTCATCAAAGATTTGTATGATTGTTCTATATTGCAATAACCTGAGATTCTTACATTTCTCACAGTATATGTTCATCAATAGTTGTGTTGGAATTATCGCTAAGATATTAAATTTGATTTACTAGTCAAGTTGGACTAGTCCGAAAATAAAAGGTTCAAAATAAAACACTTGTATATGGGATCTAAGGATTGAGGTTTTTAGATATTGTGAATTTGGACTTGGTCACAAATTCTGTCCGAATTTAAGTCGAATGCCTTAATCAATGTCATAAGAATGTAAGAACTCAAAACGAATACGCCGTAGAGCCATTATTATGATTGGGAAAAGAACATGTGCGTTCTGATGACAAAATGTATTTTCTGGAACTCCTTCTCCTTCACTGTCTCAAAATTTTCATGACAAAGTTCTAATACTATTTATTAAGTGTAAGAGGCGAATTAATGATTAAAGGGGGTTTTAAACGTGCTAATGCTATAAATCTCATCAAAACATATGTTGACATGTGACTTTAACTGGTTCATTGAAATGAAACAACAGCAAAAGTCGTAATCGAATTCGCCGCTCGTAAAATTGTTCCATTTTATTGGTGGCACATTATGATGTCTACATTCACAGAGATGAAAAGGCAAGTCGCATTATTTGCATATCTCCTGCTACAAAAATTGGACAAGACGGAGAAAAAGATACAGAGATTGTCAGGAAGTGCATGCCTTTGTTCTGCTGTTTGCACAGCAGCCGGCGGTGAAAATAAATCTGTCATTGTCGAGCAGCTTATTTGGTTGTCAAATATTTATTGAAATACAAAATGTATTATTCCACCTTGTTAAATATAAAGGAAAAAGTCTTTTCGTTGAACACGCTGCGTACGCATAATATGAATGCCTGTCTGTTTGAGTTTTCATTTGTTTTTCTATGTTGCCCACGTCGAATATGTCGTATTTAATCCACTGTGAAACACTGTGATGGTGGTTCTGGAATAGACGGCTTTGATCGCTGACATTTACTGCTGCCTGCGGCTGCATTAGCTTCTTAGCTTGGCCACCATCGATGCTGTCACCTGATGGCGAATTCGAATTGCGAATTTCGTAGTGCGTAGGTGTCGGTAGTTGCTTAGTTGAGCTGCCATATTTCAGTAATGCCTTCAGATATACAAAAGGCTGTTTTGCTGCTTAGCTGTTAAGCTGATTTTCTATTCGCTCTTTGAACACTTACCTTAGAGTTGAGTATGTCTTTAGTGGGATATGTGAAGCTTATAGTTGTACAGTTTTCTTTTGTATGCGAAAATGCGACATAATCTAAATAGTTCACATGCCAAGTATATGCTTATTGCTAGAATTGCAAGCACATATAAATATTTTTGATATAGATTCTCATTAGATATTTTTGACAGAATTGTTGTTTTACATGACCTACGCTCACGAAGAATAATCGCGTGTCACAATTCACGCCTGTCCTTTATGTCCCATTATTCATTGGAGCCCCTGTAGAGATTATGTTCTTAACGCTAAACAGCAATCCAGTTGTGTATTGAGAATCAATTCAAAAAAAGGAATTCTCAAAAAATTTCACATGGATTAAAAACGGACAGGCTACTCTTTAAAAAACATTTGAATCGATTCACAAAATAAAAACATAGCTAGATCGCGACAACAGCATCACTATTGAATTATATGTTCAAAACTATCCTCTTATGGAATGGGGACCCAATCGTATACATTAACGGAATTTCATTGAAATAATAGGGATTCATAGGGACTCACTCAAACACACACAATACATTTAGTCCAAATCGATCCAGCCGTTTAAGTAGAGTATAGTATGAAACCATCCGTACACAATAATGTTATATATAAACACGTCCAAGACTTTCATGAATGAAATAGTTTTTATCTGATATAATGGGTGATTAGGCTGCCGCTACCAATTCTTGGTGATAGGAGTGCCGTTGCTAAGGAACAACGGTACCTACCGTAGGTTGAAGGGATTGAGGCCATAACCATGACCCATGACTGTGACCCATGACAATGAATATCTCGCCTAATGGGGATCGAGCAACGATCTCAGGGGCCATAGTGTAGTTTTACTAGGCTCCCGAGGCACAGGGCCGTCTTTAACCTATTGGATGCTCTGAGCACATTTACAGAATGGGAGCTACAAATTTCGACCCATGTAATAAACTCAATGTTTTTAATTTTCCTGGACAGACTAAGTTTCTAGTCTCTAGTTTTCGTGGCTATTCTGCATCCTCAGCGATAGACATCAAAGCTTTAAACATTTGTTTATGATCTTCATGCAGGGCGCTTACTGCATCAGTTCAGTCGCAGACCATCTGGTTTGTGAAAGACTTTTATGAACTCTTTTTGAACCCAAATGTTCTCTCTATCGGTGGGTACAGCCCCAAATAAGGTGTACACTTTCATAACCATTTCAAAAAATCGTGTTTTCTCTGATGAACACCCAGCAAGTTTAAAGAATGGCCCGCACATGGTACAAAGGTGCCAAATTCAATATCTTTCACATCAGAGCCTCGTACACTCACATTCTTTTTTTTTTTCTTTTTGTTAAAAACTCAATTATATTCATTTACTGATTATCGTTTGATTTTTCTCAAAATAAATATACTTATCGGTAGTAAATACTGATTATCAGTGGGTGATTTAACATATACTGTGGGCCCCAACGAGCGCGAGGGCCTGGGCAGTTGCCCAGTGTTCCCAGTGGTAAATACGAGACTGTCGGGGAACCCCGTGATTAGATAAGCTCAAAGCGATAGATAGTGTGTGTATGTAACATGACAAAGAAGTGTAATGGTACCTCCAATTCAGAAGTCAATTCAAATCAAAGGTTGCACAGACATACGCAGATTTTAAAACTATAAACAGTAACTGTAATAAAGATATGGTAGAATGGTAGAAAACACTATTGTAAAATATTGTAGATAAAAAATTATAGGAAAGTTTATGAATGAATCCATAAACTCTTAATAAATGAATTCCTGCCGCCCAGTGAAGTTTGTTGGTCCGAAGTACAATTCACTGCTCTAAAGATAATTCGGATAGAGCAAAAATATTAACAAAACCTAGTTACGATCGAAATACAGCCTAATCTAATCAGTTTAGCCACGAACGAATTGTATAAAGAAAATGTTTGATTCGTCGTTAATTCTAAACTTACGCCACTTCTAAGTACGGAAACAAGATTTTGCCAACTGAACGAGCCAGATAAAGATGCTGTTTCCAATGTTGGTTTAATGCAAATATTACATTATTTCTAATTTACATGCCACTTTCAAAGTTGTTTTCACCAAGTAAAGTAAATCTATTCGCACTTTTGCGAAGGCGTTACCGTTGGGCGGGAGCTGTTCAGTAATTGAGTACGTCACTCGAAGTGGCACGAAAGCATAGAGTCGTAGGGAATGCTCTCGAAGCTAATCACATCAAGAAGAAAAAGAGGAAGAACTAAAAGCAATGCAAGCAATGCAAGCAATGCAAGAGGCAAGCGGAACAATACTATCCAAACAACAAGAACAGCAACATCTGTGAAGGGGTGTAAAGGGTGTTCAAATCATGCGACTCATGCGAAATGAAAGTGCAAAATCAATTTCCCTGCGCCTAGGAAACTGATGTCGAAGTGTATGTACATCGACGCGGCTTACTTAAGTGACTCGTGTATATCCTCGGTGTATGCGAGCATACATGGGTCCGCAGTGGAAATGCACAGACGAAGCAAAAAATAACAACAACAAAAAATAATAATAAAATGTCTAGATAAAGTGAACGCCACTTAATCCGGTTATCATCCTTGTTGGGATTAGGTTTCTCGGCTTCAGTCATTATTAGTACATATGAAGTATAGTATTTGCATAGCCTTTTTTCCTTGCAGCAGGAAACAGAATGCTCTTCTTGTAAATGGGCAATCGTAGAGATGTGGAAATTGTATTTGGTGTAATTCCCCACTTTACAGTTGGCGATGTAGAAAAATATAATTTTATTTTTTTATATAATTTTATTTTTTTTAGTTTGTTCATTGCTTGGGTTGAGCGACTGGCATGACTTCTGAAAAATGAGCTTTTGTCTGCAGGTTGGTCCGAACTCTCAACCTTTTGGTTCCCTTTGCTTGCAAGTAAAGCAATACCTGACGTGTTTGCAAGCATTGCACTTCAACAGTTGCCATGCTCAAAGATAATTCTTACACCCCACTTTGCTCGTGTGCATTGTCGGTCGTTGTCCACATTCGTTGCATGCCATAAATGATTTGCATGTTTTCTTAGCTCTTCTCTTAGCCAAAACGTTGCTATGCGAAATGTTGCAAAAATGTGTTGTTCTTTGTTGCCGTCAAATTTTTCTACACTTTTTCAAGTGGGGTCTCATGTGGTTGCCGTAACAATTTTCAGTTGACAATGGTTGCATTCACATGTGGTGTGGCAAGTTGACTGAGTGATGAGTTTGCTCTAGTGCACGTTTTAGGGAATAAAAGATACAAAATTTCTTAAGGGAAATTACTAACAATGAACAGGAGTGTCAAGTGGCAACCTGTAGTATGATTAACCAAACTTTAGCTCTATGATGCATTAGGTTCTTGTATTTATTGGGTTGGTGCACTTTTTGGGTGCAAGGCCGACCAGACCGAGGCGCGTCTATGACATCAGAGTTTCTCGAACGAAATCGCGCAAACCATGTTCTAACCGATCGTTCGAACAAGGGACATTCTCCATGTTGCAAACTAACACTTTTCGCTATTTCGGCTGTTTCTGCTTTCTAAAACAAAAACGGCTCATTTTATAATGAAATGTTAATTCATTTAGCAGCAAATTGACAAATGGCAGCGCACGTGTTTTAAGCTTCAACCTTAGCAGATTTGTAAAAGTATCCTTATCCTTTCCATATGGGTTTTTCTTTTGTGTTGTAGTTTTTAGTTTGTTTGTTTGTGGTTTTAATCGATATCCGTCCTAGACAAAGGACTTGTTCTGGAATTCGCTTTCTCCTCTATAGTGTTTTGATGCCGACCTTATGAATTCCGTTAATATTTGCCTACCACTTGAACTCAAAATGAAGTCAATTAAACATCAATGAAGTCCACTCTCATTTCAAATACTGACTCAATCTGGGATATGGAAAAGCCAAAATCAATTTGAAACAAATACCAGAGCAGAGTGTTTATTCGCTTTCCCCTTTTGATTTCAATTTTTATTTATTTTTTATTTGCATTCATTTTTATTTGAATTTCTTGATTGAAGTGCAAATATGTCAATAACAATTTGCAATATTTACGCGCATAATAACATTGTAAAAGTTATGCATATTCAGTGGCCACACAAATGATTTATTTTAAATAAATTCGTGTCTATTTTTGTGTTCTTTTTTTCAGAATTTTGCAGAACATGAAAGCCACAGCGTGGTTTTGTCCGGTCCTGCTGACACTGCTGTGCGCCGCGAGGCTCGTTTGCACCGCTCAGCGCGGCGGATATCCCGGCATGGGGCACAGCTTGGACTATGCCAACTCGAATGTGTTACAGGTGAGTGAGCAGAATCTAATTCGCACAATTTTTTCCAACAAATATTCCGCTGGACTGCAACTGTGAATGTGTGTGAGTATGCGAAAAACTGACCTTCTTGTGTTGTTCAATCTGTTACTTTCCTGTCACATTTGATGGGGCTATAAATTTTTTGTACAACACTCATACACGCACTCAAACACTCATACAAGTGTATCCCGTCGCTGTTATATGAATACCCAATATTTTCAGAGTATGTTGAATAGAGGTTCTTAGAAGTTCTCACGTTCGGGTGTTTAATATGTGCGCATTGTGCTTATGAGCTTCCATTTTGCTTGTTTTGGAATTCATTGCTTCATGAAATTCCATAATAGGTTTTCGATTGGTGTTTCATTGCTAGATTGAAAAACATAATTTTTACCCAACAGAAAGAATGAGATTTGACTTATTTCTTATTACTCGTATTTAATATACAAAATAATCGCGTTAATTGAGTAAATGCAAAAGAAAAAAAAATATACAATCTAAGCGCATATACATACTATTGGCTGCACAAATAAGTTTTGAGGGATTTAGCCACGGCCGACACAATCGACTGCATTCTAGAAAAAAACATATGTTTTGCTTCACTTACTTGAATGATAGCAGAGATAGCGCAAACACACAAAACTTATGTCTCACACATTGTGTATGAAACGAAAATAGAACAACAACAATAACACGGCTACGCAAAACCGATTGTTCAGTCAGTGATCCTATAATGTTTCCGTTTTTACTCAAACGTACGGAATTAAAAAAACTAATTAAATTAGTTGAAAATTACGGGCATTAAAGGGAAACAAACGCATTTTGCTTCATTTGCAGAGAAGGAAAATGTAATTTTACAACATTTCCAAGCGTAACAGATTGAAATGGTCTCTGAAAACACCTGTGTTCTTCAATTTGAATCATCCATCCAACCAACACCACTAATCTAACTGACACCAGTAACAGTTGGCGTCAACAAGAATAATACAACAGCAATGAGCGAAGATACGACTGAGTCAAAAGTCGAGTCGCACTCGAAAGACAAACTTTGTGTAACTGTGAAATGCGTCACAAGTGGGCCAACCCCAGTTCTCACTGACGTCCCGAGTTGTCATACGAAAACTTGATGACCAGAAGGTAAAAATTAACTTCCTTGTATGTATGTATAAAGGACACTTCAAACAACATAATCGGCACAAATAAGCAACGCACGTGTTTAATTGTCCTGCGGAAAGTTTGAGAATTACGTGTGGTCGCATATTCGGCAGAGTTTGTGTTGAAGAAAACCCACGTACAAAACAATAAAAAAAAGTATAAGTATATATAAAAACATTCATTTCGGCTATTCCCGGAGAATAATACTCTTCAAGTTAAGAAATGTGCAGGTAATTGCGTGATGGCCTGCTTTGATGACAAAGTAAATTTTCAAAACATCTCGAATGAAGGTTATACCATACACTCAACCTAGGGTATTGAAACTTTCAGGGTTTGTGTGAATGGTCCTTAAATAGATCTAAATCTCACCTCTTTGGGAGCACAAAAAAAAGTTTTCGAATAAGAAGTTGAATTAGAATTGTGGCTTGTATAGGAGTTATGTCTCCTAGTGATATGATAAATATACAGAGTGTGACGAAAATAAAATTTCATGCAATATTTCAGTTCTCTATGTAACAAACTGAGCGACTTGTGTGCAAATGGACGGACGGACCACTCGTCGAGCTGTTGAATGTTTCCCATGTCGCCTTTATCGTGATACGAATATTTCATCATGACAAAGCTAAATACTATTCACAGAATATGTAAAGTATAAAGCTAAACCAATCGATTGAATAATGTTGATTTGGGTGATTGCGAGTTGCATATCGTCCACAACTCATACGCCACGTGTGCTCAGTTTAGCTCGGTTGGCGCAACAATATCCATACAAATAATAAGTCTGACATCAATTGTAATGCATGTGTGTATGGCAATGTGTGCGTATACGTGGGTGAATGTGCGAGCGCGAGTGTTACTGATAATCATAATTCATTTATCATTGTGTCACTGAAGTTGTTAACGATGCAATTATGTAATTTGATCACGTGACATGCAACAATTTTCGAAAGAGCAGAAATCGTTTCTATTGCTTCAAAGTTGCATAGGGATTTATTGTCGTCAAAGTATTCGTCTACCTTATGAAATCAAAGTTATTTATCGATGTTCGGTATCGGTTGAGTTTACTCTGCATCAGACGACTGTGATTCCAATGATGATGGTGGTGGGGATGAAGCTTCTTGAGATGGAGGTGCTTCACCAGGCGGTCCCTGTCCCGGTTGTCCCTGTTCTGGTGGTCCCTGTCCTGGTGGTCCCTGACCCGGTGGTCCTTCTCCTGGAGGACCTTGTCCTGGTGGTCGTTTACCTGGTGGCCCTTGTCCTGGTGGTCGATGACCTGGTGGCCCATGTCCTGGAGGTCTTTGACCTGGTGGTTGATGACCTGGTGGCCCATGTCCTGGAGGTCTTTGACCTGGTGGTCCTTGACCTGGTGGACCATGACCGTGGCGTCCACGACCAGGTGGTCCACGGCCAGATTGTCTTTGACTAGTCGAATCAGCTATTCTTGAAGCCTCGAAGTCATCTTCGAATATGCGAAACGATTTAGGAGTGGCCGCTACCACTATTAAGAGCAAGGCAAAGATTACGAGTGTTATCAACTTCATGACTGTTGAAAGATGACCAGTTGCAATCATCTTTTATAGTGCAAAAGTGAACACAAGCATACTGATCAAATGTTGACTCAGTTGCAATTTAGAAGTTATGTGGATTTAGTTCTGTAAATATTATTCTTATAATTTTATTTCTCATCAATGACGTCAATGAGAGCACTGAGAGGGGCTTATATGCTAATCGAAAAATGTCGAAAGGGAGTGTTAAAGTGGCTGTGGAAAACGAAAAGCAAATCTGTATCCTGTATAAGAATTTAAAGTGCTTTCGTCTAGTATTGCTTTATTTTGCAGAGATTTATTGCAGAACAGATCAAGAAGTGTTTGCATAGGTCCAATTAATAAGTTTTTGGATGTCAAGGAGTAACTCTAGTCAAACAGAGAAACATAATGTTTAATATTTATAGAGAGAAAGAGCGCACACAATTTCTTTGTTTGGTAGCACAAGCTTTGAAAGAAGAAGAGCTCTCTCTTTGTGAGCGCTTTGCGTAGTCTATATATCTTCATTGTTTTTGAAATTTGACACAAGTGAACAAGATAAAACGAAACGAAGCTCACAGCTTATTTCATTTAACTAATAGCGACAGTCGTTTTCTTAGGTATCGAATGCTGGAGAATTTAATTACCTCCAGAACCGTCGGCACCTTAAGGTCGCTGTGCAGTGTGGTGTTGCGGACGTACCATGGGGCGTGGCAGAGGTGCCCCCATCGATGAAAACCAACTTTAAAATCCTGGAAGCAGCGATACAGGCCCAACCATAACACTCCCGCCTCTATGCTTTACGGTTGGTTTTGGTATTAACCCATCAGAGCAAAAAATATTGAATTTGTACTCACCTCAGAAAATGACGTCATGCCAGAAGGTAGTTGACTTAAGCCTGACTTGATGATTTCTTTAGATATAAATGGCTTTTCGAGAGATACTCGAGCATTGAAGTCATGCTCCAGCAACACTCGGAGAACAATTTCTTCACAGTGATTTTTGCCTAGTTTCTTCTCAACTCCAAGTTCAATTTTGGGGCCGATTATTTCGGGTTCACTCTAATTTTTCCGACAATTACACCCTTTTCCATATCGGTGAAAATCTTATTCGGCCCTTTTGGCCCTTGTTCATCACCCTGTTATTGTACATATATCTATTATGCTCGGAACTGTGATGAGACTTAGACTTACAATTTATAAAATTTTCCGCTGGCTTTCCTCTTTTTAAGGTGAGTTTAAGTTTAAGCTTGAGGATATATGGAAATCCTCCAACAATTTTAGTGGAAAGGGAATGGCAAAGCATTAGTCACGAAACGATCCAAAATTTGGTGGAATGCATGCCCAGAAAGGTTGAAAGTGTTATAAAAAATAACGGACTTTGGACGAAGTATTAATTTGTAAACGTTGTGGTTCACCCAAGTGCATAATACACACATGTGCAAAATTGTCCGAATGAGGCTTTTTTGGTTTATATATTTAATATATATAATATATTATTAATATACAATTTTTTTTTCGCAAAACTGAAGATGATAACTGAATGAAATAAATGGTTGAAAAACATTTGCAACATTCGGACAAATTTGCTTCGCACTGTATAAGAAGGAAAAAATAAATGTTTATGCTACTTAGGTAGGGCACTAGCTACTAGGGCTTTCAATTCTTCTACAAACAGAAAACCAGATGAATAAATTCATCCCCCCTAATCCTTGAAACTACTGAGCCTAAAATTAAAAAAATATACAGAAAGTAGTTTTTTACTTATGAATTTCGGAAAAAGAAGAAGTCTACGATCTGAATATACTAAAAAGTGTAATATTTGTAGACGTCACTCAAAAAAATGTGAAAAAACGTTTGGGTAATTTATTGAGTGGGTGACTTAACGAAAACGTGATTGACGTCGTTACCTACACTTACAACCACATGCGTTAAGTCAATTCTGGCAATGCATGCTAAGGAACATGCACACAAGAAAAAGACCTGCCAAGTGACTTTCAAAGACAGTGATGTTTAAAAATAACATGGTAACATATTCAACGTATGGAACCTACATTTTTTCACCAAAAAATCCGCTACACCTTTTTTTTTGAACATGCACCCCGTATAACTAAAAATAAAGGGAATTAAAATAACTTTGACATTTTTTGACATTTTCAATGGTATGACAACTCTAATGTTACTGAACCACTCATTCTGTTCACTTTTTTTCGGGCAAGTTACAGTAGCACAACCACAGTAACAGTAACACCATTCTGTTTTGAACCTTTAGAATTAATGTTGTATTGTAACACCCTGTATTAGCATTACCCGTTCTTAGCATTCTATTGTTTCTCTGCTCCACTCTCTGTACTCACTCTTCATATTTTTACCGATATAAGCAAGCTAAGTTGTCAAATCAAAGTCAGTAATAATAGTTTTGAGCAAATTTTTATCGCTATTGACCATTTCCAGATTGTCCTGAGCGATTTCTGATCGAAGGGTTTTTTCTGTTCTGAGAGCAGCTTTCGGCTGAATTTAACACACACACGAGTCATGCCCAAATTCTGGCTTAAAATTTGGCACACAGTATTTTTTGATATTCCAAGGTCGTCATCATCTAGTTCTCAACATTGTCCGGTGTTTTTGCCGTCGCAGGTCGACCAGAACGAGAATCATTGTCAACAGATCTGCGGCGATTTTAAACCACTTATACCACTCTTTTATTTGTATTTTTTTTATTTAGTTTTTTTTTACTAACTACAAGAAATCAAACACAATACGTTTTCTGCGTTTTGTCGTTGTTTCTGAATTGCTTCTTCTTCATTTTGTGTTTGTATTTGTGAGTTGCTTGCAAAGCGTACAAGCATAACCTCTCTGTTGGGCACGCACAAAAGTATTGCGCTCTTGGTTCTGTTCTTTTGTATATGGTATACACTGTCTTACAATTAGACTAGACTAGAGTGACGTGCTAAAATAAGAAAAACTTGACGGATAAGAATAACAGTTACATACTTAACGATAACGGAATTCGTCATTTCGCAGCTTTCAAACCGTGCGGACGCGTCACGCATTTTTGTGTTTCGCTGTGGCTTTTGTTTTTTTTTTATTTTTAAAGTATTTTTCTGGCCGTTGAGCGATAATTTAGTGCATTTGTTTAATAAACCTTATGATTATTAATTCAATAATTTATTTCAAATCAAAACATTTGTGTGTGAAAAAAATGTATAGCCCAAAACGTGGTGCTGCGGCGGGCATTTCGTTTCGTTGCCGGCAGCGCCCTTGACATAGCGTGGAAACGATACCACTAAGGTATAGAGTACCTCTACTCAATACCGTTTCGGTTACTTGCTCGGTTTCTAATTGAAGTATCGATTTTTGTCTCAACTTTCGTCGCGACAGGGTGTGTCTACTTCAAACTTAAATTATACCAATTGCTTCTTATTATGGGTCCTCTGGATCCCCTTGCGGGGGTCACCACAACAGATTATGATACAGTCGCTAAGAATCTACCCGCTAGTAGCTCTAATCTTCCTGACTGGTTATCTTCCAAAGCGTCTCGGGATGCTTTCACTGTGCGAAACTCTCTCGTCAAAAAAACACTTAAGCTCAACAATGCTAAGCCAGTCCAAAACAAAGTCAAGATTGATCGCAACATTCAAAGAGATTCATCTGTCAAATCTCTTTCCATGTTGGAAAATGCTTCATCTATATCGTCTACACTACTCAAAGATACGTCTTCTACTCCTGCTACGTCTGGCTATTTGCGCTATCACAACCCTTTTGCCTTGCTTGATATGGACTGTGATGAACCTAACCCCTCCATCGACCTGGACGCTGTGAACGACACTATCTCTGAAATCCAGAACAATTCTACTTCAGCTACATCTCCAACTAATGGTCCGGCTGACTTGCCAAGTATCTCTGGTGTTGGTGTATCTGCAACAATTACTCCAAAGCCACCACCCATTATTGTCGAAGGGGTCACTGACATTAATGGTTTGCGCTCATTCCTAAATGGAGTTACTCAAAGCAGCTCCTACTCCATTAAAGTTTGCGCTGGCTACTCTGCTCGTGTCATGGCCGCTGGCCGCTAACTTAGACTCCTATAGAGCTATCGTCAACCTTTTAATCTCTCGTAAAGTGGATTTCCATACGTATCAACTGAAACAGGAAAGGTCATACAGGGTGGTGTTCAAAGGTCTTCACCACACCACTTTCGTTAAAGATATAAAGAGTGAACTCCTGATTGCTGGTCATGTTGTTCATCGCGTGCACAACCCACTATCTCGGTCAGACAAGAAGCCACTTAATTTGTTTTTCGTTGAGCTTGAACCCAAGGAAAACATTAAATCAATTTTTGATATCAAACGACTCTGCGATTAAATTGTTATTGTTGAGCCTCCACATTAACGTGTTTCTCCACTTCAGTGCCATAGATGTCAAGAATATGGGCACACTCAAAAATATTGTTCCAACCCACATCGCTGTGTTAAATGTGGTGACACGCACGCTACTATTGAGTGTTGCAAGGATAAGGGGCTCCCTGGTAAATGTGCACTCTGTGGTGCTGACCACTCAGCAAACTATAAAAGGTACGACGTCTATAAGCACTATGTTAATCAACATCTCTCATCTAAAGCGCTTCGTCCCCTAAGAGGTTCCACAACTTTGACTACGGCAATACCTTCAGCAATCGTGGATAGTGGCTCTGCCCCCTCTTACGCAAGTGCTGTTAGAGGGGACATAAATAAGCATATTCAGGGTAAGCAGAAACAAGCAAACAACAGGAAATCCAAAAACAAAACAACAGGGGCAAATCCAGTCACACCCAACGACACAAAATCAGCAACTATTTACACATAACCTGTCACAACCACAGCAATCACAACCACCTCAACTGCAGCATTCACAATCTGCTCATCAATTGCAACTTCAATCATTGCATCAAATGGTGCAACAACTGGGTCGTTTAGATATACAACATCAGCAGTGGCAACAACAACAACAAGAATCGCTGAAACAGCAGCAGTTATCTCAACAGGTTCAGATGGACCTTAAATCTAAAGTGGATTTAATTTTATCTAGGTTGGATCGAATGATGGACTTGCATGAGCGCCTGTTTAATCGACTCCTCGTCATTAACCCTCAACAATGTCAACAATGGGTCTTAAAATTGGAGTCTGGAATGCTGACCCACTGACTAAACATGCAAGCGATCTGGAATTTTCTCTGCAAGCCAACAATATTGATGTCATGCTTATCTGCGAATCCCACCTTTGCAGCAGGTCTTATTACAAGCTGCTTGGGTATTCGCTTCACTTAGCAAACCACCCTCTAGATCGACACAGAGGAGGTGCTGCTATCCTTATCCGATCAACCCTTAAACACAATTTTCTCACCTCCACGTCTAAAGCACATGTTCAATGTGTTGCTATCAAAGTTAGCTGTGCCCTTGGTAGTATTGTAATTGCTTCGGTTTATTGCCCTCCAATGTATGCATGGCCAACACTGACTATCAGTCAACTTTTGGGACAACTGGGCCCAAAATACATTATAGCAGGGGATTGGAAGGCTCATCCACTTTGGGGTGCCTTTGGGGTTTGATCATAGACCTTGGAGTCGGTGTCAACTGCTATATGTCTAAGCCTGGATTGCTGCCGAGAAATGTGAATGTTCATCTTTTTCAGCAGAAATTGGAACAACTCACTAATTTGAATATTGAGAGTCGGGCCGCAAACGACATTGATGATGCTGTTGAGCTTTGCTACGTCCCAACAACCTCCATCTTGCTGCTCACATCTTAGTCAACCTCCTTTGAAACCCGAAATCCGTGATATGGTTCTTCGCAAGCGGGCTCTAAGGCAACGATATCTCTGGACACAGAATGTTTTTGATGATCGTGCTTGGAGGCGTGGAGCGAGAAAATTAAAGAAAGTTCTCAAGGAGGCCAATATCGAATATTTTAGCAACCTCCTTCGCAATGCTGATCCGAACAAAAAGAGTTGCTTCAACCTTTGGAAGGCGACGCGTAACATTAAGAGGCAACCACTGAAGCATGTATCTATTCAGCGAACGGATGGCTTATGGTTCTCCTCAAACAAAGAGAAGGCTGATGCATTTGCAGACGAATTAGAAGATCGTTTTACACCGTTCACTTTAGCTGATCCTCAGGACCAGGACAATACGAGAGCCTTTTTATTTGTCCCCGCCCAAAACTCATCGCCCATTCCGCACATTACTCCGGTCAAAATTCGCCTCCAATTTAAAACAATGAAAACTAACAAAGCGCCTGGATACGATGGTATTGATAGTAAGCAAAAACCCTTCCTCATCAAGTTGTCCTTTTTCTTGTCCTACTTTTCAACGCCATCATCCGTTTTCCCTACTTTCTCTCGTAATGGAAGTGCGCAGTTGTTGCTATGGTGCCAAAACCTGGTAAGTCGGAAAGTAATGTGAAGTCATATAGACCTATTAGTTTCCTGCCAACATTCTCGAAAGTTTTCGAAAGAATTTTTCTTTGAAGATTGATGGTTGTCTTGGGTGGCAGCTGCACTATGGAACAGGTTTATCGCATTGTTAATGCTATCCTGCAGGCTTTTGGAAGGAAAATGTACTGTTCGTCCGTGTTCCTTGATGTGCAGCAAGCCTTTGATCGTATGTAGCACGACGGATCAGATTATATCTACTCAGTCGTACTTTTATGGTCGATGTCAAAGACAAGAGGTCTTCTATCCGTAACATTAGAGCTGGTGTTCCACAGGGCAGTGTCCTAGGTCCCGTCCTGTACACGCTGTTTAATAATGACATGCCAACTCCAACCGAAGAAAACATTCTAGCTGCCACTTGCGCTGACGACACAGTATTTTTAGCTTGTGATACTTCGTGCGATCTAGCTGCTGCCACCTCCCAAAGAACTCTTGACAAATTTGAATATTGGTCCCGACTATGGAATATAGGTATTAATTCCGCGAAATCGCAGCACTGTTGCTTTACGTTGCGTACTAAACGCTGTCCACCTGTAACGCTTTGCGGCATTCAAGTCCCTCAAAAACCTTCTGTCAAATACTTGGGCATGGTTTTGGATCGCCGATTGACATGGTCTAAGCACATCAATGCTGTTATGGCCTTCTTCGATGGCTCATTCGATCTGGTAGCTCTCTCAACCTGGCTGCCAAGGTTACGCTATATAAGGCCATCGTTATACCTTCCTACACCAAGGCATTCAGCTTTGGGGACTAGCTGCAAAGAGTACGATGAATCGCGTTCAGGTTATGCAGAATAAAACTCTCCTGTACATCACGGGTGCTCCTTGGTACATCAATCGTGCTTTAATACACCGTGACTTTGAAATCCTTACAGTTAATGAACAAATTAATCGCCATACCAGTCTTTATAATGATGTACTTTCTGTGCACATCAATCCTCTTGCTGTTGCCCTTAGAACAAAGTACTCCCCGAGAAGGCTGAGAAGGCTCCACCCATTTGATCTACTACACAGAGTAATATAGTAATATAGTTATATGTACATATGATCTTATTTTAAACCTATTTTTTATTTTGTTTATTGAATTTTTATTTTTTTTTTTTGTATTTTGTAAATCCTAAATTCTCACTGTCACTGTTATCCATCCTATCCCTTGTAAGCATTCTTTAATGTTTGATTGGAATTACTAAATTATTAAACTAAAAAAAGGTATACACTGTGATTGGGGCAAGAGAGAGACAAAACTACGCACAGTATTTTTCGTTCGATGTTTACTCTTAAAGAGTATACATTATTAATAATAAGAATGTATACTCTTTGGTAACTCTTTTCTGCTTTGTGTGATCCAAAGAGCATAAAATGTATGGTGTATATTTTTATACTCTTTGAACGCATCACATACTAGAGGGGGAAAAACAACGTTTGCCGGGTTTGTTAGTCGAATTTCGTCGTCAGTGTTGTACTTGGGAGAGGAGTTAGTAACCCTTCTTTTGTTACGTTTGCTGTGCGTGCTCGTTTCACCCTCACAATGGGCCAAAAGCAGAAACACGTCGCTGATTGAAATATTTTCGTAGCGTATTGGCGTAGGTATGTATGTCAGCTAAGTGGACAGCAGCGGGCGAAGCCCGGTCGAAGGGATTAAAGCTCTATTGTCTGCCGGGACAATAGCTGCTGTCGCTTCTATTTTAATACCTGCAAAGTATTTCATTCTTCAATTATATTAAAAAATGAATGGCCGTAGCAATAGAAACTGGACATTAGACATTTACTGGAAGCTTTTTAAGGATCTCAGATACTCGTATTTAGAAAACAGTTCTCCGCTGCATTCCTCTCTTCTTTCTAAATTCTGTACCCTTCATTTCGAATACCTTACAGTTTATTGCTAATCTAATTTCGTGACACCTAACACACTACAACACCCCATAACCTATAATTATCCAAGATAAGCCTTTTAGCCCATCGAAACACATCGTGACATCATAATCGATTACCTTTTCTAATAAGCTATAAGAATTAAACTCCGAAAGGCCTTTAAGTTGTGTATTTGAAGAAATTATACTGACGGATAATTTACAATGAAGTCTCTAAATTCTGATATTCCTTTGTTTCAGTAGTTTATTCTATCAATTTCTGTTTTTGAATGGAGAAGTAGATCTCCGTATTGACTCAATGGTGATTCTTTAAGATTCCGGAGTTATCGGTTGGAGTTAGTTATTTAGGCTCTTCATCAGACTAAGAAGATGTGGTTTCTTAATTGGCTTGAGGAGTGGATATCTCTGACTTAGGAGTAGATCCAGTCTCTAGGGCTTGAGAAGTGGAGTCATTAGGCATCAGAGAAGATTCAGTTTCTAGTCCGTGACTAGTAGTCTCCTCACGGTTGGGAGTAGATTCAGTCTCTGAGGCTTGAGAAGTCGATTCCGCGGGCATCGAAGAAGATTCGGTCTCTGTTACTTGAGGCGTAGAGTCCTCAGGCATCAAAGTAGATTCAGTACCTGCTGTTTGAGAAGTAGTTTCCTGAGAGTTCGGAGTACATTCGGTTCCTGGGGCTTGAGAAGTGGATTCCTCAGGCATCAAAGTAGATTCAGTATCTGCTGTTTGAGAAGTAGTTCCTTCAGAGTTAGGAGTAGATTCAGTCTCTGGGACTTGAGAAGTGGATTCCTCTAGTGCTTCAGTGGTTTCTGACGGTGTAGTACCAGATCCTTCTGTCGTTTCACCCTCAGGTAGCTTACTGGTTTCATCTTCTGGTACCTCCGTGGTTTCTTTAGATCCAGGAGCTATCGTTGTTGGATCATCCCCATTCCCAGAAGAGCTATTTCCCTCTTCTGGAAGTTCAGTTGTGGTTGGTAATGAAGGGGGACATTGACCACCAGGCCTATTACCACCGGGACGATGTCCATTCTCACTCTCATTGCTGTTGCTCGAATCACTTTCATTGCTGCTCGAATCACTCTCACTGCTGTCGCTGCTACTATTGGATTCACCCTCATTACTGTGTTTGCTATTGCTCCAACTTGCACCACTTCCCGGTTTAGGCTTCAAAACTATGCCCGGACGCAATTTTGATAGACCACTTTCTGGTCTGGCCGCAACAGCCACTAAGAGAATCCCGAATATCGCTAGTGTAATTGCCCTCATTTCTTCGCTATACTTCTTGAGTGCTACTAATCAAAACGTGTACGGTTCACTTGCTTTTATAGAACCGCACACTTAATGAGTTTGTCAAGAATTATTGCCCGCAATTGGTAGGCTTAGCAACAATAACAATTATTGAATGTGAAAACAGTACTAATATGTTAAATGGATGTATCCAAAAAGCATGAAAGAAAAAAATCACCATATCTAATCTCATATAACGTCGTTAATGGTCTGATAACACTCAGCTGATATACGCGAATGCGTCCGAATTCACTGAGCCCCACTAGGGACAACATTTTCAAAACCTTCGTAGCTTCAAGATGTGTTATTTGAGATGATATCGATTTCAACAAAGACGTTGCCCCTAGCCATTTATCCACTCAAGTTGTTTTGAGTGGTAACATGTGTCTTGATCTTATCGAAATCAGTTAATTTATAATAAATAGTTTTTATGCATTCCATGTTTATCAAACTTGCAATTTGAAGTACTCGTCCCAAAAAATTTAACAAGCAAAAAAAATAAATAAAACTGTGTACAATAAAGAGAATCAGCAATTACGCTCACCTTTGGGTTTTCCAAGTTGTTATTAGTCATATAATTGGGTCTCTCCTTGTCTCTCTCCGCCCTAAAGGAAAATATTTTTGTTTTTTAATTGTTGACTTGGATTGATTCCCAGAAGAGGTCTTGAATGCTAAAAATAAAAACTTTGCTTGTTTTCAATAGGAGTTTCACCATTTTAGACGTGAACATTACTTAGTACCAGTTAAACAATTGATAAGACATAAAAATATGGTATTACAAACAGAAGTTGACTACATTAATGGGATCTAATAGTTTTTTTAAATAACGGAAAGACAACATCATGTGATTGCTAAGATTATGTTAATTGATATCCTAACCCACCTACACAGAAGTCCTAACGGCTAGAGGGATAGTTTAAAGGGAGATCCAACAGAACCTATGTAATTAAAAAAAATTTAAGGAAGTGACCCTTAAGTGAACCATCGCTTTGATAAAATATGTAAACTTCAAATTTTTACTGAAAAACTTTTTAATGTTTGGATGCAAGAACTTCAATTTTAAATAGACCTCACATTATGACTAATGAAGTGATATCTGAAAAATCGATCCTCTTAGGATTATTACATCGTAATGTCCCCATACAAAACCGTGCGTCGAAATCAAGTTCAAATACAAAAATCTTTTTTGTTCCATGATGTATCAAAATAAAATTTTAGTAGCGGTCGTCTCAGAAGTTTTACTTTTAGGATTATATGGCCCACATAATAGCCTTCAAGACATTTTAAGTTTTTCGAATGAGAAGACCTCGATTTATCTCTTTTTGTGATACCCTCTTAGATAGCAGTTGCAGCATTGCACAGTAATTACACTCGGGTTATTATGATTGATGAGTTTTCTACGCGATTGTTAATTGTTTTGTTTTTTGTGAACTCGTTTCCCCATTCGTTTTCCTTTCTTAATGACCATGAGTAATTTGAAGCGTCATGGAATTATTCAGAATCACTAAAACTTATGAAATCCATTTCAATTGCTTAAGATTTGATAAGCTGATAATTCTTTTAGTCGAAACGCGTTTGTTTTTTCTCTTATCGTAAGCGAAGAAAACATTTCTAACGAAATTTGCACGGTTTTTTTAACTAAATAATTACCCAAAATCTACTATTGTAAAAATAGTCTAAGTCTACTTAAGCAAGTGTTAAGTTGAAATGTAGTAATGTCAGATTTGTAGATTTTAGAGATTTATGGTGTTGTGTTGTTCATGATTTCAGAGAGAACTACAAAAAACTATACCTAGGAAATCTAGTTTAGGCTTTAGGCAAGTCTAAATTCGAAGCAAGTAAGAAATTCGAAAAAGACAGTAGTTTTTCAATATTTGTATAATGTTTGTATTCCATCTGTGAGGGAGGAAATGTATCATTAAACAAATTATCAAACAACATATTTTATGAATGACTTTTATTCTCATTCATTCATTATCATGTATCATTGAATATACATATGTGTTGTATGGCGTTGTCATGATAAAAGCCCAAATCAATCTCACTGAAAATTATAAATCTCTCCACAGGTTTATCTCATGTGTCCTTATATCGGAGTATAATTTGAAGAAATTCAGTATTTACACAATGCTTTCTGAACTGATCAGATTTTAATCGCAAATATCACACATATTTTCGAGGAACTCTTTGTTAGGAGGAAACTGTATTCAGGCTTGCTACTTAGAAAAACCAAAATCAATTATAACCCACGTTCAATTGGACAGGAACCACCAAAAACGTCATTCTCCTAATATTACGAGACACACAAGCAGATATGTCGACGATAACAGAAAGTTTTGTAATTTTGTAATGTGACATCGTTTCTGGTTTATTGAAGCAAGAGCAAATATTGCTACCCAATCAGAAATTTATTTTTATTTTATCCTTTAACGCTCGCAAATAAAATATTTACAAACAACTACAACTTTAATTGTTTTCCAACATTTTCAGGATGATTATTTAGTGGAGAAACGCAACAAGCCGTCATTGTCCATTGTTAATCCTTTGGATGTGCTGCGCCAGCGGCTACTGCTGGAAATCGCTCGCAGGCAAATGAAGGAGAACACCAGACAGGTGAGTGAGTGATATGGATTGAGGAAAAATACAGTGAAAGACAACGAAGTTGGAAAAATCTAAGAAAAGTTTTGATAAAATTGTTTTAAAGAAAACCTTTTTCCGAAATCATTTCCCGATTAGAGTAAAAACGCATTTCTGCTAGCCAAACCCATTACCAAATAAAATCTAGTGTTGGCCAAAGTGCAATGAGAAATGATCTTTTAATACAGTCAAGTTTTTTAATACAGTCATGAAACCGATCCCACTTTTATTTTCGAGAAAACTTTTAAAAATTATAATAAAATTTTGCTTAATGCACGAGTCGCTGCACAAATCGAAAAGAATTTTTCTTCATCTCAAAACGGAAAAAAATCGTGTTTTAAGCCACACATATTTTGGCCCAAACGCTTTAAGGCCGTCATCATCGCAAGCGAAACGAGGCCAACGCAATGCGAAAAACTTTCATATTTCATATTCAAAAAGATAAACGCTCGCCAGCGAGAGAAGTGTTTTTCTTTTCTGGAAATCTGCATTTTTCCCCTGGCAAATTTGAATGGGCTCACATCAGAGAAATCAAGCATCAATCGAACTTACAGTTTATGTTTATGTGAAAACTCAAAAGGACTTTGAGCCGTTATGGCGTACTCATGCTCAGCGAACAGATTTAAAGCACTTGTAGAACATATCGCTGCTGCAAGCGGACGAGGGCACTTGTGTGTGTAGTATTAAAGTGTGGGGTAGCTGTAAGAGCGAGCACCCACGTGGATAGTTCAAAGAATTGTTGTACTCCCTTGATAAAGTTTCATGAAGGAGAACTAATCAAGACTGCCTTTACACAGACACACACACCGAAATTAAAACTTCAAATAGAATCTTCTTCAGCCAAACACTTCTTTCACCACCTATGTTCGAGTTCAATTGAGTGTTTTAGGCGAGTTTACACATGAAAAATCAACTCACCTAATTTGCGAAATTTTTTTATCCTTGCTCGGAGTAATAAAACGGTAATGGCATGACTTTGAACGACTATGGAGAAATGATATTTTGTTGTATCGTTCAACTCAAACATACTCAACATACAGAAAGTACTTTTTTAAAGTTGTTTATTTATGCGCATTTGTATTTATACTTCAAATACGTGCTACACTTCCGAACTACCCTAATTACGTACACCTACAATTGAAATGATATCGGAAAGGCGTTTTAGTAGACCATTCTTGGGTGGATTGGACTCCACGTCCTCGACGGTCGTTGATTGGACCGGAGCAGATGTGGAAGAGCTTCCGGGAACAGGTGAAGAAGGTGCTTCGGTGCTGGATTCTTCCGGCTCAGCGGTGGATGTAGTTGATGGTTCCTCTGGTGGGGCAGTCGTAGATTCCGATTGTGTAGAGTCCCCTGGATTAGATGTAGTTGTTTCTGATGGTTCGGTTGTGGTTGATTCCTCCGATAAGACAGTTGTGGATTCTGATTGTGTCGATTCCTCCGAGGCGGTAGTAGATTCCTCCGGTTCAGTTGTAGTCGTCAAATCCGGTTCTAGTGTAGTCGTCTCTTCTGGTTCAGATGTAGTTGACTCTTGGTGATCGGGTGTAGTTGAGCCCTCAGGTTCGGATGTTGTTGATTCCTCGGGCTGGGTGGTCGGAGTGTTTTCAGATACAGCGGTGGTTGTTTCAGTTTCGGATGTTGTCGTTGTATTTACATCGGAATCAGTTGTTGTAGTTGACTCAGATTCTAAACCTGCGGTGGTCGAAGTTTCGGATTGATTTGAGGAAGTCTGTTCCGGTGTGGCTGTAGTTGGTGCGTCAGTCGCGGGAGATGGTGGCGCAGGTGGCGGTGGTGGCAATGTAGGCGTTGGTGCAGGTCTCGCGCTAATAATCGATTCTAAAATACGCCTGGAATAAAATAAGTTTGATTAACCGGAAAACCTTCACTTAATTAATTCGGCATAATTACGTTGTAATTTCAATTATCTCCGCTAGAAAGCGAATTCGATTTTCGTCGGGTATATTTAGTGTCCAATCCCCATTGTGGTTTGGCCAATGAGGTTTATGTGGCCAGCCGGATGGTTTCTGCCAATTCGGTTCGTTCGGATGATTCGGCCAGTGCGGTTTGTATGCCCAACTTGGTTGATTAGGCCAATCCGGCCGATTGTGCCAATTCGGATGATTTAGCTCGAAAGACCACTCTCTATTATTTGGGTATTGATTTTCATAATCATCATTTTCGGTTTGCCCAGTTGTTCTGCCATTTTTATGATATGGCTTGGCTACAACTGCAACCAATAAAACGGCGAAAAGCAATGTGCTTAAAAATTTCATTTTACGTTCTTTGGCGGTCAGAGCTTCGCAGACAACTGATACCAAAATATATTGACACTTGCTTTTATTTAAATCCGATATTATAATAATTGTATCAGGAAATAGGTTATGGTTCCTAAATGAACAAAATTTCACTGAAGGTCTAAACACGCCTTGACTATATTTAACAAATTCAGACCAGTTCGTATCTCAAGTACCGCACTCCACTCAGTGTTATCAGACGATAGCAGGAAATTCAAGCAAATCAGAACAATTGAACATCTGATACTTTTTGCTTGATACCCCTTTGACGACAACAAATGGAAAAATGAAATCCGATTAAATTAATTTGCAAAATATATTCACAAAAACGGTCACCCTAGATATCTGAATAATTCAGTATTTATTTTTTTTCCAAGAGACGGCATCATCAGAAAGTTGACTAACTTTCAACTTTGTTTATGAGGTTGATGCGTCAATTCAACTTTGACAACCGCATTCATTCTCGCATTATGTCTAAAACTCATGGTAGGGAGCAAAGAGTATTAATTCATATAGAGTTCATAATATAATGAATGAGTTCTCTCTGATAGGGAGTTTGGACTTTACTCTTTGGGAGTGAGATGCACAACAAAGAGTACACATTTATTACATATATATATTTCATATTCTTTGGATTCATTCGTGTTGAATCAGTTCTTGTGTTGCATACTTTGGGGCTCATTGGAAAGCTCCTGAGAGCTTTGGGAATGACCTGCTGAGTGAATGATTAATGAAAGTAATTCAACACTTGTTATACTCTTCAAGCAGTACGGACATATTCGGAACTGAACCCTTCTGGCCACTAGAATTGTATTTCGCCTGCCAGTGTGTGTGAAATTCAAGTTTTTCTTAGAAATCTTCTTCTATTTTCTTAATACGATCGTTACTTCATGCATACCTCAAAACTATTGTCGTGAATATGTAAAAAATCCATCATAAAACGCACAATTTCATCAAAACTTATTATAGAACCACAGATATAAAATCTAAAATATTCATATAGCCAAGAATTACTGGGTCGAGAAATAACCCTAAAAGCTCTGGAGTCAAATTGAATTTCAAATTTTAATTTTTCAATTTCTATACCATCGAAATTTAATAATCCTTATATCAAACCTGTGGGAGCCAGGTAAATTTTAACCTTGTAGAATTACTGGATCATTTAACATTTCCAGTCTTTCGTGAAGAGTGATTATGATTTATTATTTTTAGTATATAGTCTGGAAACTAACTTATGTACGATTTTTAAACCTGATCTTGAACTAATGCAATTTAAAAATATGAATTTATATTTTGCAAACATACTTAATTTGCAGGTTGAATTGAATCGTGCCATACTCAAGAATGTTGGCAAGCGTATGTTGATAACAAGGCCGTATTTCTCTAGGCAACTGTTGAACTTTGCACTACCACCCCCAAATGCGGACTTCAAAGATATTCCACAAGGGCAGCAACAGAGACCGCATAGACGTACTTACTACCAATGGCCGCAGCAACAGTTGCAACAAGACAGCCGAGCCGCCATCTCCATCTCTGATGTACTCGACAAAGAAGGAAAAAAATCCAAGAACGTGCAACTTGACAACATCAAAAAGCATCAAGCAACCGGAAATGAAATTGCAAATGAAACAAGTCAGCAAAAACTGAGTGAGCTAGCCAAGACGGCAATAGTGTCCGCAGACGAGCGTAGACTTGCAACAGGTCCATTTGGGCCTAATGACCTAAATTGGTATGAAAATGACTACGAAATGCGTAATGATAACGACAATAATAATGATGATGATGATGAAAATGACAACGACAACGGTGCCGGTAACGATGCCGATGACAACGAAAATGGTTTTAAGGGCTTTCACTTTCACTACTTGCAACAGTTGCCCACCAAACACTTTGCCAACTAAAATGACGACCTGACAACTACTTGAAGAAAAGTAACGTCTTTGACGGTTCCTACTGCAAACTCCGTACCTTTCCATCATGTTCCCTTGAGACGACAAAAGTTGAAACTCACAAAGCTCAGTTTTGAGCGCCTTCAGTGGTAGTAAAGTTCTATATTAACGTATTCAAATTAGCGTAAAATTTAAATGGCGTTGAAGTAGTGAATTCAAATTAATATATTCTACGTACAACATATATCTAATATATATACAAATGTGTTATTGCAAACCTTCTGCTTTTATCCGCGGGCGGATATGAAACCCAGCCTTGTGTTTAACTGATTTGCCCTAAACTTTATTTCTTATCCAAAACCATAACCAACCGAATTAAAATTTGGCAGCTGCTAATTCTAAACGTGCAATTTATTATATTATATTAAGAAGCTTTGAAAAGGCTATCGTTAAATTTGTTTTAGAAATTGGGTAAACGCACCTCTCTTTGAGACTCAGATGCAGTTAAGAGTTGTGTGTGGCTCGGAAGCTCGGTGCGGCTAAATCAAAAAAAAATATTATATGGTATAAATATATCACAAATTATATTTATGCAATAATATTTTTCAAAACGTTTAACCCATTTTTAATCTTCTATAAAATCTCATGTAATAAGAACAAAATAAAGAATGTTCTTTTATATAAAACTTACTCAAACAAACAGTACAAAGTCTAAATAGAAAAACTACATTTTTGATCACTATTAAAAATTGAATAAAATAAAATTGATGCTTGTCCAAAAAAAAAAAAAAAATTTTAAAATAAGAATGTAATTCCAATAAATATCTTGACTATAAAATATTACAATGCGTCTTTAGTCGTGCCCTTTTGTTTACAAACTATATTTCTAAGTTGGCGTACTCAACTAAACTCAAGAATAAAGGTTACAAACTATCAAATATTTGTTTTAAAAAAACAATATATGTAATATTCATATATATATGTGTTATATATACAAAAATATATGAAGTGTTACCCACAACGTATTTGCAAAAGGTGATGTATAATAAAATGAGAAATGACGATTTTATGTAAATAAAATGAAGACGAACTATGAGTTATAATGTATAATGTATATGTATTTATTTTAACGAAAATATAATAAACAATGTAAACAAATATTCATGGCATTTCAATTCGTTGTTTTCTTATTTTCTTATTGTGGAAGTTGGTGTATTTAAGAAGCTGGGTTTTCGCTTTCAATATGCCAAACAGAAAAGCGAACTAGAATTTCCTAAAAAGACGACAAACCGCATTTCATATTTAATACTCAAAAATTTAATTTAAAAGCTTTAAATAATAAAGATAAACAATTAGATATGAGCACACATTAATGGGAATCGGTTAATTTTAAATCATTCAATCATTATTTATGCTGAACTACCGAGAATATGTATCTATACTATAGCCGAATCCCGATAATTCGAAATTGCTAGGGTTTTTGATATATCGAGATTCGATTTAGCGAGGTTAAAAACAGAAAATTACGAATTAACGGGGCTTTTATATTACCTTTGATATTTACTTTATTAGAATTGTATAACTGAATGTACATAGAATATTAATTACATAATATTAATTTAATACGAAAATAATAATATAAAACTAAAGTAATATTAAAGAAAAATCAAGCTTTAAAAAAGTTTGTCATTACAGCCATTGTCATACAGCCACGCCATTGTCTACAATAATAGAGCCTTTTCTATATCCGGAAATTGAAATTGTTTTTTTACGCTATAGTTTACTACGTGAGGATGATTCCATAATTCTTTCTTCTGTAGAATTGATATGTTTTGTTTGTGCGAGATTGATAATGTTCTATGAAGATGTTTGTTAGACATTTTCACAACACACCTTAACACTTTGAAAGAAATCAGCAAACTGAGAAAAAAAAAATTTGGAATAGAACAAAAACGTGCGCGTGTAAGGCGACATTTAGGCATTTAGGCGACAAAATTGTCTACAAACGTTAACTGTAGTTAAACTGACTACGAACAAGAACGAATTCCGCTTTGCACTACGAAATATAAGAGGTTCTAAAAACGAATTACGATTTATAAGAGGTTAAATTTTCATTGCGTTGTAAATAAATATACGAGTTAACGAGGGGACCAAAATGCATGGGATTTTTACGAATAAACGACACATTTTCAATGGTACGACAGTTTGTTACGAATTATTGAAGTTTTCGATTTATCGGGGTACGAATTATCGCGAATCGACTGTATTATATAAAAGGCAAGGGAGGGACAATGTGTTTCGTTGTTCATGCTTTGCCGTACTATGTTTCCATTGCCATTCAGTGTTCGTACTCCAAATCAGAATTTCAAGTGTGTACAACAACAAAACCCAACAAAACTTTTGTTAAAAGCAACGAGTATCTATTGTTACTCGTAAAAATATTAGAATTAGGGAATAAGTTTCTGCGTTTTTATATTTTCTTTTGTTTTACAACAATTTTTTTGCTGTTTGACAAAGTGTATAATATTCATTCGATAGAGCTCTACAAAACTGTGCTAATCGTTCTTTTGAGTAATTTAATTTTTTATTACTTTTGAGGCTTAGAAATGGAATATCCAGGAGGTAAAAAGGCCACATTTTCGACACCTGCTCTTCTCCGTACGGAAGATGAGATATAGTGCCTTTACATAATTATGAAGCAAAGAAAGGAGTGGGTGGCTCCAGGAGATGCGCCAAAGCCAAGAGTCAAGTCTGACCTTTGGTGGTACTGGTAGGGCATGGTGCACTGGGAAATGCTCGAAAGGAATGCCAAAGTCAACAACGAGCTTAACATAGTCCAGCTACACTGCGTGAAAGGGGCTATTCGACTGAAAAAATCACAACGACAAGGCCAAACCATACTCCTTCACCTCAACACGAGGCTCACGTTGCACAAGTGGTCAAAGCCGCACTCCAAGAGGTCGAATGGGAGTTCCTTTATCATCCACCGTATTCTCCGAACGTTCCACGGGTGGATTGCCATCTCTTCCATTCCCTGTCGAACCATATGAGCGGCGTTGCCTTTGACAATAAAGAGGACCTTAAAAACTATATCAACAACTTCTTCAATACCAGTCCAGGCGATTTTGGTGGAACGGTATCAACAAATTGGTCGAGAGGTAGGAGGAGGGTGCAAACAACAAAAGCGAATATATAATTGATTAATTTATTTATATTTAATTTAATTTAATTTATATTTATTACTATTTATGTTGGTTTGTTTTTTTTTTAAATAAAAAATAAAAACACTACGGAGTTATTCCCCAAGCTAATACAACGGTGACGCGAACTCATACGATTTTGCCCTACCAAAAATGCGACTAAAGAAGTTTTCACTTATATATATATCGAGAACACGTTTTCTTCGAATACGCCACTGTGTTTACTCATTGAGGAAAATCTATATAGAATTGTTGAAATCAAATGCGCATAATTTCTGATTTTCAATAGCTGGGATTGCCTTATACAGGCTATTATTTTATTAAGGATAATCATATGATCTAATTTTTTTAATTCACTTTTCTGCAACTCTAAAAACACTATGATAAACATACGTGAGGTGGGTCGCATTAATCCCTACGTCACCAACGGCTGGGAACCAACCGCACCGATACCTTTCAAAGCGCCTCAGTCAGCATCCGCATATCTTAAGGCAACTTGGTTGTCGCAGCCATTTGTCGTCGTACAAGTACCCAGATTTCCGAGCAGCAGTTTACCACCTTCTTGATCCCAAATTTGTCGTTGGCGGAAATTTGAATGCCTAGCAAGGCAAGGTGTCTGTCGGGTTGTGACATACAATTCAATCATCATTCCGCGAATGGATCAAATCCGATATCTTGGTTTGATCCTGAACAAACATCTTACATGGCGTGCATCTTACATGCGTGTAGTTACAGGGCACTGCTGAAAAAAGCCCAAGACATTAGAGTGGCTCTTCCGCCCTTCGAACAAGCTATCCATAGCTAATAAGAGGCCCACCTATCTGTAAGTGGTGGCACCTGCTTGGTGTTGCGGCATACAAATTTGGGGCACCACTGCCGCCTAAAATATAGTAAGAGTGCGGGCTTTCCAGAAGTCAGAAGATTTACGTGCGCCCCTTGGTACGTCCACAATACCACGCTGCACAGGGAACTCTAGGTGGCAACGGTTATGGAGGTGATTAATTCCCACAGCAGGCGCCACCACACAAGACTTGTAACACATCCCAACCCGCTGGCGTCCTCCCTCACCCATACCGCAAGAAGGGATAGATTTAAAAGGCTACAACCGCATGAACTCTCCCTAAGAAAAACCAATAGCCATTGCCTTAACGGCGCAACTAAGTATAATGCCTAAAAACACTCTTCACTTATTTTCGTTAGTGTATGTCTACAGAGTTATAAAGCCGATTATATACGAATACTAGTGGATCTGGTAAGCAGTCATTGTCCTACCACAGAAAATAAAGTTGTCCGTATGACATTTACGTATGCGTCTTATATATCATACAGTGCTTGAAAATAAATCGGAATCATTTTTTTCCAGTAACAAATTTCTGTCAATTGATTTTGAACGTCTTCGCTGCGCTCTGCGAGCTATCTCATTTACGCTTACACAAACTAAGTGTTGTAATAAAAGTTTCATGTATAACTAGCATACATAGACCCTTTTATTTTTCACATTGCCGTCTGAACAGTTCAAAAGTATAATAAAACATGAACGATAGACTTTCTTTGCAGTGTAGTGAGTGTTCTTAGCACCTTTGCAATTCCACCAAATGCACAGCCACTACGCCTTCCTTTGACACTTATGTATGCGCTGGTCACACTTTTCTGAACATTTTCAAATTTTTCGGTGTTAGGCCGACCAGAGCAAGGTGAGTCTGTATATCGAAATTTTCCAAGCAAAATCGCTCACCCATGTTCGAACTGAAAAAATATAGTGTTCTATCGAATTTTCTCTGTTGGCTTTTCCAGATGGAATTAATACTTTAAGAGATATCGCTTTTAAAATTATCAATACACATATTCTGAAGTCTATTTTATAGAGTTGTACTTGTACGAGCAACTCAATACTGTAGAATACTGTACTATATAACCGTAGAATATTAGACAATAATTAGAGCTTATGGTGTCATCTCTGGCTGAGACCCAAAACTTCTCAGCCTCTTAGAATTCTCTTGAATTCTTATAAGGATGTACAAGGATGTACAATCGTTTTTAGCTAGAGAAAAGATTATTCTTAATTAAATTTTTTAATGTACTTTTAGTTATCCACCTGCAGTTCCCCAAGTAGTTCGTTCATTTCAATAATTATTAACAGTATATTTATTGCACTACACAAGCTATTCCTCTTTCGAGTGTGATGTACCAAGTTGTGGTCAATGGGAGGATGTGCACAGCTAAACAAAGTAGATATGTACTACAGCCACCAGATTAATGAGAAATTAAGTGAAGCATCGCAGCTACTCAACGATGGCTTAATTTGTGAAACACACGTTACACACGCAATTCCCATTCCCCTCACTGACATTCATGAGTGATGGGTACTACCGGCTACAAGCTCCTCATTTGATGTCACAGAGTAACGCGACGCCGCGCAGCGTCCAATGTTTCGGATTGAAATCGGTCTCGAAATCAATAGAGCCGACGTACTTGAGGTCCGTGCGTTGTGGTTTACGATAAATCGGACACTCGTAAAGCTTTGGATCCTTACCCGCTGTGGTGTTGATAGCGTAAATATAAATAACCGGCATTTGCTCATAAAGGACCTTCATTTTTGACTCAATCAATTTGCCACTACGCCGATCTAACGAGGCACCTGCAATAAAAAACACAATATTAAATTGAATGACAGCCATTAACTATAAGAAAAACTATTTTTAAATTTAATCTTTATCGCTGTTTGAATCGATCGATTGATCGATCAGTGAATTGTTGTTAAGTAAGGTAAAAAGGTACGGATGAAAGTTGTCCACACACACACTTCCTTCTTTGTAGACAAGCGTGTATATTATATTTTGCTCACTAGCGGAATAATCGGTGAATGAGCCAAAAAAGGAATGAAAAACAAGCAACGAAAAATAAACGAAAAATAAAAAAAGAACAAGGCTGAGACCTAAAATTTTATGTAAAGGCACGCAAGAACGGCAAACCAAACTAAACGACAAACGACCGAAACCGAAGTTAAGGGGAAAAATTTCGTGCTTATTTATTTTTATTTAATAACGCCTCTTGGGTTTCCATATCAGACAATATCTATGCGCATTTCCCACTTTGACACAGATTTCTCCGAAGGCAACGTTGATAAGAAAAGGCGCTTATCTGCCTACGCGTCGTATGTGTATTGCCTTCCATTCCTTACGCACTCGTATGCAACAAATTGTACGTTAAGCATTTAATAGCTTCATATTACACAATATACACAGCAACACATCATACACACTTGGGCACAGATACAGCAGCGTAGGTTTTGTTCAAAGCACACTTCGAAGAGTAGAACTCTTTTTTGTTATCCGTCCTATGCAAGTTTAACACTTTGCAAATTTAAGCACGTCTTGGGCTTGTGAGGTCTGGGATATCTGAACTTGTACGAATAAATAAATTTTTGTAGTTTTTACTCTAAGAAGAGAACTACCCGAACCTCAATGTCGCGAAGACTACTATGTACTACTTACTGTGGATGCTCAAGAAGAGGTTGTGGGAATTCCTATGGTGGTCGAGGTTTATTCCGACCCGACGAGTCAGAGGTCCACCGGGACTTTATTCTAAATTGCCTTTTGGTCTAACTATAGTTAGAGCCAGTCCCGCGAGTGTTATAATTTTCATTCTGAATTATTTGATTGTTGTTTGGCATAAGTTCAAAAAATGAAGCTCAAGTCTGGGAATTTGAAACACTTGGGTAATCGAGGCTTACTTGGGTTGCAAAAATCAATTGTTTTGTCTGATAGGGTGGGTGATTAACAGTTCCCTACCTGTCCTTGGTGTTGGGAGTGCCGACTAGCGCCGACAAGAATCAACGCTTCCACAGAAGTTGGAGAGGGTCGTCTGTAACTAGTATAATAAGACAGATAGTATGTGAAGATGTAAAGTTTTAATATAATGCAAAGCTTTGTATATCTACAATCAATATAAGTATGTGTTAGGAGAACTCTGTCCTTGTACGTTTGTGCTCTCCTGAGGAAGTCCCCGAGTACTCTCCAATGTTGCCCGTTCAGAATAGCCGTATATTGTTCGTTGGGTAGCGTTGATTTTTCCCTTAGCTCCTTCAAGATGGGGCAGACCGCAATAATATGGCAGATGCCTTCAGAGCCGGTACGGTCGATCACTATGTCTCAAGACTTCCACTCTGACCTTGAAGATGAGTGATATTATATACCGATCAATTGTGTGGCAAAAATAGTTAAGCTCCCCAATATCATACTCGAGCAGCTTGTATGATCTTCTTGTTTGACTCTGTCATCCATTTCTGACAAAATATTCTCTACTTGGTCGGCCTCTGCTATATCGCACCATCATAACTTCTGATTTTTCGGTGTTTATTTATTGCATTTCTTGAAATAAGTGTGTGTTGCATTGATAATTTTCTGCAACATTTCCGGATTATCTCCTAGAATCACCATATTATCGGCGTACATCAGGTCTTTGAGGATGTTGTTACCCAGGGGCTGAGGAGGCAGCCTTGTTTGACTTCTCGATTTGTTTCGAACCAATTTGTCAGGCTATTTCCATCCCATACCGCTGTAGCATGGTTCGCGTATAGACTGTGCAGCGTTTTTAGCATTTTGGTTGATATTCCTAGATTGTTGAGCTTAAACATGAGTCATCTTCTATAAAAAAGGTAAATTTTCTTTTTAGGGAGCAGATAATCATTCGCAATTGACGTCAATACAAAGATGCTGTCTACTGTCGAGTACCCACTTCTGAAGCCTGTCTCGCTAAGCAATCGGATTTTTATCTATAAAATTTGTAGTGAAACTTGGTAGAGTTGCTGTGAACACTTTCATTGTAGAGTTTAGGAATGAAATGCCCATATAGTTCGCAACTTCCTTCGTGTTTCCCTTTTTGTCTATGGGATGTATCGTGTTTTTCTTTTTTAAACTATGTGGTACTATCTCTGTGTTGTATATATGGTGGAAGGCATTCGTTAAATTTTAGTAGTATTGATAGTAGTTTCTATAATTTGAGTTCTTCTGTTGAAATTTTTGCTTTGTTTCTGATTAATTTGAACGCCTTGCCCGGCGGAACCAGTGTTGCGACTCTCGCCTTGCACGTTCGCACTTTTTATCATACCACGGCTGTTTAAAGTAAACTACGCACGTGAGATGCATTTCAGATTGTTAAGCTGTCGATGCCAGTGCACGGTTTAATGGTGTTTATCCTGATTAATTTGCGTTCTAATTCTTCGTTGTATTGGCTTGAAAAACTCTGCCTCCACTTTAGCTTAGAAAGTAGCTAATGCTCGTTTGCAGGAACTGGGGGATCGGCTACGAAGCTCACTCAGTTTTGTCGATTGTCGTCAGTAATCCTTCTTTTTTCCCTGCTCTGGCGTCTGTGATTAAATATTATACTCAGCTCCAAACAATTTTAGCTACTTTACTTTGCATTATTGTCGTATAAAATACTATTTCTCAAGCAAGTTTTCTTATACAGGAATCCGTTTTGCATGAAGTAAACTTCATAAATATCTACCTTCTCTAAAATATCCTCTATAACTTTCATCCACCGACTTCGCTGAATTTTCGATATAGAAACAACGACTCAATTCGTTAACGTGTTTCATTTGATGTCCAGACCTATTACACTGCAGTATGATTCACTGGTCCAAGACTGGTTCCTCTCCAGTCCCTTTGCCGCCAACTACATTAGCGTTCACCAGTTACTGCACTAGTGAATATGTGCAAAATCAGACAATTACTTCACTAATGAATATGGGCAAATGAGACCACTTACGTCGCTGGTGAATACTTGGCGGCTTTTTAGGTGGGTGAAATAAATAATAAGCAAATTTTATTTTGTAGTATTTTTTACAAGGGGACCATGGACCATGTTGCGAACATGGTAACATTTTTTTTTATTTCCTCGTTTGCTCCTTTATGGAGATCATACGGCCTCCACAAGCTTGTCCTTTTTTTTTGTATAGCTAAGACTTGTGGTGGTTACATAAATCGAATGTGTTTTGTCGATAGGCTGTATGATTAGAGTATTAGTATACTTCCACTGCCCCACCTAAGACACTTTGTTTAATCTGTACACTTAACTTTATCAAAAATAAAGATGTGTGTGCTTCTAGTTGGCAATGATGTCGTTCGGGTCGCTTTCGTACATGCCGATTTCGTCATCCGAAGTGGTTGCCGAATACCAATTCGACTAACTCAAATTTTTGTAATACAACGCCAGTATATATTAAGAGACTGGTGAATTACTATCGAAATGGTGGCAATAGCCACCAAGCATACTGCAGGGTCTCTGTTTCATAGTCAAGTGCTTGTAGAAACATTACCCACCTACTTATTCCTAGTGGATCATCTTTTTTAATAGGCATTGCAAATGCATTAGAGTCGGTTATGCTCCTAAATATCGTACCTAGCGCCACTTTTTAATCGCTAGCCACAGCCAATAACTCTAGTTCGTAAGAAGTATACTTCTCTTGACATGGTTTACTCATAAATTCGACTGGATGAAAAAGTTGGTCTCATGGAATTTCTTGCGTCAACATGCCGCCGAATCCATGCAAGCTTGCATATATATATACTTCTGTTATCGCGTTTGGGTTGTTCAGTTTTAGAATCGGGGCTTTCACTATTAGTTGGCTTAAATATTTAAACACTTCTCGTTATACTCAATGTCCTTGTTATCTTGTGTTTTCGGGGGAGGCATATTCCGATGAACTGGTGACAATGATCGCTTCTTAAAGCCATTGCTGTACTTAATTCTCGATAAACCACTTGTTTGAGTACGAGGTTTTCCGAGGATACTGAAAAACTGTGTAGTAAACTTCAACGATTATCTTCATCTTAATGGGTGACTCGATGTCTATAGGGATAGTCATAACTTTGATTCTTCGTATTTTACCTACACTCAGTAATCATACTCAGTAATCGCGTTAAAGTAATTGTGACAATATGCAAGCATTTGAATATGCATGTATGTACATAGGGGAAGCGATATGGAAGGATACCGGAAAGCAGCGGAGCCGAAATGGTCACTGCTACTACGTCTTATTATACATATGCTGATATTCAGAACTTTTCATATCAATGACACTTATAATTGAAAAAATATCATGAAAATTAGCTTAAAATAATTTCTTCTTATTATCAAACAATCTTTCTCTCTCTGTATCTCACACTAAATCTCTCTTATTTCTTATTTTTTAAGAAGTTTCACTTTTAGCGTGTGTGAACTGCACCCATGATTTTTTTTTTGTTATTCATCTACTGCTGCTTTCTGTTCTTTGTTCATATACTTCAAGGATACTTGATACTTTCTGCAGTCGAGAAAAACTTACGCTATAGCTTCGATACGGCGGTTGAATCAGAGGGCAACCTACAGATGTGGTGTTAAATTAACTCAATTAAGAAGCATTAAATTATTGAACAGAGCAGGTTGTGACTAAACGTGCACTTATATGGAGTATTCCACTTATTGGAAGTATGACGTCATTGTGTAAAGTCAACTATCAACCAGAAGGTCTACTACTAAAAGGTAGTACCATACATATATACTTTATGGTATCTCTGATGCCTCCTCACAGAGCTGGAATCTTCGCAAAATATACAGTATTCATAGCGAGAAGAATATACACGCAAACAACAATGAAAAAGTCGACGTCAAGTGCGTCAAGTTCATGAAACCTTAAAGGTACTGAGAGAACGCCTGAAATTGTGCAACAAAGGCAATACGGGAGTACGCGTTGGCGTGTTCAAACCACAAAGGAAATAAGTATGGCAAATAGACCACACAATATTTGCAACAGCAAAATATATGTATATTGAAAATGAGGAACATACATAAATCTGCAATAAAGTTAGTGGTGGAGTGGACTGTTCACTTACCTTCCAGAAAAAGGCCATGCACGTACACACCTTCGGTAGGATACTCTGTGATGTCCTCCCTGTTGTAGCGAGTTATTTGATTCTGTAGCACAACTGAGTCGAGTGCCCAACCTTTGTGTGCTCGTGTTACCTCCTGAGAGTCACAATGAAGCAGAGCGTTTTTATTGCACAATGTTGTCGTTGGCACGGTTCGTTGACAAGGTAAGGTGAAGTAGATTAGCCAGACAGAAGAGCATTCCGATTGTGTGGATAAGCGGCACGACGAGGCCAATCGGCGGTCGAGTTTTCAAAGGATGTACCAGAAGAGGAGCATGCAAGTAAGAAAGAAAGAAGTATAAAATTTCATTCTTATGTGAACGTTAGCGTAATTTCAATTGTTCGAAGCCTACAGTCTGATATACACGTATGGTACTCTCGCGCTGGCTAATTTCAATGCAATTAAATATTTTCCACACGTTTTCGCTACGCTAAGCTTCAAGTGTGCATTTAATAAGCATAATGGCGGAGGAAAACGGCTGTGAAGCCATCAAAGCATTTCCAAATATGCTTTACTGCATGTGTAGTCGAGTCAATGTGAATAAGCTATTAAGAGCTTGAATTAATTGTGGTCATTTTTTAATGCAAAACAATGCATTTATTTAGACAAATTGGTACATTATGTATTATTCGAAATACTTGCCACTATTTTCTACAATATTTTCCCACGTTTGTAGAAACATGGCAATACCGCGTCAAAAGAACGATTGTGGTTTTTCAGGGATCTAACCATCGGTCCATTTTTGTACTTCCTTAGTATTCCGAAGCCGAATTTCGAATTTTGGATATTTCCCATCGAATGTTAACGTCTGGAAACAGTCTGCAGTTGATTATCCTCGACATATTATGTGCGCCGAGCTGTTCTTTGTCATTGACATCAAAATCACCACTTTTAAATTGTTGAAACCAAAACCGACAATTGGAATATGGCAGAGTATCATCGCCATAACTTTCTAAAAGTGTTTGATGAGCTTCGGCAGAAGATTTATTCAAATCAAATAAAAACAGTAGTGAATGTCGAAAATTAAATTTTGAGCATTCCATGATTAGCCTCAATATACATTAAATAACTAAATGTGAAGCTGCTATTTTAGTGTTGATAAATGTCAAAACCATCGAATTAAGCAGCTGTTTGCTAGCTGTTTACACTGATACTTCGAATTTTGACCATTAGAGCCAATATTGGCATAAATTTAAACAAATGTGCAACTGTCACATTTACTACCATATCAGCGACTTGTCCAGCCATTTCTATGCTGGGTTCTCCAATCAAACACGAACCAGCACACAAATATTTGGGAGTCTTATTAGACTGACGGCTCACTTTTGGAAGACATACTACTATGGTAAAAGAAACAGTTCTGTCAAAAGCAAAGAAAATGGCGTGGCTACTTTCCCCCAAAAACAAGCTTTCTCCAGCAACAAAGTAGCTATTTACAAAATTATATTGAGTCCGATCTGGAAGTATGCGGTGCAGGTGTACGGAATTGCGGCCAAAACCCACCTAAACAAAATACGAGTGGTTCAAAGTAAAATATTAAGGAAAATTTGTAATGCTCCATGGTATATGCGTACATGGGATATTGAATGGGATTTAAGAGTCCCTAAAGTCGGTGACGCCTTCAAATACAAGCCAAGAAATATTTGAAATGGCTTAGTTCTCACCTGAATGCACTAGCCAGGGGTCTTATGGGAAAAAGACCAAGAGCTAGGATAAGAAGATTAAAACGATGCCACCCAGAGGATCTTCCTGACAGAGTCCTCTCTTAACATATATTTTTAAGTTAAAATGTAAATTCAAATGCATGTTAATAATGCTGTCAATTTTTTAATTTACTACTTTTGTATAGTCATTAGTTTTTCTTAGTTTTTACATATAATTAGTTTAAGCTGCCAATAAAATAGGTTCAATATAGTTCACTAGTTTAAGATAAATTTGTAAAAATTTTAAATAAATACATAATATTTACAAAAAAAAAAAAAAAAAAAAATCAATAAAAAAGTAATGCATAACACCTTAGGGATATTGCAATAGTTTAGCAAAGGTTTTCATTTGGAGCCAATATTATCAAAGTAAGAGTTTTGAATACAACTTTTAAGCAAGTTATTTCATTTATTACAATATACTTAAATCAAGCTCATCGCACCATCTTCAAACAAGGGCAGGGATTTTGTATGAAAAGTTAGATTGATGCCGTGAAAACAAGAACATATTTTTGCTCATGAGCTTGTTGAAAGAATAGGTTTTAGCCACTTCTGTATTGATAGGGAAACTGTTGCATTTTTTGTTTTAACAATCCTTTCTTACAGCACAATATTGCTCTTTTGTGAAACGATTATTAGAAGAGCTTAAGCTTTTGAAATGGTTCTGACATTATTTTGCTGTTTTATAGTAAAGATAGTAAAGATGTTGAAGTTTACCAACACATAATACGAACCATATTTAAAAGATTCCATTACAAAAAGACCAATAAAATACTTTTGTTTTCGTAAGTTTTAATCACTTGCAAATCACTCATAAAAAGGCACTTTTATAAGTACTTTTCCTCTGTCAACAACAGCTGTGTTTGGAGGCTATTATTTGGACAGGGCTACATTCATACATCAGCATTTCTGGCAAGCAACATTATGCTTGAATGTATTTCTAATAGAATGACTGTAGAGATAGATTATTTGGAACACTTCCGAAAAATGGGTTTTCTGTATCAAAATCGGTCAAATTTCCCAGTGCATTATTACAATGAAAGCACCAAAAAGAATGCAACAGAAATAGTCGATTAAACTAAATTGCAGAAGTGATCGATTTGTGAAAAAACCCCGGTTTTTCGCGCGATTTTACATAACTGTAAAATATTTTGTTCGTGAGTATGCATTCATATCCTGAGCAGCAAATATACATAAATACCTGAATAACAGATGTCACCCAAGAAAGAAAAGAAAGCGTATTTACATCTCGCTGGTTAGACTCTACTAAACTGCTTAATTCATCTCATGGCATATGCACTTAAAAATCGTTCTTCACCGAGTTCGTAAGAATTAGAGGCTCGATTAGGGCTCTTGGAATCAAGGTTTCCAAATCAACTTAAACCATTTTCCTGAAGGGTTAGGATATACCAGAAAATATGTAGGTGAATGGGTTCAGTAGAACAATAAACTTTTGGCTTGTTGAGTTTATGGGGTCTCCATAAATGAAGTTTTAACAACTTCACAACAAAGTTGTAATACTATTCACCGTGTGAAAGGTATTAAATAAAATTGAGCTAAAAGTTTAGAAGCAGCTTTTTTGTCTATTGTACTAATATGCTTATTTTGTCGGAAACGGTTTTTTTTTTTTTTTTTGTTTTATGAGAAGATCTTGCAGTGTTTGACTTTTTATTCACGTCGAGATTATATATAGATGCGTCATATTATTATTCACTAGCAGGGACCCAGCGCGTTGCTGCCTTCGCGTGCGTCTCGCTCTTCATGTTTCAGCAGCTCTGCTCTCTGTCTACTGCTGCGATTTTCTCGTTGATGCTCTGTTTCGGCTTTGTTCAAGTCGAGATTTAATTAATCGATTAATACACCTTCTGTTCAATAGATTTGATTGTCACGTCTTCTTAGTTCCGTGTTCAAATTTTTACTGGTTTTATACGTCTTTTTCATTGAAATATTAAAAAAATTGGATTTTGTACAGCTTGGGAACCACTGTCGGCAACGCAATTCTCGGATGCTTCTTTGTTTTTGTGTTTTATTTGTATCTGTACAGTTTGAGAAGCATCTGAAAATTGAGTTGATCTTAATATTTAGCGAATTCAATTATTTTATCGCACCACAATGCGTTACCTTCTTAAAGCTATTATAGGGATTCCCTGAAATTTTCATCAAAATAGGGCCAGCGGTTACGGTCCATAACGGACGTACATACAAATATATATAAAGCTTTATACACATAGATTACTGTAAGTTATATAAGCATTTATGGCAAAATCATTCGTATAATTTATAAAGAGAGCATCAATCTTAGGCTTAAAGAAGTAGAGAAATAAAAGTGCAGTGTTTCGTACTGAATGTATAAAGATAAGAAGAAATCTACAAAATAAATAGCTATCGTTAAGGCAACCGTTAATCACCACAGACATAACGAGTTTTGTCGGGACTGAAGAGACCTAAAAAACCGGACTTTAAACCATATATGGTTTGTTAATTTACCGTACCCTTTTTCTTTGCCATTAATTATAAAGTAAAGAATGCTTTTTCTTTAAAGAACGCCAAAAGCGCCCAAGACGAGAATGTTAAGTTAAAATATTCTTCATACTCACTTGGCGCATGGCAGTCAGAAAACCTTGCGGATTAAAGAAACCCGTCATCCAGAAGACCTTTGTAAGAAATTAGATGTAAGAAAAAAATAATAATTAAAAAGAACTTGGTATAATAAAACATTCGTTTACAGAGAAGAGCAACGCGTAAACAAAACTTCATTAAACAATTAGTGGGGCGCTTCCGCAGAAGGCAACGTAAAAGCAAAAACAGTTACCCGCGACTCACTTTAGGTCTGTCCGTGGATATCCAAGTACGAAATTGCCCGTTACGCTCCAATAATTCTGTGTACCAGAAGCCAAGCGTTGTCGACTCCCAGGATATCTGCAAATGACAACAATTCAACGCTTTAAGTGTAGTACAAAGCTATAAGTTTGTGCGATTCAAAGTGACTTATGCAGGCTACTGAACGGCTTAATTGGTGTGCTTCCAGTGGCAAATGTCACTTCTAACAATAGGGTCGATGTCGTCAAAACGACTTTTTAATGTTTTATCACCAAATTCATTGATTAATAAACTCTCTCAGTTATTGTTATTTTAGAATATTTACTTATTTTTTTTTAAGCAAAGCCGCAAATGCCAGTTAATGTAGAGCACACAAAACTCGTAAAGAAAACTTGTTACTTTGATCATTGACGCCGCCTTAAAACGAAAATGTGCACAATTCAGTTGAATAAGCAGCAACAAATAAATAAACAAATAAAACGAAAAATAAGCGAAAAACGACAAAAATACTTACGCCTCCCCAAAAGAAACACTTATTTCTTCTTTATTCAACAAGCGCAATGGAATATCAATAAAAAAATATTAGAACGCCAAGTGGGGTCGTCCCCGGGGTGGTTACGCCAAAATCTGACAGAAACAGTGACATTTTCAGAAATTTGTTGAAAGTTAGTTTCAGTCAGTCAGTCAGCTTAGAAAGAGCGAAGGATAAATAATATTGTAGAAAACCTCAGTAAAAGAAGCTGAGTAAGGCAGACAAATTGAACGGTGACACAAGCGTTTAATACCTTTGGAGTTGACATGCTTTAAACGCCCGACATTGGCGGTTTGTGAGTACGTGTTTGAAATGTATGGGCGTGAAAAATTAAGAGGGCTAAACAGTGTAATGGTGGAGGCGACCGATGTCAAACGAACGTTCACACGAATTCAAACGCGGTTTTAACACAAACTTGCCACACAGCTGCAATATTACATTACGTAAGGTTTTATCCAATTATATTATTTTCTTCTTACCCTTGTTCACTTTTGTCAGTTTTATGTAATTCATTTTTCAAATCTAATCTGGTTCTTTCCAAAGAACCATTATAGTAATAATTAATATATTCACAAAAGCAGAATTCGTTCATATACTTATTGTAATGGACTTTCTTAATGTAACCAATAATACTTATTTATACAGTTGGCCATCAGGTACACACCTGTCTCATGTTACACATTGCTGTACTTTCCCCAACTATGTAGCCTGCAGGTAGTAAGATTTGACTCCCCTCGTCGAGGGGACAGTAGGAGGTGGTTAATTCAAAACGGACTAACATATGTGGCACTACTCGTATCTTAAATCTAACAAAAAATAATCGCTTGTAAAATATCTTACGCCAACAGAGGTATGACCAGGAAAGTGAATAGTCTCTGGTTAAATCACGATAAAAGATACCGTGGGTGACATCCTTTCTCAATTACTTGCAAATACGAAAGCCTCAACAAGTTTTTCACTTATGGCATTGCACACCATAGATCTGGTCACCATAATCAGTCAACGCTCTTGACTGAACCACGACTACATGCCTTAATTGAAGACGTGCTGACTGGTTTCTCGGGAGAAAAACTAAGATTGCAAACGGCATGGAGATATGAAATTGAAATGTGGTTTTTGCCTTCACTCAACCAAGAAGCCTGGAACCACAGTACCAGATTTCGCGCCTGCAGCAACTTCAAGTTCGTTCTTCTTAGCTAGACAGAAGCAAGTCTCTAAGCCAAGGGCTCTCTAGGGCAAAGGCTCTTGGAGACGCCAAGAACAATACACGGCTTAAAAGCAAAACTCCCTGGTAAGCAAAATGCCAAGTACAAGTACTACACTCAATGGGGCAGCAAGTACCGTTAAGCTTTGTCTTGCTTGGAGTATCGTGTCCCCCCTTAAAACTAAACCAATCGCACCACTTTTGAATCAATGCCTCAACTGAGCAGTTTAGTGAAAATGTGATAGTCTACAATAAAAAAAATTATATAAAAATAAAAGCAAATAAAGCAAATCATCACGTGGCCATTAGTTAGACTAACATATAACGCATGTAAATGCCATTATGCCCACAAAATTTCAATTTCATCAACCTGTGAAAACGGAAATTACTATATTCAAAGGCGTTGCTCAAGCCCCTGTAAATGTGTTAAATGCGGGTAAAGCAAACAATTCAATCTACGCCGCACAAATGCAAATTTGTTGTTGCACATCCACCTGTATTATCAACGGTTCGGCAGACACAGCCACACCAAATCAAAATGGCATTTCATGTCATGTAAGTTTAGAAATTTAAGGTGGCAAATTAAAGTCATAACTAATAAGGATGTGCTATACATCAAAATTGAACTCACCTTCATCCAGGATTCGGGTATGCGGGCGTCGTACATTGCATCCAGTGACTCTTTGAGCGCAGGACTCATTACGATTGTACCATCGATGGCTAATTTCAGGTCGCAGAGACATGAACGCACACGCTTAATAACTCTTTCCATGCGATCGATTTCTTGTCTATCAGAATGAATCGAGAAAAAGAAACGTCATTTATCACATTACTAAAACGACTCTATGACAGAGTCATATTTGCACACCTGAGAAATATATTCATGGGCAGCAAAATGCCCATCCGGGTGAGATTCTCACGGACCTCGTATGCGTTATACTGCGGCGGCAGTTTCCTTAACATGTCATCGGCCAATTGATAGACGATGCTCTCACGTGTCTCGCCGCCTCCGCCCCCACCTTCTTTTGGTTGCACGCTCAGTATGGTGTCGAGTATGCCTGCGGAAATGTGAGTGGACGTGGATGTTTGTATGTCGATTATCGCTTAGTTTGAGCGTCATTAGAGGTCATTATTGGGGTTGTTGCGTTTGGCGTTTGGCGTTTTGCGTTTGGCAGTGTTTAGTTTGGTTTGGCTTATTTTTATTTATTTTTTGTTGTTTTTGGTTATGAAAGTGTGTTGATTGCCTTTTGCATATGTGTCTTTGTTAGTTCGTTATTCAATAAACCACGGTTCTCGTATGTGTTATTCAACGCGCACTGTTAGAGACAGTTATTTGCGGTTTCAAATTAAGAACAAATTTAGACTAATTAGTTTACGTTATTTGAATAACAACATAAATGAATCAATAATGCGGCCTATATAATGGGCCGATGGTGAAGTGTCAGGCCAAAGAAAATCATCAATCAAGCGTACACTAAAATATTCTTTAAGCAAATAACTACTAATTCGTATCTGAACGAACTCATGGCAAATGTGGATGATGTACTCCGTAGGTTGCTATTGAAGCTGATTTTCAACATTCAATAACTTGGAATGAAAAAAAATATGGACACGGAACATTAATCACCATCAAATCACATCATTTGTTTCTAAGATAAGACTAGATGGGAATGCTGCACTTTAAACTTCCCTCAGAAAATGAAAACCCATTCTGAAAGGTACTGCACGCGGCTTATACAGATAATGCTTGTAAGCTTGAAAAGATCAAACTCTAGCTTGAACATAGGAAACTAGACAAAAAAACAAAAATCGCATATGCGTAAGGTTTATTGAGGATATGGAATCGAAGATATATCAGGTATTGCACAGCTGAATAACATCAAGATGAATACATACTCGTACTGTACTTCCTAAGTGGAAGCTGGTCTGATAAAAACAAGCTCACTATTCAATATAATAATAATATTGTATTATTGGTAGATTGTGTCCGCACGTAGAAAGTCTACACAACGACTTTAAAAATAAGAATGAGGCTCCAAATTTTGGAAAATTACTTTCTAACAGAGCCCACATAAGAGCACGTTGCCAATCAATTCGAAAATACAACCATCGGCTGCCACGTGTGGCGAATAAAACAAAATATTTTTTTCTAAGGTAAACACCCAACGTTAGTCTAAGTTGAAGAAGAAACAATATAGTTTGAGAAATACGAAAACTCTTGGCGAGTTAAGGACACAAAAATATTTAACTTGGATTGGAGGATATTGATCAAATACTGGTATGCTGTCTACGACACACGAAAAACTATTAAACTACCGCTAAGATCCCTGAAAAAAAGGTCAAACTTATTCCAACTACACTTTCCTTGATTTAAATGCACAGTTCCACATGAAGCCCACCACAAAATTGCAAACAATGCAAAAGGCATTGGCCGCTCCTAATAGTTGAAGAATTCTAACAACTCGCATTCCACTCTCAATGGCAGTGGCTAATTGCATACCCATAATTGAAAACCGAACTGAATTTAACCAAGCTAAATTAAACTGTTGCTGTAATATTACAACCTATACAATTAGGTTAGGCTGCCACTGAAGGTAGTAGAAAACTAGTTAATAATTATTTTAAATAAATATAATAAGTATTATATTACTAAAAAAAAAAATAAATAAATAAAAAAAATATTACAACCCCATAACGGCCCTAGCACGCCTCCTTCTGATGAACGCCTCTGCAAAAGCTCACTTACCTTTTGCCGAATTAATCTGATAAGTGATGTCAGCATTCGAATGCAAGCCAAAAACCTCAGGCGTGTCATAGGCCGGCAGAATATTGATATAATCGATAAAACCTTGTAAGCTCTTCGTATTCGGTACTTTATACCCCTTGTAGAACTCGAAGGAATTCGAAAGCAAACCCTCACAGAACCACACTGCAGTGAATGTAGTCAACAGTCGTTTGTCAAAGTCATCTGTGACGCGACCGCCGTACTGCACTTCGCCAATCATGTAGACCAGTGTCTGCCAAGAGACACCCTTCTTAGGATCCATTTCGTCGAGATGATTCTGTATGAATTGTACACTGGCAGCGAAATCTGCCTGATTGAATTCGTAGGGAATATTCCAGCCGAGCGGTCCGAATTTGCGACGCTCCTGAACGATTGTATGCAGGAAAGCAACTGTGTAGAGTAAAGGTGGCCATTGCGTAGCAGAGGTATAGTCAAGAAAGTCTTGTGTGAACGACTAATAGCGAGTAAGGTAAAAAGACAACAAAAAAAGAATAAGAGAAATGGCATACAAGGCATGTAAATAAACGTAAAATTAAGTATTAAAATTAAAATTCAATCCAATATCAAGAGGACACCATACCTGATAACTACGCTTTAAGCTAGCACGTATTCCTTGTGGTGGTTCATTTGTGAATTTAATAGCCATTTGCAGCAGCCCAATGGGAAACTCTGTGTGGGGTTCTGTGGTTACCCACATCCGAAACGAGTCATCAATATGCTCTGTTTCGACCAGCATATCAATTATCTCCGAGCAGAAAGGCAACGAAAGGTGGACATTCTGTAACAACACCCAACCGCCGCCGGCCATTGAATCCATAATCATTTTTCGTGCATGAAATTCCTGACCCTGACCCATTGAAACGGCTTTCAATGCTGTGGATAAAATGACACTGTTGCATTACGCTGTGAGAAATTTAAATTTGTTTTAGTTGAAAACTCACTGATGCCCATTTGCTTAGCCAGTGCACCGATTTGTGTTGTCGGATCAGAACCAATAGATAGTAGACAAACGAAAGGTGTACGGGGCTCTGACTCAGCCCAGGTAGCTTCGAGGTCGAGTATTTGCATCTCACTGTACTCGGGGCCTAGTGATTCTGTGATTCAAAGATTGTAAATAATATACTGTGAAATGAGCAAAACGTAGCCAAGCCTACGGCCTACGACATGAGACTAGCCTGTAGTAATCATAAACTCATCTCCACTTTATTTGTTCACCTACCTTCAATATACTTCTTGGCTTGCGATATCGTACGATCCGGACACCAAGAGCGAATGAGCAACAGTTTACGGAAACCATCCAAACATGTGTTGTAGCCACACGGTATCTCTTCATTCTCCGGCTTCTCGCATTCATACCAGCTGCGCCACTCACGCTCATTCAATTCAATCTGAAAGGCAATCAATTTATCAAATCCACCTCAATCTATTAAAATTTTTACTACTTCGTTTGGCACCCCTTACGCACCACTTGCAATACCGTCGCAAATGTTTCCAGTTTGCTGATTTCCACTAAATTAAGCCAAGTGATGTCCAAAATCCAGCGGAACGGTTTCGGAGTTACCGCATTCAAGTCCAACGAGGCGCCTCCCTTGATGAACGCCATAAATTCTTCGTGACTAATGATACCGTTGTGATAATCGATTTTAATAGCCAACATCAGCGTGAAAAGCTGTTTGTGCCGTTCGTACAGACTACGATTGGTGAATTTATACACTTCGTAGGTTAAATAGCGTAAAATTATGTTGATGCGTTCCTCTGTGATGCCCGACTTTGCGGATTTCGTAATCGAATTATTAAAAATTACCAAGAATTGCTTCAGAGAGTTCTGGTACATTGCATTCACATTACTCATCTCCACGATAAGAAAATAGAGTATGGAGCCGCGCTTGGCGACAGCACGAAACTCTTCACGGGCTTTCATGATTTTTCTTTCGGTTATTTCGGAGATTTTTAGCTTCTGATTGACTTCTTCGGCTGTGGTTTTTGTAACCCGTAGAACTTCAATCAGCGCCTCATCGTCGACCAGTGAACCTTGCGAGGAACTGAGCCGATATAGTAAGTTTGCCTCTAACTCTTTCATATTACGTTGATTTTGCATTACAGTTTCAAAGAGTGCCACACGTTCCGCCTCCAAATCCGACTTCTCCATCAATATGACGCGTCCTAAAAGCTGGTCCTCCAAGCCACGCATGGTTACTGTAAAGTCAATTATGGATGTCTTTGCGCTAACCTCCGGACTGAATGGGGGATTGGGCAACTTCGTAGTGATGTAAAGCATAAATCCCGGCATTACATCACACTCCTTGTCGCCGACGAGCACTTTCTCGATACTGCCCGACTTAATAAAATTCTTCTCTAGAACATTGTCAATCACCGGATCCAGATCTGTGCCCACATCTTCGATTAGCAATGGACGCCCAAGTGAAAGTGAATCCTCCAAATGAGTGCGGAAGTATTTGTGATTCAAGGACGTAATTTGCAATTCGTTTTTATCCTCCTTCGATTTAATCCAGATTTTACCCTGCGTTTGCGGATCGACTAACAATGGGTAGCTGCTTGATTTAGTGGCGATCAAAGCATTCTGCACCGAAAGTTCATCATTGGGCAGACCCTGCAATGTCCACTCAGAAACTGTAGATGAGTCCACCAACATGTTGATGATGTTCAAAGCATTTGTGAAGGGTATTTTTTTCTGCTTAAGTATGCTCATCCATGCCCGTATGAGATTCGCGCGAAACTCTTGATTGTAGGGACCACAATAAGAAAGGAATCCTGTCGCTAACAGGACATCACCGACTAACTTGCCCAATTGTATTTTGAACTCCTTGCTCTGATTCGTCCAGCGTAACTTCTCGTCGGAGAGTCCATTGATGAGTGCTGTTGCTGCTGTCATTTTACGCAGACAAACATTGGCCGCATCCGTTAGGCGTTGTTTTTCGCCCACCGCCTTATCGTATTGGTTTTTGACAGCCTGAAGTGCCTCCTCGCGTTCGCGTAACTGCTCCTCGGCACCGGCGAGGTCATCCATTGCGAGCTGGTTTTATTTTTAAAGACATTTTTAAAGAAAGAAAAAGAAGTGAAACCTGAATTGTCGTTGCTTACCTTCAATCGAGCTTCCTGCATCGTGAGATTCGCTTTGAGTGGCAAGACTTCCTTGTTTACGCTGTGAAAAAAGGACATCGCTTTCGTCCACGACAACAGGCCTGCGACATCGCCACACACTCGTCTAGCCATATCCATGTTGTAGTCATCCATACGAAAATAGGGTTGCAGTAGGTCAATCATTTCGTCGTTTATAGTATCTTTTGGATAATTTTGAAGTTGCAGGAGGAAAGTTGCACTAGCCATCATCTGTTTAAAATTAATAACTTAAAATCTTCTAGTATCCAAACTTTCTTCAGTGTACTCACTTTTAATGATTCCTGCCAAGAGGGTTTTGGACAGGGCGTGCCCGAGTCCGGAATGCAAGGATGCAATTTGCGTTTAAACAAAATCAACACACAATCCATAATACGCATAATCAAATGAGGTGGACGTCCAAGTTTACGCACCGTTGCTATATGCGCTGGTTTAATGGTATTAAGTGCATTCTCCGCTTCTTCGAGTGCCGGTTTGGCTGCTTCTAGTTTTTCCTCGGCCAATGCCTTCTCCTGTGCAATACACGAAACGAGAGCTTCCGCCTTGTCCTTCACGATGAGCACTTGATTCTTAACTATTTCCGCTTGCATTGCGCGATCGGTTACTTCAACCAGTACAGATTCTGCATTCTTCGACGCCTCGACTAGTTCTTCTTCCATAACAACTAAGTCTTTTTTGAGTATCTCAACTGAGGCGGAAGCCTCTTTTAATTTCTCTAAACCAGTATCCATCTTCTCCACACCGTCGCGCAATTCCTTCTGCGTCTGTTGATAGATATTCTTGTAGCCGGCAATGAAATTCAGATATGACTTAGGTGTGACGTGCGTAGCCCGACGGAAACGCTGAAAGTACTCTTGTGACGTATCGGCGACGATATCCTGTATGGAGCCGAGCGCATTTACTAATTCTTGCTTAACGGCCGGTGCACACTCAATTTCGAAGTCACTCAGAAAGTGTCTTGCAACCGAAACCAGCGCATCTTTCGGCCACGGCTGAAACCAATCGATTGTGCAACCGGAGACAAGAGCGGGAAAACGTTGCATCCTCGACCGAAATGTTTCTCCGACGGGTGAGAAACAAAAGGCCACATGAAGATTGACGCAAGTTCGAGCCAAAAAGAATTCAGTCACACTTTCCGGGGTCGCGGTTTTACGTTGGTTTTCACGCTTCATCACTGGCGTCAGCTCCTGTATTATTTCGGCCTGTTCATCTCGCGAGAATAAATTTGAAATAACACCCGACGATAGTATATTATTTAGGTACTCCAAAAAGCCCTCCTCCTTTATATCCATGTCCGTGAAAAGGAAAGTTGTACCTTTACCCTGAACGCCACATGTGCGATATAACAGCTTCAGATCCTCGAGAAAGTTCGCCACATTGTACGATCGTGTCAACGCGATTTGAAATGTTTTGTAACCAGCGATAAATGAAGCCAATTTAGTCAGTGATTGTTTACCGGAACCACCGACCCCGACAAGCATGACATTTCCTCTCGGATGCCGAATGATTCGGGAAATCTTTACCAAATGCAACATTGCATCTGGGAAGAAGACCAAATCCATTCCAGAGCCTCGTACCATTTCATTAAATTGTGCGAGGAACATAACGAGACGCTCACGGAGCACTTCATGAGAGTTCACCGGTTCGTAGACTTTAGGCAGCTCCATATCGGTGTCTTCACCTTCCTCGCCCGTGGGCTCAGGTGCGTCGCGCATGAAATCGACAAATGCCGGATTCGGTATAATCATCTGCGAATGTGATTCACCTAGTTCTTCTCGTATGAGACAACCCAGCTCTGAGCTAAACCACTCCTTATCTTGAAACGTGGTAAAACGATCGGCGAAGACGCGAGTACACTCGTGTTTCCACAGTGCCATGAGCACGCTCTCCTCGGCGATAACAGTAGACAAGGTGCCAACCATGCCCTGCCAAATACGAGACAAATCTCTCAAACTGAAAACGTAGTGAAATTTAGCCGGTGTGGGAAGGAGCTTATCGCGAGTGCGCTGCCACAAATGGCGGGTCACGAGTATCAGTTTCTTCACTAAGTTACGAACCTCAGGCAAGAAACCACGTTTGGCATTGTAGTGCCCCTCACCAATGACGCGGAAAATCTTGTCTATGGAATCGTTGTCTGGGATGTTGCAGTTGAAGACACAGAACTGACGCTTTAAGCGAGACGGTATATCATTGCGTCCGCCACCAGGCAGACCCATAGCTGCCACATACTGAACATCAACGATGGTGGTGAAATCACCAGGTTTCTCCAAACTATAGAAACCATTCATGTCCATAGACTGTCGTACAATCTCATTTGTAACTTGATCACCCCATTCATTTATCTCAGGCAGATTGACATCATCAATGAAAACAATAAGTTTGCGACCACCAGGTGGTCCGAAGGTGGCGCCCACACGCTTCTCGACATAGCTTTCTATTGTTCGCTGAAATTGATAAGGACTCGTTGCCGATGAGAAGTTAAAGGAACGGCCCATGTAGGTCTCAGGATTCATTTTCTTCATGAAATTCTTCATGATAACCGTTTTTCCCGTGCCCTGCTCGCCTATGAGCATAACTGCACGCTCCTGATTAGCAATCGTACCAATGAGATAATCGATACGCACATTATCCACAATCGGCACCAATATACTAAGATAATCAGGTGTGGAAAGCTCCGGATACATATATGGTGTAACGAGAGTTTTCCATGATTGCCAAGCTCCCGTTGGAGAAACGAAGAAATCAAATATGCTACTCTCGGCTGCAGTGCCCTTGGCATAATCCAAATGAGGAAAAGACTCATTTACGAATATATTCATTCGCACACGATCACTAGTCGAGAGATATCCTCCCAGACCCCAAGCAAGCGCAAAGATATATAAGCGGTGCAAGTGCTCAGGCGTGCAAGTATCCTCCTTCTCCTCCGATACGTTCTCTTCAGGCAGATCCTCTATGAGAGAAATCAAAATAAATAAGTTTAAAGGTTCGTAAAAGGTTCAATTCCAACACTAATCATTGAAATCAGTAAACTACGTTAAATCGACTTCGGTTTCTTAAGAAAATTAAACAAAAAGAGTTTGTTAGTTGATAATTACGAGTATTAAAATTTTGGAGACAATACAAAGAGATACACAGAAACCCCTGTTAGAGTCGTTCGAAGCTACACTGTGCGGTGGAAATTGGTAAGGTGAGTTAGCGAAACTGAGTTGAGTATAGAGATTAGGTTGCGACACACAGAAGCTAGTAGTAGGTCAGTTACGAGTGTACACACAGAGGCAGAAAATAGTAGATTTGGTGAAATTTCGTATACTTTACCGCAACCCTCACTGGCCAATGACTGACGACGAGCTTCTTGTTCGCGTTCTATGCGTTTTGCGGCTGAAAGGTTTGCTCATATCTTTAGAACTTTTCACAGAGATAAACGAAAGGCAGAAAAAGAAGTTCAGTGCAATGCACTCACCATCAGTGCTCTCCTTGCTCGACATGCTGACAGCCTGTTCGTCTTCTTTCTTAACAGGTATTAATCCTTCCAGAATATATAACATTTGCTGAACTATATTGCATTGCAGCACGGGCATTTGAAGCTTAACATTTTGTATGCCCCAATTGTATACCTCGACAAAGGTGAGTTCGAAGAGTTCCCAAAAAACGGACTTCTCATTGGGTGCACGATTTTTTAACCAAGATTGCACGACTATAAATAAAAATATGTTCAAGAATTATATTAAAATTCCGAATAAATTCAGTACGACTCACTTGGACGCGAGTCCAAGCCGGATGAACTCATATAAACCATGCCGTTTCTAGAAACTGTAGCTGGTGAGGCATTATCAATATTATGCGGTTCAAATATGATCTTAACTGTGGGCGCCATGGTCAAGCGATCACCATTGGCCAGTGTGAGCGTCCTATTGTCATCCAGTACAGAATTTAAATTCTCGATCCAGATGCTATCAACTGGACCATCAAGTACAAGCCATACGTGTTCGCCACTCTTCAAACGCAACGTCTTACGCCAAAGCGCTGAGAATATGCCATCGGTCCAATCATTTGTAGCGACGTCCAATCGACCAAACATCTGAGCTGCTGTGATAGCTTTGGGATTCATGCGCATTTCACGATGTTGATCGCCCATTTGAGTCATGGCCTTCATAAGGGTGTGTATGCACGACGTTTTACCCGCTCCACTCGGTCCGAGTGTCATGATTCCGTGTCGGACATTCTGGGTCTCGTACAATTGTATCAGTTTAAGAACCCATGGAGGATGATAGACCAAACTAGCCTCTTCAGTTTGTTGCAATATGGCAGCCTCCAGTTCAGGGTAGTTGGTCTTTTCGAGGATCTTTAAAACATTCAAAATGAGCGTGTGTTAGGTTCTCCTTGGGGCATACACACCTGATTGGGAAACAAATCTGATACAAGCGACATAAACAACGGCTCATCATCATCTATGAGCTTCGAGAGGTTCATGTCACGCAGGACCCGCATCACAATCGTACTCTCGCTATCCTTCGAGTTTCTTCTTTTCGCAGCACCCAGAGTCCGTAGCACCGAGAGTATATTACGTAACCCAAAGTCGTAGTGCACCTGCTTCGTCAGCTGCTCTTCGCATAGCTTGTAGAGAGTATAGAATTTGCGTGCCAGTGTGATATTCTCGAGGAAACCGCAAGAGGCCAATTTCACACGTATGATTATTTGTCGATCCGGCACCATCATGGCCACGGTACGAAACTGGATTTTTAAATTTTCTGGCAGCTCTTTACGGCCAGCATAGCCGGGATTCTGTAATGAGCAGCAGAAAAGTGTGTAGAAGCGAACATTTGTACAAACTGATTTATGCTCTGTACGCAAAGTTGTCAAAGTATGTGAACATTTCATACTCCAAAAAGGAACACAAAGTAGTAAACAAATATTTGATGTGCTATTTTATACTCTTATACTCTTATCTTATGCCTGTCCTAAGGATGCGCAGGATGAACTTGCAACAGCAGCAGCCAATGCTACTTTTGCAAGTCTTTGGCAGCATCCCTTTCAGTAAATCTGCGTCTGTCCCACGCTCTATTGCCAACTATTCGTCTGCGTCAAGACTTTTGCAAAGTGTTGGGAAACTGCAATTTCATGTACATGTAGTTATATGAACGCGCATAGCAAACTCGCCGTCAATAATAAGTTTATCAAAGACGAAATTGATTTATGCCCATGAAGTTGACGGGAAATGAGACAACCAAATGCGATGGAGAGTATGATAAAGTATCTGATAAGTGCATTACGTGTTCGCGCCATTAAAAACATAATCAATTTTACAAATATTGTGCCCAAGTCTAGAACGATGTCACTCAATACAATAGGTATATGAAAAAAATATCGTAAAAAGAAACCGAAACAAAGTAGATATTGCATTGCATGTGTTTAGAATTTCATTTATGAATACTGTGCCATAGTCAGATTGGAAAATCTATAACATACATTACACTTTAGAAGAAGAACATACATATTGAAAATCGAATGGATATCAGAAGAAAATTGGATACGCAGAAAACTCCCTGTCTCCCTTGTTCAGATTAATTGGACAACATAATGTGTAACACGCTGTAAAAATGAATTTGATAGATCTCTCTCTATACGGCACCTCCATTTGAGGTCGTTCTTCTAGTTTAGTGTAGGATTCCTGCGTTCATTTATTCCTTCATTCAATAGTAATCTGGAGACTTTAGGACTGCCACCCCATTTTGATTCACTGAATGCCATGATAGTCACACTAGTTATACAATTTAGCGAAGCGCCCATTGTATTCCACCCTGACTTGCCAAATATTTTTTTTTAAATTAATTGTGGTGGTTTTATTGTTGCCCAGCTGACTGCCGTTATGTGCTCAAGGGGAAATGTTGTTAAAGTTGTCTGAGACACTTTTCCATAATATCGGAGTCTTAAGTCATTCCATATAAATCTGTGTCGTAAGTATAAACAGTTAAATAGTGTTTACTCCCTAGATTAGTTTAGGTTACAACCGCATTGTAAAACTATTGATAAAAACATATAAAACCAACTTCATTTAAACAAATATGGGCATACCAGCTACCAATAGCACCTATTTGCACTCAGCGGAAGTAGAGGGGAAAAATTCAAATATTTGGAAAAATTCCATGGTAAAAAGTGTAGTATAAAATCCAAACAGTGATTGACTTTAACATAAAAATCAACGTGAAATGATGTCAGACGGAGTTCAGCATGAAATATGACGAAAGAACGGTGACACAAAAGCAGGGTTGGATGCGCGCACTGTGAAATCTTTCTACGAAGAAACGTTAAAACGTCTAAAGGTAAATAAACATACTATATATTAAAATAAAAAGCATTTGCCTTCAAAAGCGCAATTGAGAAAAATGAAAATTCGTGGCTAAAAACACAGACACTGACTGACATGACATAAGTCAAGTGGCTTGAGAAATGTTTGAGGCAAGTCTACAATTTAAGTCATAATAAAATTGACAGTGTGCCCCACGCATATACACGCACACACTCACGCACACATCAAAAGCACACCAAAATTCTTTCAACGTGCTTTCACCATGAATGTATTTTCTTTAAAGGTACTTGAAACATTCATTTTGGCAGTGTACTCACGCAGAGGATTATTTCGATGAAATGTTAGCGATTTGATCGATGGTAGAAAGTGGGTGGAATAGGATGGGCTAATACATACTGTACACTTAAATTAAGTTTGAGACCAACTTTTAGCAGGAGAACACATCAACTTGCCCAATAACATGAAAATATTGCAGAACCAGAAACATGCGTAATTTTAATTAAACGCCAACAGCAACAACGACAACTGCCCGTATCACAGTCCCCACTAGCAACACGCTATCATTGATTTTTAATGCGATTACGTTTTAGCTGTACATACCAATAGCCTGAAAAAATTGAAATCTGCCTGCGCTCGATTTGCACGCGGCGTCCATTCGGCCACTAAGCACCGCAGCAAATCAGGCGGTAGTCAAATGCGACGAATATGTGTGCCAAAATGCATTCAATTATCGCACTTACCCATACGCTGTTGACGTTGATGTTGACAGCATTTTCGTTGTCGCGGGCATTTGCATAACAAATTTTAGCTTTTTGTCGGCTATTGGCTTACAACAAAGTGTAGCGTTACGTCAACGTTCTTGAAAAGCCAAATCCTTTAACTGCTTTGTTATTCGCAATAGAATATTTTACCTTTTTTGTTGCTTAATTAAGATACATTTATGAAGCACATGGAAATAAATTCGCGTGCGAATTCTAATATCTCATTGATAATTAAGGAGAGAAAAATGCATACGTGATATTAAGGAATACAGACAGAAAAAAAACAAAAAAATTGTTGAGAAAATCGGTGGCCTATAATAACTTCCACAGCTTCAGAGACTCATAAAGATTGTGGAAAACCAATAAAAACCAATGAACGAGAACCAACCAACTCTGATATCAAATAAATACTCTCAGTGGGAGTGGCTGTTAATGGCAAAAAAGTTGTTGTAGTACACTAACTCCATGATAAAAACTGGAAAAGTGAGTATTCCAATTTAATAAGCAGGCGACAAGAAATAAGGAAGCTTTTCATACTCAATTTCAATACTGACATGTGAAGGTCACATTCTGAACTTAATAAAGATATCCCCGAACTGACAAATCTCCCGTAATTTTTTTGGTAGACGAAGTAACAAAATTCGTAAAAGGAGCTTAACACTGGAAACCGAGGATCCAATAATCATAAAAAACAAAGAAGGTTTATAATACTAACATGAATTTCAATCTGTGATTTGTATATCAGAGGACCGTCAGATCCGACCGACTCCGAGAATCGAACGAGTACAGTGTACTCTAAAATGAAAACTTATTATAGTTGAATCTTCTGGCTCTCTAGCTCAAAAACTATTAGATGCTTTGCATACAAACCAGCGCACTCACAGCTTTAAAGGACAAACACACGGAAATAGATAAATCAAGCTGAATAGAGTTATTTAATATATGAGATAACCGGTGTCTCATAGACTAAGTTACATTTTTCTTGACATACAGAGCTGAAATTAAGATAGACTTCATTTTGGGCCCATACCCAAGTTTCTAGAACCTATCATTAATGGGTGTTATAACCATAGTGTATGTACATATAGTGGTGGCCTTGCTCTTAAGCTTAAGAAATCAACAATAATATAAGAGTACTATAATTTCAGCGTAGCCTAAGTAACGTGGTCTCTTCTTCATTTCAGTTTTGTCGTGTTGGGTAGAATATGAAAATATATTTTTACGGATACATAAATGGAAAGTGATTTGAGGCCTGTTAAACCATCACTTTGTTCAGATATAAGATACAGACCTTGATCAGACGCCCTCATTAGCCGAACAAAAACTCGCTAAGAATGCTATGTGTTCTTCTCAGAGTTCTTTGACGGTAGTTATAAAATTGGTTTAGCCTGCTCATGTATAGAAGACTAACCGAAAGTATTTGAGCTTTGTAAGCCATTCATAAAATCAACCCTTCTGAAACAGGTCACCAAAGCTGCTTACCCTTCACCAAACAAACTGTGCGGACGTGATTGTTAGTTTTAGGTCCGCCTGAAGGGTGAGTGAGGGTCAGTGTGTAAATCGCTCGTGATGGTTTCGAATTTCTTAAAAATGTTAAAATTTGTATAGCTTTTTTATTTATATAATAGATGACAAATGAAATAAATAATTTATGTTTGTAAATGTCAGCCCTTCAGGAAAGAACGAAGAAACACATTGAGACGAAATTGAGAGTACATTAACAGCAATTATGTTATAAAACATCGAAAAACGATGAAGCGTATTTTATGCAATACACTTGTAATTAAAATTTATTAATTGCAGCAAAATGGCAGGTGAAATGATCGAATCGACGTACAGAAATACATTTTATTTAACTTGCCAGTGACCCACCCAGAAGCTGACTTAAGTGCTAAACAAATAAATGCTTATGAAAAAAAATGCATCTCTCACTCACCATAGTTATAAAGATGCCAAACTCTGGATTCATTTCGATGGTGTCGCCGTCAGTGAATATGAAAGTCTTCTTTTTTTCCTTTTTGGCCGTCAGTACGACGGCGACCTGTTGAGCGGCAACAGAGAGCACGGGCAGCTCGATGCGATTGAATTCATCGAAGCAACCCCAACTGCCCGACTGAGAGAGTCCTTTGTAGATGCGACCGAGACCTCTGCGTCGATTTATTTATGTATATGTTTATATATCGATAGAGATAAGGGAAAAAGTTAAGTCGTTGGAAATGACCTTAATGAATGCGATTCTCGTGGTAGTAAACTCATTTCGCATGCAGCACGTGAATGCGAAAGCGAACGAAATTAAGTAAAATACCAACCTGTAATCCATTTGATCGGAGCAATTAAAAACGACGACGTACTTTGCAAGCGTCTTGCCCATATCCTTGACAGTTTCGGTTTTGCCCGTGCCCGCCGGACCGCAAGGTGCTCCGCCCATGCTTAGCGTCAGCGCTTGGGCAAGTGTTATGTAACAACTGCAAGTGAGATTATCTAATTAATTGAACTCATGCGTTTAGATTCGCTTAATGGCGGTGGTTATGGGATGATAAAATATGATTTGTTCATACTTTCACGCAATAATAGATAACCTCGACTGTATAACTTTTTTCCTTTGGTTAGGTCCTTACTATGGACCTAACGACTATTAGCTCCATATACACAAATATGAACAACATATGATTAATGGATCGCTGAACTGTCGTATGTATAGTACAAATTTATTCATCATATCATGTGCTAGTGCTATGTGCTATGTGCTAGTTGCACGTTAATTTTGTGCTCTGTGATTTAACTGATTTTAGGCTTTAATTTTCGATCGTACATAGTTATTCCTATAATAGCAAGTGTGTAAATATATTTTTTAGCTCGGCATTTCTTCCTTTGGATTTTGCAAACAAAAGCTTTTGCATAATTAACTTTTTTAATTATTATTTATTGATTCTGTGTAAATTGTTTTTGCATTTTTTGCATACACAGTAAAATTCTCTTTAAAATTTGGCATGCTTTTGTTTGTGCAATACTCAACTCTTGTGTGAGTGTTTAACGTTGTTACTCTTTTCTAAACCTGTGTAAGTTGTTTTTACATTTTCGCATACACAGTTTTAATTTTTTTACATGCGCCTAATGAATGGCACAATCGCCGATTTTATTGAGCAAAATATCAGCTTGCGGTGGACATGTCCGAACTGATTAGATTGATTTTCGTAAATCTATTACGCTTTCACGATTAGCTTACAATGATCTGTCGAAAGACTTTATAAGCTGGAATAAAAAATTCCAAGCTTATGACAAGTCTTTCAACGATCTAAAATTCATCGATTTGTCTGCCAAGCGAAAACGGCGTAGCTCGCCCAAACCACTTACTTCATTGACATCTTTAAATCCAACAAATCCTTCTACTCCTAACATACCCATACCCACACCTAATTTTACCACGCACATGGCGCAGTTCGCACTACCGGTGCCTAGCCCAGCAGACAGTAGCTTAATTTCGTATGCATCTGTCGTGCAGCGCAAGCCGGATGACACTGCGTCAAGTCTTCGAGTCTCGACAGGCCCTAAAATGATTGTCTCTGTACCGCCCTTAAAGGAAATTTTTCTGTCTAGGCTGGCCGAGGACACTCTCGGCATGACATCTCTTCCAAACTGCCTTCGGTTACTAGCATAAATATTGAGAAATTCAAATTAAAAAATTTAAAAGATCTATCTCATCATTTAAGATTTCTGTACCCCCTGGCTTTTATAACCAATTGTTAGTTTCTACTTTTTCGTAAAGAAAAGATCGTATTGAGAACGCATTGGTGGCGGAGTATTGATCTCTGTCAGGGCATCGTATTCCTCAGACACAGTGTCTATTAAAAATATTGACGACATTGAGTTCATTTGTGTAAAAGTATCGCTTACTAATCACACCTATTTTTAACTTGATCCTATATTGCACCTACATCCGATGAATCGGTTTGCAATGCCCACTTTACTGTTATTAAAGAAGTAATTTCATTGGTCAAAGATTCCGATAAAGTCCTAATTATGGAAGACTTCTACCTTTCTTATATTTCTTGGTCCGCTTCCGATATTTGCAACTCAGTTATTTGATGAAATCATCAACGAGTTGCGAATTTGTTGACTCATTGCTGAATATTTCCTTTCAGCAAGTCAACTATGTAACAAATAGCAAAAACCGAATTCTAGATCTTGCCTTTACCGACAATATTGATGATGTCTCCTTGTTCAGAAGTCATCCTCTTTCTACTCCTGAGGAGGCATATCACCCCACCTTGGAATTGAATATCATTCTAAATATGTCCGGTCGTCAAACTAATAATGTCTCCAATTCGCAGCCTACATCAAAACGGATTTTCTGCTTCAAACATACTGACTACGTTAAGCTCAACCGTCTGCTTATTATTACTGAACTAGCAACACAGTTTTTTATGGAACTATCCAAAAATATTTCAAACTTTGTATTCCTAGAGTTAAACCTAAATGTAAAACCCAGACACCACCGTGGTTTTCACGCGATCTTATTCAATTAAAAAACTTAAAAAACAGACTATTTAAAAAATTCAAAAGATTTGGCTCTTACGTTGATTATGCTACCTACGCAATATCTCGTTATAATTTTCAACACTTTAATAATCTTTGCTACTCGTCGTATGTTACATGTGTCACAGAGGACGCGATCCTAAAAAATTCTTAAATTTCATTAATATTAAGCGCAGGGTTAATTAATTTCCCTGTATCAAACTGAATGGTGTTGAAGGTTGCAACGATGTGGAAATCTTTTTGCAACATTTTTTCAAAGCATATATAATACTTTTAATAAAAACTTCAATAATCACTATCCATATCCTTTAAGTAATTTTAACCAATTAAATATGCCGGTAATCGAATATGATACAGTTTTAAATTACTTTAAAGCTTGAAAACTAAATTTTTTACTGGGTTCTGATGGTGTACCTAGTTCTATTCTAAAGATGTGTGCTAATGCTTTGCATAGACCAATGTGCAAACTGTTTGACATTTTCTTGAATACCTCTATTTTACCTAGTATTTGAAAATAATCTTACATTATTCCTCTCAATAAAAAGGGTAATAGAGCTGATATTTCAAATTACAGAGGAATCGCTAAACTGTGTGCGATTCCGAAGTTATTTGAACATATAATTACCGGACACATTCAGCATTTCGTTCTTTCTTTGTTGAGTACTTCTCAACATGGGTTTACTAAAAAGCGGTCAACTACGACCAATTTACTAGACTAGTTAACCTTACGTCACTAGTTAACTAAGGTTACTTAGTTGTTCTCAACAACGCCAAATGGACGTTATTTACACTGATTTCAGTAAGGCCTTCGACAGTGTTTGTCATTCCTTACTTCTTCATAAACTGGATGCCTTTGGTTACCACCCAACCTGGTCAGTTGGATTACTTCCTACCTAACGTCCAGAACTCAAAATGTTTTGTTTAAAACAGTCACATCCGAGACTATTTGTGCATAAACTTTAACGTTCCTTCTCGGGTTACTAGAGGTTATATTCTAATTTCTATTGCTTTCTGTAGAACTACTTATCTGCTGCATGATCCATTTCGCGTGTTATATCAATCATACAATTTGCACTATAACCTAATATCCATCTCTAAATCTCCTGATAATTCAAAATCTATCCTATTATCTTACCTCAACACTTAGTAAATAATGTTCTCTTTAATGAACTCACAGTTCTCACACACGTAACGTCGTCTTAATTAGCGCCGTTGAATTAATCCTAGCTTTAGTTGCTTAAATCTTTGTTATGGTATGTAATGAGCTCTAAGTTGAATCTTAACTTTAGTTCATCTTGCTTGCTTATTTGTTAGAGGCTGATGATTGATGATGTTCTTATCGCATGTTCACCAAAGAATTTAGCAATTAAGACCAGCTGAGCCCAGTCTACTAAGTAACTGGGTGAATTTGATTCCACTTGGGCTTGCCCCATGTGAGATCAGTGTGTGTGTGGTCATTGGGTACCTGCCAAGTCAATGAAAAAAAAATAAATAAAATAAAATAAAATCTTTAAATATAAGTCTACAATGCAACAATGCAATATTTTTGTGTGCTCAAACACTAAAATTCAGGGGGCGCATGAAGAATATTACAACTTCCTGCTCTACAATATTTCAATAAAGAAATAATTTCCTGACTACCAGTGTTATTTCTATAAATTTGAAAGATTAAAAATGACTAGGTGCGATTACGTCTCCAATATGGGTTATATATATGGGTCTGTTTCACTCACTAAATAACGTCTAGTAGTTATTTGGAAAAATAAAAAAAACAATCACTCAAACATAAATCGAGTTGTCAGAAAACGCCACCAGCAAGGCGGTTATGAATTAAGTTATAAAAATTAGATTAGAATTTAGTACATTTTTAATATTATTACAATATTTAATTTGAATTGTTTAAGGAAAAATTACAGTACTTCAACGTTAATGACTGGTTTTCTCTGCAACAATTACATTATTTCACAGATATCTTAATTACAGTGTGGGTCCTATATAAAGGTTGAACAGGGGAGATTCATGAAACCAATGCAGAAGGATGTAAGGTAATATACCACATCATCTGCTTGACAATTGCATTCATTGCGTTTATAGTTTGCTTAGTATTCCTTATTACAAAACGCCGTTGTCTCCAATGGCTCAAATTGTCCTCATCCATCTCTAATTACTTTGCTCATCATTTACCACATCCAGATATAATTCAAAATACATTCATTCACAATCTGATCTCAAATTTAAATTTTCCCAGGCCAATGAACCATTTCCAAAATTTTTGTTGTTCATACCACACCGAGGCCACTTGGCTTTACGTACTATACATTTAATAAATTTCAAGGCAGCATTTAAAAATGCTTTACGCAACTTTGAAATTCGCGGAATGTCCTTTGGCATTTTTTGCCTTAGCGGCGTGCATCTTTAATGCTCTCGCTCACATCCACGCTAACGCACCTGCCGTGAAAGCACCTAAACTGCTGATGGTTGATATTGTGGCCCGAAGTCGTTTGAAATATATGCTCGCTCTTGTTCTTCCTTCCCTTGTTGACTGTCAAAACTTTACTTATAAGCACTTCATATTTTGCTGACATTCTCCGTATTCAGCGTTGAGAAATCAGTTGGAGGCGCAGACATCCCGTCAGCCAGGCTAAGTCGCCATTATGATCGACGTAGTAAATTGTTCGTTGAGCGTTGCTGCATCGCCCGCATTCTGACTTTCTACGATGTTTAATACTCCCAGTGCCAGTGTTCCTTGTTCTGTCAATGGAAAGTGACACAAAAAGGTTTCCTTTGTTCTATTCATTAGGCGTCTCACTTAGTGTCTTTGAATTTATACAATTTTTAGGTTGTGCTTGTCTTATGATTTCAAGCCGAACCAAAGTTTGCTTTCACGTTTATTATTCAAATTATGGTAAATTATTTGAAGTTGAAATTAGTTGAAGTTACACTTTTGTCATCTGAAGAATCTGTCACTGTGACACATAAACCTTTGCCGGTCTTGATTAAATCAGCCATGACTTGATATCGCCTGTGTTATGAACAAATTTATTTTATTTTATCCATGTAGACAGATCTGGAATTAAGATATGACCATCGTCTCTTTAGATTAGTGTTCCATACTATGTGTCAGTTATTTATTATACATTCCGTAGCTCTTAATTTTATGATCTCCATGCCATCTTTCGTGAACTCTATCAATGACAGGACTTAGTTTTTTATGTCTTCTTTGTTTCTTCTAGTGGAAGATCCATTGGTGGTAGGCGGAATAAAATATGCGCAACAGATAATTTATGATTTAGAATCATGTTCACATATCATAAGCTTTTAGTGAAAAGGATTTTACATTCTATATTCCTATTTTTTATGCACTCCTCCCTCTTATCGGAATTTCTTCTTTTTTCATTTAATTTTCCTTTGCTATTTCTAGATATAGTTAGAACTCATATATCGAGGGGCAATGACCCAAAGCATAATATTCGTCTTGTGGCATTAGGCACAGCTTAATTAAATGTTCACATAAACGTTAGGGCAGGGGAGCTAACTTTATTTAATTCAAATAAGCACTGAAAAACTAAAATGGACTTTTAACTCAATTTCGTTCACATTTCGAACTCACAACGAATACGAAACCCACACCCACCCATTTAAGAAGTGAAGTAACTCTCGACAAAATTTTTGGAAAATCGTTGAATACGAAAAACATCCTATAAGTAGAGTCGAAGCATCTGAAGGGTATTTGTAAATAATTAATGTATTTTATAACTGCTGAAATAAAACAATGTCCATTCAAAACTGTTTACAGAACAAACACAAAATACAAAACGTTAACTTCGGCTATGCCAAAATTGTATTATTCTTCATTCCCAAAGAGCTTCATATTGATATGGCAGCTGAAGTATCCAATAATCAATCACCCATTGCGTGAGGTGACGTCGTCCTCCCTGATGACCTTCTAAGCAGAATGTTGCCATCTCAAATACTTGAGTGCACGTTGTATAGCAAACGCCCCTAAGCCACAAGAATATTGTATGCCATTTTGCAATAGTATTATAACAAAGTAAAAACAAAAAGTAATCAATTTTTCTTCTGTCATTTGAGTTCCATATAAACGGTTCCGACAAATGTTCGGCGTGTGGTAAACAAAAAACTTCCAAGACTAAGGGCTCATTTTTATACACGCTGACCGACGGCTAAATTAAGACGTCTCGTCGAGCTGCTAGCACTAATATTATAGTATTTGCAATAGGTTTAAAACGTTAATTCCTAGCTCTACAGCATGATAACACACAATTGAATATGCCCTTCTAAAGGCACACTATCGAATCTGAATATTTGGACATGTAGTATATCGATTATATCAAAGTGGAAGTCGCTATGAAAAAATAAAACAAAGGTAAATTCATTTACCACGATCTGTACAAACAAAATAACAAAACAAATGCTTCACATTCCTATTCCTATTCTAATTCGGAGACTCGCGAGTCACATACTCAACGTATGTACGGACGGATGGACAGCCAAAGCGCTGACCAATTTCCTGCACAAACTGCCCCGTTCGGTGCACACTACTTGCTTGCACACATCGTTCGTTCGCAGTCGGCGTACTTCGTCGTGTCACTTCGACTGATGGCGAGTATAAATAGGCAAGCTCGAGTCACTGTCACGGCTCTTTAGGTTGCATCGTTTATCGGAACAGAAACCTAATAAAGGAGAAGATTGCCAAATGTATTTTTCTCCCGACGTGGTACATAACTCGCGTACCACAGCTGCTGCACATGTCATGATGCTGATGTGCGAGTATAGCCGATTAAAATAAATTATTTGTAATAGTTAAATGTTAAGGTGAAATACTCGTAAATGTCATTTTAAGGTGTTGCCGTCGTTTACTTGTTCGCGGTTTACTTGTACATACATTACGTTTTAAAGTTTTGACCGGAGGATCGACATATGACTCTGTATATTTGTTCGAACCATAAGAAGTTTGAAAAATATATTCATCTAGGCGATGCGATTAATTCCGACGGCGATATAAACAACGTGGGAAGTATGAAAATTTTTCTAGCCACTTACACTGTAAGCTTTTACTACGTTCTTGAGTACCCGCAAGATGCGATTTCGTATGTTAGACAATACGGCGGCCCAATCCTATTTACAACATCCACATGTAACAATCAATGGATTGAAATCACTGCTACCTAGCCAAACACCAATTGACATACCTCATATTACCAGAGTTTGTAGACAAAAGTTAAAATCTCTGATGGATTTCATCATAAAGAACAGTTTACATGGCCAAGTACGTGTTTGTATACATATACTGCCCCCATGCACACTTTTTGTTACGACCGCCAATATCAATCTTAAAAATTGGGTTTGGAAGGTTTATTGGGATTTGTAATCGCTTATAAAGAGTTGCATGCTGACTGACAAACAAAGCAAACCTTAAACAGCTTTAACAAAAAAAAAAAAGAGCACAAAATAAGATTTAAAATTAAATATTAGATTGTAGGGTAACACAGCCATTCTTGACTCACCGATCTGTTAGCGGAGTGATGACCAAACGATCCGTGCATCCAAGATACTCATTCTGATAAGTGAAAGTGACATCAGTCACTGAAATCCAAGTTTTGTCGAGATCCTCCTTAAAGTAGAAACGGCACTGCTTAAGCCATTCAAAATCGTTAACGGATTTTATATTCATGCGACACTAAAAAAAAATTTTTTTTAAATACACGTAGACACTTTATAGAAAAGAGAGGCATGGTTGGCACCCACCAAGATGTCGAATATATCACGCTGATGTACATGTATAGTAATTAGGGTCTCGAAATTGGTGCGCTCCATTTTGGTCAAGTTTCGTGTCGTCTGATCGATAAGCGTGTTTAAAATTTCTAAGAATTTATTATTCGTCTCCGACATGACTTTCCTCTCATGCCTGGCCTGCATCAGCGCCATTTCGGCATCGCGTGTCCAAATCATTTGTATACCCAATAGACCGACTTGCGCTGGGACCTTTTCTAGGAAACCCAACAGCGTAAAGTTTAGATCGTTAATGGTCGCATAAGCGGTACGGATAATTGAATGCAATGACTGCTGTGCTGTGACCAGCAATTGAGTTAGCCATGTCTCGACGCTTCCCTCTGCGCGTATTGCACGGTCCAGTTGGATCATTTCACCTTCGCTCGATATGATTGCCATCATCTTATTGTACTCAATGTCATGGAATTTCACATGTCTGGTGTTGTCGAATATCGAGAGTAAATGGTTTTGTATGGTGTGCGAATCGGAAGCCTGGCCCAGTATTTCGAGCAATGCTGGGTCCGAGACGAAGAAGAAACGTGGAAACATCATGCGTTTGCGTTCGAGATATCCACTCAAGGATTTCTGACAAATCTCCAGTTGCTCCTGCAGATGAGGCAACAGTTGTTTCAACAGATCATCACCGACGCAACAGGCAACCACACCCGGTGTCTCGTGGGCGCGTTGCATGATCTTTTGCCAGGATTTGTCGATTTTTGAGAACCTTTTAGCCTCCTTCGGCAGCTGCTTCGCAATATCGCCACCAACAAAGACGGCCTCTAAATAGACCCACATGTTCTGAACAAGCAGCCAACGTTCGAGTATCTCATTCGAGTTGGACAGATCAAAGACCCACTGTTGGATTTGTTTGCGAAATGGTGCGTTGTAACGGTTTGAGAGAAGAGAGCCCAAGACCATCAAGCTGTCTTCCAGTTGACCAATTGTTTCAGCGGTCGTGTCACCGCGCAACAGCAACTCACCGCGATTATTAAAGCTCATGAATTGCAGCTCATGCACCGACCACTCATTGGTCACCTGCTTCAACTTGGCCTCGATATCCTTCTCCTTCATTGCACTAATACAAATGTCCTCTATGTCCTCTTTGTGCTTCAATAACGGCGCCTCAAGTATGTTCTTTAGTGAGAAACCCTCCGAATCGAATTCGAAGATGTAGCGAGTAACATCCATGATCCGTTGCCAATGGCGTGGCTTCATGGCTTTATTCGCCATCAACTCCAGGAGGGGACACATATCATTGAAATCATCAATAGTCTTTTTTAGCGCATGGAAAGCGGGCCATTCCTTGAGGCCCTTGGGCAATTTCCGACAACGATTCTGGAATTCCATTAATTCGTTGTTAATCTCCTCTATATCTACTTCGTTCCATGGTATGTCATAATAGCTGCTAACGCGATCTATGACATCGTTGTAGAGCTTATAGAGCTTCTGCAGCAGGTTTAATTCTTTGCGTATCTGACCCAACTCGGGATAATCAGTTTGCGGCAACCCGAACAGCTCCTCGCCGCTCTGATAGGTCAGCAACCGGCGCCACATGCCCTCGAAACGGTTCTGAAATAGTATCAAACGATCTGAGGCCTCACGCGGCGTTAAACCCGGCTGCATGGGACCTGCGGTACGATACTCGTGCACATACGTTATTTTATCCTGTTTAAAATTGTCTAAGTTGGTCCTCAAATCCTCCTGGAACGAGGGCTCCATTTCAAGCAGCTTCACCTGTGCATGCAAAGCGCAGGATAGCAAATTTTGAAATGTAGCGCGCAAATTATCCACCAAATCGAACTGTTCACGCTCCACTTGCACCTCGTAGCGTGTAAGCACATTGAAGGCCTCCTAAAGCAAAGAAATTGACACATTAAACTTTGTTTAGCGGGGGTTTTTCATTTACCTCAATTGGATCGATGCGCAGCTCCATGTCAACTTCCTGTTCTCGTATCTTGCTCAATGTCTCCATTATCATGCGCACATCGTCGAGGTCACGTATCGGTCGGTCTAGTTTACGATCCATTTCATTGATGACTGCATATACATAATCCATTTCCTTCTTGTACTTTTTCTTCATAGCTTGTCCAATCTTGTGATTACATGCTGAAAATTAGCGGAAATTATTGTATATTATTGTGCTATGTTAATCAATAAAGTCTACAGGTCAGAAGACAGATTAAATGAGCGAGATGACTCCAATTTAATACTGGACAAACGATGTCTGTGATTTCTCCTGTATTAATAAAATCCAGACATTTTTGGGTAAAGCCAAATGTACCTTTTATGCAACCATCCCCTTTCAAAGGATTTTCATTTCAAAGCAGCATCTGAGAATTGAGTTTGCCGGCAGTACTGCACAAAGTGTACAAAATCAAAATGTTCATATATTCATAGGACAAAAAAAAGAGTGAAAAATATGAAATGCCGCACAAAAAGTCAAACACTGGAAGATCAAGGAGGATATTGCACCAGTAGACAGAGCTGCTGAATCATCAGAAGATGATAATAAGTATGAACTTTCCTCCATTAAAGTTGTGGTGACACTTCCATAAGGTTGAATATGCGACGAAAGATGATGCGGGTCTTAAGTTCTAAAAATGCTTTTTGTTGCGCTATTTCCCATTTGAAGGACTGAACTTCAAATAATTCGGTATATAGATGCAGTGGTAGTTTACTTTGCCCACAAATGCTTTCAGGCATAATATTCTGAATAGCTTGTAGTCCCGATAGATCTGGAGTCCTTCCACTCTCTTCACTTCCCTTTTTAATTATTCTACTACCCCAATATTGGATTTCTTCTTTTAGGAAAAAGCATATCTGCTATTTGCATTGGATGCCATTTGTGCATATAATCTTGAGAATTCTCTCTAGACTATTGACGTGTTCTTCCGCAGTAATTGCTAAAATAATGATGCCATATAAATAGTTACCGAAGCCTTCTATGCCGTTCAGAAGCTGCTCAAGGTAAAGCTCAAACATTTCTGTGCCGCTTGCAATTACATACGCGGGTGGACCAAGTTCGCTCCTGCTGATCCTGGACAAGCGTCTCACATGGCGAGCTCATATTAGAAGCACCACCGTATGATACGTACGCTTCACTGGTTACTACGGTCCCTCCGTAACGCAGATCTAAGACTAACTGGCGCAACACCACCCTGCGCAGAGACCTGAGAATGCCAACTGTGCTGAAGGTGATCCGTCAAAACTGAAGACGACATCACCAGAGATTGCAATCTCATCTCAACTGTCTGACCAAGGCTCCACAATTGGTGGGATGTGACGGCACCTAACGATACTCCACCCTAACGACCTTTTAAGCAGAAGATCTAGTTGAATGTATGTTGTATGTACTGGATCCACGTCACTATTTTTTAAAATCACAAGAACGTTGCATGCTATTTTGCGACAATGTTACACCATTAAAGTAAAATATAAAATAAAATAAAATAAAATGTTTTGACAGCACCAGACACACTGTACATTCAATTGAGTCGACCCACTTTTTATTGCTTCTGTTTTGAACAGTTTTCCTGTTATGGTTTTTTTTATTACACACAAACGGCAACTATACTCGTATGTCTCTTCTTCGCAGTTGTGGAAAATGGCTTGGCAAGATTGCGCTTCAAACTTCATGGTGAGTGCGTCTGTTTATTATGACGTGAATACATCTTTGTTTTTACTTCCATCCATCCCATAGTATATTACAAAAAAAATTATAACAAGAAAGTCTCACACAGTGTGGTGTTGAAGCTACGTATCTGTAATCTATATCCAAAATTTAATTACACCACTAGTTACTAAAGGATCACAGAATTCGGTAGGTTAGTGTGGCTTTGTCATATCGAAGGCATGTGTGGAAGAAGCACTTTCAAAAGTTCAAATAACCTAGTGTTCGCACGGAGGTTGAAATGTGACCACTATACAAGGGTGTTCCCAAAAGTAGTTGGCAATACTCTAAGGCCGTCAGCAAATCATACGGTTACGAATTCTTCAACTTAAGCTTTTAAAAATTCATTCTCAGCACTGGAAAAGAAAATTAGCAAAAAATAGTGGGCATCTATGTTAGGCCGACTAGTTTAGGGTACACCCCCGTATATAACACTCAGGGATTAGAAAGGTTTCGTGTGAATAGACTTGAGTCCGTCAAAATTTCAGTTGGATTCTTTAAACAACAAAGAGTGTAGAATCAAAATGGATATCCCAGGTTGGCCAAATTCCCAAAACTTCTTTGATGGAGCATAACTCAATATCGTAGAATACGCTATACCAGAAAAGGCTTACGAAAACCATCTCAATAAGTGGAAAAGGCGTTAGCATAAATGTGTTTCAGGGTTTATGTGGATGGACCTTAAGAAACTTACTTGCAAATTTTAGGTCGATAAGATAAAAAAGTTAAGAGGTTGACTTTAAAAATGCATTTGGAAATTAATTTGAAATTGTATTGTTCTGTTCCAAAAAATTTATAGAGTATGGTATGTCAATATTTTCTAGCTCAAAAACTGAGGTCATCTCTGCACACATAATCGTAAAGCTAATCAGGGTTTTTCATGTGCGAGTATATGGGGTATCTATTAGAGGTATGCATAAATGCATGTAAATTGGTACCATGCTCAATTGAATCAATGAGACACTCATTTTCTTTTAATGAATATAAATGTTTTAATGTGGTTGAGGGATTCTTTTGTGCGCTCATTCACACGAAGCAGCGCCGAATTGAATTGAGACCCAAACACCCAATTGAAGTCTTTTTAATATGCTTCGACGAAACGTTTTAACAATTAAACTATTTTGTGCACATCTACAAAACTATAGCTTTCCATTGATGTATGTTTCATATTATTACGTTGTGTCTACAATAGCGTTAGTTTGATTTCAAAAGATGTGTTGACGTATTTATATATAGTTAACTGGGTATTATTTTGAGGATAGCTTTAAAGTTCCCCTCTCGTAAAAGCTCTGTTCCTTGCTCGGAATCGACGAAACTAAATTGCGCATAATTATCTGAGACCGTATCACGACCATAAACATTCTTCGCCGCCTTACCTGCTTTTTCGCCTTAAATCAAAAAAAAAAAAAAATTTTATTAAATAAAAAAATAATTCCAAAGTATACCGAATTGATCCCTCATTATCATCTAAGTTTAACATAATTTATCTCAGAATCAACCAATTAAAAAATGGGGCAGGTCACTTTCTTAGAAGGGATTCACATACTTTCAATAAGCACAAGAGTGAATCTATGTGACCAATATTTTATGAATTAAAATATATTTAGAACTAGCGGGCCGCCCCGACTTCGCTAGGGCTGTATTCATAACTGAGCAAACTCGATCTCTTCGCTAATATCCGCTCAAACTCATTTTGCAAACAACTTACAAACACAAACAAAGAAAAGAAGAAGAAGAACAGCATAGAAACATATAAACCAGGCAAAACGTTTTTGTGCTATTCTTGCGAAATTAATAGTTTGGACAAAGGTTAAAACGAAAAAAACCTCTTCCGAAGCGTTTCCTCTATATTTTTGCATACAAACCTTGCCATCAAAATAGGGAACAACAAAAAAATTAGCCATCAGTTGAGCTTTGCTCACGTGATGAGGCTTCAAACATTTGAGGGATACATTTTTATAGATATACATAGATGACCAACTGAAAAAAAATGTATTTCTTTTTATTCAACATATTAGTGTTGCAGCTGCATCAAACGGTAATGGGTTGGCAACCCAGTTAAAATTTAAGTGCTTGAAAAAATTGTTTTTGTTGTTGCAGATAACAACGCTATGACGTACTGACAATGGCAAAAACGAAAAATTGGGGCCAATATTTCAAATCTATGTCAGATCTAACTGAACTTGTAGAATGGGTATTAGAAAGCAAGGGCATTGAGTTCAGCACGAACTTAAGGCAGTAGACATCGAACGGACATAGTCCCGATATAGTCATTCTATCAAATGAACTGAGTAAAATAAAAAGGCTATGTCTTATGTAGGATGATGTCTTATATTTGCGGATTGTCAGTGTAGGAGCGGAGGTCTTCTTGTAAGTAAAAATGAACTTACTGGCTTATTACAGTTTCATGGGTTTTTGACCTAAAGTCGCAACAAGTCAGTGACGCCTGTAAGAATGTCTGAAATATGGAGAAAATTTTGTTTCACCCGATATTAAGTTCCAAGCAGGGCAACTCTGATCTGGAAGAGACGTCAACCATTTATAAAAACTCTCAAAAACACATTGTTTACAATGCTCCCTGCAATGCTCACTTGAAGGATAACAATGGTAGGTTCATCATTATGAACCTTAATCGTAACAAGACTCCATGCAGTGGCATTAAAATAGGGTAAACCAATACCGAAAAACGTTGCCTCCGTCGACAGAAAAATGTATAATGAAGATATTTTGGGACTGCGAAAGATATCTAATTACTGGTTAGAAAGATAAAGGAGTATAATAATAACCCTTCAATGAAAGGCATAAAAAAATAAATAAATAAAATAAGTACAACCTTTTTTTTAAATTATGCTTGACTACCTGGGACCCGGCGCGTTGCTGTCTTCGCGTGCTTCTCGCTCTTTGGATGTTTCAGCAGCTCTGCGCTCGGTCTACTGCTGAGATTTTCTCGTTGATCTTCAAGTGTTTGATTTTTTGGGTGGAATTTAGAATTCCTCACTTTTTTTTTCATTCGATTATTTGAACATCGCGAATTTCTTTAGTTTGAGTAGCACTACCGGTCTTAATATTTAATTCAACGATATTTTCGCACCAATCTAAACCATCTAAAGGCTATTTTAGAGGTTCCCTGAAAATGTCATCAAAGTCGGTCCAGCGGTTTCAGCGTCCATAACGAACAAACAAACAAACAAGCATACTTCCAATGTTATATATATAGATTATATAACAAAAAGGGGCGTCAGTATTTGGGATCATTACCCTATAGTAGAAATCTACTTGTGTCTGACAATCTGTTTCCGAAAGAACAAAAATGGTTTCTTAAGAAGAAAGTTTACAGGGATAAAAAAATAAAGAACTAAGGTTTCGCTATACTTTTCAGACAATGAAGAAATATTAATTTTACGATATTATGATTACTTTGAATGAGAAAGAATGCCTGCCAATAATAGGTGATAATATAAGAATAATCTACAGGGAATGGGAGTAGAAAAATCTTAGAAAAAAATGCCAAATGGTAATGGAAACCATGATCTTCACTTAGAGAGATTCCTACGGAATCTTACTTACATTTGATCTCTACTGCCAAACCATATTTGAGACGTTCATTGTAGACCGCAATGGACCGACCGAATACATCCATGTCCGGTTCAACCAGCAGATTCGCATCCAAATCTGCCAAACAACGTAGAGTTGTTTCGAATTCCTGAAGTCCAAATTCCATAAGCTGACGCATTGTGCGATCATTTTTCCAGAGGAAATGATACGGTCTCCAACGCTTTATATAGGTTTGTAGCTCTAGCCTAATGTTTTTCGTGCAATTAGATAACTGATTTAGAGCCCTTGCAACTTCCTTGTTATCCATAATAGCAGAATAAAATGACTTTAACATGTGCGGCATCTGTGGTCGCTCCTCTGAAGCAAGACAGTACAGTTTGCGCCGTCTATTACGATTGCCTTCGCTGTGATTGCGACCAAAGCGTGGTTGAGCGGTAATCGAAACTTGCTGGAAGTAAATCGAAAATATTGACTATAATCCTAGACTGCTCTGCATCAGCACCACTACCAACCGGTGGATCCTTGCCGTTTGTCCACTGTGCCACACCCTTTGCAATACCCGTTATATTTTTGCCTGCGGTTACGAGTATCTCCTGCAGCTCATCCAAGTTCGGTTTGATGACGATATGTGGTATTTGCAGTTGAGCATAAAGCGAAAAAATCGGGCGCTGAACAGCCGTCTCGTTCTCATCCTCGACGAAACGGCGACGAATTGTGTCCAAAGCAGCACGTATAACTTTGATGAGCACATCGATGACCTTGCGACTGTAGTAACGACGCATCTCGATGACTGCATTGCAGACCATATCCTGGGAAGGGGTGAGGAAATTACATCCGAACAAGCCAATCATTTTCACCAACGACGTTAACTGACCTGCATGCCTTTGGGCAAACTTTCGGTCGTTGAGAGTAACGTCAAGGGATTTTCAAAACAAGACCACAAAATACTCCAATCTTGTTGTTGACCACCACTAGCATTGCTACCTGGTGGGCCACCACTTGCATTTGCACATTGCGCATTAGCTTCACCACCATCACTTTTGCGCGCGGATGAAGTGTGTTCCTTTGGAGTTGCTAAAAGTAACGAAAATTGTTAAATCGAGATAGTTTCAAACACACTTTATTTTTATATCACCCACCATCAAATAAGGTGACCACATCATCTCCAGCGATTTCCTTAAATGTCTCCGTCGCTTTATCGACCAAATTTAAAACTTCCTCCACTGCCTCGGAAACCATTTGACTTTTGCGATTTAATTCGATGGCTGCTTTTCTGTGAAGTTAAAGTGTGAAGTTGAAGAAAAGTTAGGTAATATTTACCTAGTTAGTGAACTTGAAGAAGAAGCTGTTACCGCATGTAAGAAAATGTGGTTAGATGTGGTTGAAATATCTTCAACGGCATTCATGAACTCCAACGGCAAATTTAAGTTGTATAAAAGCATTTAGAACATGTGGTATATACATCGCTCTTTAAGTTAATTTATTGAATAAATCAACAGCGATACCAGAATCAAAGACGGTAACAACCGAAACCAAAAAGACATATTCCATAACTCATAACTCAAGTATAAAGTTTAAATTAATTTTTGTCTAACCACACGACAAGCCTTGTCAAGTCAGTTGTAGTTGGCGTGATACTGGCAAAATGGACTCACCTGCAAGCCGCCTCACTCTTTTCGAGAAACTCATCAACCGTCCAGATTTCATCGTCTATGATAATCGGAAAGTTTGTAACATATGTAATTGTCAGAAATGTAGCTATTTATTTGGATTGTCAGTTATCACATTACACACCGCTAGGTAGTATCTGCAGCGAGACGTCCTGCATACACATGAGCACATTTAATATACGGTTCGAATAGATGTCGTGTACCCGTGCAACGAGCACCGCGAAAGTTTCGATGGCCTGTTTACATCGATCATAGAACGCAGTCCAGTTTTGGTTAGTCCACTGAATTGGTATCACCAAATAATAACCTTCTGCTTGAGCTCTTAGAAATACACTAAAATAAAACACTTACATTGATGCTAGACAAGCCAGGCTTCAGCATACATGTAAGTCGCACTAATTGTGGTAGAAATAAAGGGCGAACCTCCAGTTTGACGGCGCGTACGGTAGTCAGAAACATTTTGATTAGGCTCTGCAAAATGGATTTTTTATCATATTATTCAAATTCATGACTTTCCATATACATTTAAGGAATCCTGTATTATAGTAAAATACTGCTGGCGACTCATCAGAGTGGCAGCCACAATGGGCAATTCAATGTTTAACTTTGCCAAAATTTTGGCCTCACGTATAAGTAGAGGGATGGTGGGATGAAGATTCACGAACATACGATCGCCTTGCAAGCACAGAAGTGGCTGCAATAAGCATGCATCTGCAACACTAACCTTTAAATTGTTAAACATATCACAATTAAAAACTTTTCTTTTTTACTTTCAGAGCACAGAAACAAACAAACTCACATCCTGGTCTAACCAAATGGCGACGATCTCCTCCTCATACTCGCTCAATATTCCAAGCACATTGTCACATCGATTGTCGAGGTCCCTGGACATTGGTAGCGAGCCTAGCATGGGATGATCCATTACCGAGTCCAATAACTCCGTCAGATGTAATTTTAAGGCGCGACACCAATGTATTCGGCCGGCAATGGGCGGAAAGTTGCGCGCTAAAGGTGGATCATCACGTTGCTTACGGTAAGTCTTGAAAATTCGCTCGACCTCTTTATCAGCATAGCAGAATATTCGCATATACTTTTCATCCATTTTCGTCAGTGGTATCTTCTCGCTGACCTTCTCGAATCGTATTAGAAATTTTATGCACTGCGGTGTTTCCCAAACCGTATCGAAATTGGTTTCAATTAGATTTGCTACGGTGTCTTTTAATGAATCAGTTTTGTTTATAAAACAGTCGAAATCATCATTGAATTCTGTGTTACGATGATCCAAGTAATCATATTTTTTTGAGATAACCTCTTTTTTAGCCTCTTCGAAGTGATTTGAAGCATCTTCGAGTACCTCACCAAGTAGCAGACCCTCGAGTCGTCGCTCGAATAGATGATTATAGTCATCGATCAAATTGAACATGTTTATGATCTTTGACAGTCGTTCGCAGAATGTGTCAAATTTGCCAAACACAAAATTCTCCGAGAAAGCAAAGGGCGTCTGATTTGGTAGAAAAGGCTGTGAACGTACGGAGTAGTAGGTCTCGTGATAAATGTGATTCAATTTAATACAATTGCTAAGTTTGGTGCGTATGAGATTGCGATCTTGCGACCAGATCGTCTCTTTACAACGACATGTGATATAGGATTTGCACGTTTCTATCATTTGATTGGTGATCTGTGAAAGTATATATGTACATAAAAGATAAATTAGATATTTCAGAATAGATTGAAGGAAATGAACTATAATAATAACTATCAAGGGCCACGGCGCTGCTCGGGATTTGTGAAGGGATGTAAACGGCAATTGAATATTTCTTTAATCCTGTGAAGCGCAAAAACTGTTTATTTCTTTTCTGTTCATTCTCCCGCCATCTTCATGTTTTGTAGTTGCTGTTATAAATAATTCCTACATATTTCATATAAAACTAAATTTCATACAAAGTAACAAACTTCTTCAACTTCGCATCAAACTTCGCACACAAACATTCTCAATGATGACATCCATATACTGGTATTTACCAATATTCATGGTCTTCGGTCAAACGAGTCCATAGGCTACAAACAGACACACAAACAAATTATTTTCTTAGTTGTGAAGCTAGTAACGTAGCTAATACTCTATAAAAGAAAATTGTAATATATTACCGGTAATGTTATTTCATGGGTTAAATAAAGAAGACCGGATGCAAGTATGTATCATACAATTATTTAAAAATTTAAATATGGAAGGGAATCAGCAGCGCTTAAGATCAAGCATATCTGGAAGACTACATCAGATTCAGCCAGACGGATCAACCAGTATGATTCGTTGTGGAGAAAAAATACATTGTAAGTTAAACCCTGATTGAAGTATAAATTAACAACAACCACAAATCAAATGCAAATCTATTATACAGTATTGCGAATTTAATATATTAAAAGCATACACAAAAAATCTTTTTTTACATATTCCATACAAAAGTGTTTTTGTTCTTGTTGTGAATTGACTATTCTTGTATGTATTTTTAATAAGCGTTTAAGAGTAAAAGGTATCATAGGTATGAATTCTGACGATTGATAGCATCGGAAATTTCTGCTTTCGTATAAACTTAAAAAACAAAATAAGTATTATACATAGGAGTATATCAGTAAACCATCATAACGGGACGCCTATCGGTAGCCTGACTTTAGTTTAAAACTTACTGACAATCCAAAGCCCTATACAAAGACTCCAAAAATTGAGGAGCAATAGTGTTTGTGTAGATAGACTTATGCACTTCAAATATATTTTTCTTTTGATTTATCAAATAGGTAGTAGTTTAACAAAAAAAAATTTTAAAGTGTAAATAAATACATAATATATACAAAAAAAAAAAAAAAAATTGATTTATCATATATTCTCTTCCAAGAAACCTGTAAAAAGAGTAGTTTTAATGAAATATACAAACATTTATTATTATACATTTGTGAGTAGTTAAAAATGATTTTAAGACCGCCAACGTTACAGGGGAAATAAGTAGAGAAACTTTTGATCAGAACCCCAGTCAGAACAAGAAGTACAATAATATATCTTACTCGAAAAGTTGCTGCAATTGCAGGTATGACCCAATTACCTTCTACTAAAAGTGAAGATATGTGTTTGATTACTTTGGTTCCTATTAATATTAAAAAATTAACAAACATTTTTTGGCGGCAAAACAGGTCCAGCCAGGTCCATCTAGTATAATATAAGAATTTATAAAATAAAAATTTTCAGAAAGTGTCGTATTATCATATGCTGAATAAAACCTAAGGCTTTGTCCTTAAGTTCGTTTTAGTTTTGTAAACCTATCTAACTTTAATAAATAAATAAATAAGTAAATAAATCTTATGCTGAAGATATTTCCTAAAAAAATTCGTCTCTTTTAAATGAATTTGACAATTCAGTAAAAATGTAACGAGCTTCGTGTTTACAGGAGTCACCAAAGCCCTGCAAACGTCATCAACAATTTTAGGGTGCAAGCGACATGCATAAAAACAAAACGAAAATCTTAATAAAATTTCAGCTCAGCGCTTTCGAAGGCCTCAAAAAGCGAGCATGGTAAAGTTTACAATTTAAACAAGATAAAAAGGCACGAATGGTGCAGGAGGAGTGCGGGATTAGAAATCTGTCACTTAACGGTTAATCGACAACAATCAACCTTAGTCAAGTAGCGTGGTACATGGTCTGTCGGTCGGCCGAATTTGCTGAAGAGATAAGCACAGAGCTGTTCCATTAACAGTGAGAGCTCTGTGAATTCGCTGTTATCACCTCCTGTATGACGTAGTTTGTTTGACTTGCTCGGCTGCTGTTGCTGCTGACCGCCGCGTATCTCTCGAGTGCCTCTACGGTTTGTCGTTTCATTGTCGTTTGCAGTTGCTGTCAAATTGTCGGACGGAACTGTGCGTGGTTGTAAACGACAATTTTGCTGAGGTAAATGTTGATTAGCGTTTCGTTGATTGCTCGACATCACTGAGTATTTAAATTAGTATATTAAATGAGTTCAATTGATTCACAAAAGTACAACTATGGCGGCGACCTTTATGGGTAAGTGACATCACGAATTCGACAATTATTTTAAATAAAATGTTCTAAAAATACACTCGTCTATTAATGGTGAAATGTCTTCACTTTGAAGTAGACATGCGCACTCCTTACGGATTTCGTTTCTGTATCTCGTTCGAGATACATTTTGAGATTGTAGTGGTTGTTACACTACGGCGACGTAATTGTCATTTTAGCTATCAGCAGACATTTTTTTTCATTTTTTTTTTATGTTGGTCTTTATTACAGTTTATACCTTACTTTGTACTACTTGCTTTATCGTACGCGTTTTAAATTTTTAGTTAACTCTATTATTTATTTATTTGATAAGCCGTCAGTTGAATATAAAAATAAAACCGCTGATAAACGATTATGACACTTAAACTTTGTGGAAGATACAACAGTCGAAGGCCTTAATGGATAGAAAACAATTTTAAACAACTTAGATTATTTCTATTTTTGTTATTTCAACATACTCGAAAAATTAAAGGGGAAAGATTCTTAACATACAAATTGTATACTGGTATGGTAAGAATGACAATTTTATACTATTCACAAAATAACAATAAAATACCCCCATACCTTTCATCCGACTGCGATGAAACTTTAGTGGATTCTTGTAGGCATGAATGTTCCTATTTCAGGAGCATTCCTATAAAGGAAAGGTAAAAGAAGTTTAGAGCTAAAGGGGATAAGGAAACCCAGTATTTGAAATCGTAACACCCTATTTACCATATATTACCTGACATAGGACACACAAAATCCGTAGGTAAAAGTTGCGTTGAATACAATGCCAGATGTATATTGGAAAATGTCATCTCAAGCTACTTTTACATAACTTATGTGATCTGGACATTCCGGCAAAGATTAAGTTGAGTCGCAAGGGAGAGATGTCGCGACCGTCAATGGCTACAAAGCAAACGGCGCCTTTAGAACTGACATATATTTATGACTAGTTGGTAGCTGGTGTGTTGGTGTCACAGAAGAAATAATTGTGGAATCAACATTTCAAAATTCAAACAGATATGAAATGAAAAATAAGTCATTTGGAACTGTGAATATGTGAGAATTTTTTGAGTATTTTTAGAATTTTATTTAAAAAGTGAGTCGCTCGAAAGCAATGAAAACAATGTATCAGGTGGTGAATGCAATGTCCTTGTTTAACTCAAGTGAACTTCAATGCTTTTGACCTAAAGTGTAATTGTGTTGAAATTCAGCAAAATTTATGTCATGTCCTGTTTGTCGCTATCCGTTAGCACGTAACCGTTCTCTTTCTATTCTGCATGTGGATCTTCTGAATATTATGCACGTGAAAAAGTGATTTGCAAAAGATCTGCTCTCTCCTTTGTTTGAGAAGCTCAAGTTCGCTTATTTGAATGTGCTGCGTTGGTACCGATACTAAGTGACGAATCTTATTGAAGCACACTTCTTGACGAAGAAATTAACACGATAAAGGTTTAAAAACAAAATTAGTGCTTTCCTAGATTCTTTGCTTCTTTATTTACTAATAATTCGATTTTATTTAGTCGCCACTTAGCACTTCAAAATTACTCGACAATCGAAATGTCAAAAAATGGACAACAAACAACACCGCACAGTATACAGAAAGTCAATAATTTACTCATATCCTGGCAACTACCGCAACTATGTCGTAAATTTGAGGGTAAGTACACAAAGCATAATCGCCATTAAATGAAATTAAAAGAAACCGTCGAACAACAGAACACGAAGTCTGCACAAAAGCGCTGATGCACTTAACGGACACTGATATCTGCGAATTGATACCGAAAGTAGGACCACGTGCCATCTTTCGTGCAAAACTGTACAAATGGAAGCAGGAGCAGTTAGAGAACAAGCCGGAACCAATGACACAACCAGGGAATAAAGATATTATTGACACTGATTTAGGACAATTTATGCCCATGCCACAGGTTGTGAAGGTCGAAGGCAACACATCTGCTGCTGACGAGTGGATGACATGGCCTGAAGACGTTCCAAAGAAGCAAGCGATGAATGTAATAAATGAAGAAGAGAAAGCGGAAACAATGCATGGAGAAAATGAAAGCGATGTAGTATCAGTATCAGATAACAATTATGTGCCAGCAGAGGAAGATGCCAATGTGGCCCTTACAGAAGAGGAGCTGATGGAACAACCTGAAAGCCCACACTCGGATCTGACAGACACCGGAGAGCTCAAAGAGCAATTAGTAAGTGTTTTCCTTAAGCGTAACAATGGTTTATAAGTAATTGCCTCCTATGCTGCACCCTGCCACATCCCGCTCCTTGACACCAAAAACAGAACCTTTACGAAATTCTACGCCAGAATTTCGATGGCCGCAAAGCACTCAAATTCTTTCAGGTAAACAAGTTGCTCGATGCCAATCATCGACGCCGCTGCGTGAAAGTCGTCATTGGTATGGCTATTGAACGGCGTATAAGGATGACCGTTGACAACTTTCATGATTTGGCGGAACAGTTTGTGCGTGTCTTTCCGGGTGAACGTTTGGTAAGAAAGTGTCTTACACTACAAATTAACTGATTTGATACTTTCTATATGTCACCTCTTCTTTTCAACAGGCCACATACTACATACCACGACAGGGTAACTTATGTCCACGAGGCGCGCTATACAACAAGTACCTCAATATGTGTCGCCATCTCCGACGCGATGGGCTATTGGAATACCGCATAAGACCACGGGGCCATTCCGACAAAAAACGCACCGACCTAAATCCTCAAACTATATCTGACAATGTAAATGTAGAATAAAGTATTATATGTGCCCTTAGATTTTAAAACTCACCTTCACCATAAGTGACGAAGTGCGCTCGGAGGTGTTGTAGAATTGTGAGACACTATAGATGAGACGAACAGTCTGCAATAAACTGAGTATAGACTCCTTCATACTGACTGGATCGTCGAGGTATAACGAATGACAGCATGTCTCCATGGCTTGTATGAATTTCGAGTTGTCACGTGCCTCGTTATAGCAAAAAGTGATTTTACGATCAGTTTCCTTCCAATAGCGCATTATGCGCGAACCCGCTAGGTAAAGGCAATGCAACGTAAATTGTACTTCTTTGTCCTGCAAATGCGACAACAGCTGTGAGAACTGTGCTCCGCGTTTTTTCCAATATTCGAGCTCGTCTTGTGGCCCACTGTGGTCATTCTCCTTGCGCAATTGTTCGCTCTCACCGAGTATCTTCAATATGCCCTTCATCCAGTTTGAAACGCGCTCTTCAAGCTGTGCACAAAATTCTTGGTTCTTTGACATATCCTTAACCTCAGCAACCGCATCGATCTTTTCGAACATATCGTGGCCATCGTTAAAAATATTGTGATGATCGCAAACCTGTTCACAAACGCGCAATGCGCTGCAAAAAGAGCGCAAACCCGGCAACAGTTGACCCTTGATCAGGCCGCAGCTAACATCCTCCTCGTCGCCCTCGAGACTAGGATAAGCCAAGGCCTGCATGAAAACGTACTCGACAATACGTTCGATTGACGTCACAAGGCCGATTTTCTTGGCATCGATCACGCCGCAGTATCTAGTAAGAAAAACAATAATTATATGAATTGTCAAGATGAATGAAATTCATCAAAGTTAGAATATATATTTTGGGCTTAAACTCGGTGCTCCTGTTGTTGAAATTCAAGGTAAAAACCCTTGTTGGTAATGCATTATTCTATTCTAGAGTACACTATATGTATTATGAATTATTGCAGGATGATCCCCTTTATCTAACGCACGGATTTATTTATTTTCGTATACTAAAAGCAAATATCATAGCCAAATATCACTGTGTGTAAAGTGTAGAGAACATCCCTTTCCAAGATTATGGTAAGGTATGAGTGCTCTCTTTGTAAGGCGAAGGCCACACTCGTAATACCCCACTTAACCATTTATCGAAGCCAAATTATGTTTTTTGTTTTACATGATTTAGTAATAGAACTAACGGTTTAATAATGATATATGTGACGTCCCTCCAATAAACACACGCTTATCTGCGGATTCATTCGGCACCCAGCGGAATAATCCGCGAAAATAATTATTAAAGACAAACAAGAGCTGAGCGCTTGGAAAAATTTACAAACAACCAACCCAAACCAGAAAAGAAAAGAAAACAAAGCGTTGAAACATACTCACAAATCCTTTTGGAATCCCTCTTCGGGCAACTGCTTAGACGTATTCACACGAAAAATGTAGATACAAACACCAGTGAAGGCGCAGGTCCAGCCATCGGTGAGGAAGAGTTTTTTCTGCTTTGCCGCCGGCACTCCGCTGGGCGAGGCGCTACCTACTCAAAAGACAGACCTTGTTTGAGTAATGAGCATATAGGAAATGTGATACATTGTTTCTTTCGAAAATCAGTTTTATGCATATGTACATATGTACAAAAAAATCATATTTTACACATAGATGGTTATTTCTACAAAGCTATTCTACTTGAATTCGCTCACCCTGCGGCGTTTTTGAACTACTCGATGTGATGCCCGTGCGTGACGGACCCGGCTTATTGGCATCAGCCAGGGGCGGTGGTTCGGGCTCATCCACCTCCTGATAGAACCACAACAATTTGTTCTTCATATTCGGCAGAAAGAGCTGATTGATTTCGTCCAGCTAAACATGGCCGTGCGAAAGGAAACCGTTAAAGTAGGGAGTGCTCGTTTGACTACCAGGAGTAGCGTGTAAAACAAACCATGTCGCCTTCGAATATGTAATCCATCAGCTGATGGCGTGGCAATTGTGTGGCATCGATCAACAGTTGAAAAGTGAACTCTAGACGGGGATCCATCTCCCCGCGGCGCGCTTTGCGTTCGCATTCCTCTCTCCGACGCTGCGCTTCATCAACATCCGTCATTTTTCGTTGTTTTTTGATTTTGTTATGATTATGTTATATTTTTAGCGTTTTTTCGAAATTATTTCATTTAGTGGTTTTTATATCAGATCCATTGTGTGTTTTGATTTAAGTGTCCGTGTCCGTTTCAGGTTTACGGCAATTAGTTGTTGTTCATATTGTTGTTGTTGTGCAATTTCATTTCAAAAAGTTTGCAAAATTATTTGAAATATAATTTTCATTTATATTTTGTAGCCACAAAAATCAAAAGAAGAACATAGACAAAAATAATTCGCATTAGTTACAAAAATTTGCGCATGCGTTGTCATAGGTCATTTTATTAAAAATTCTTCTTAAAACTAACTCACAAAATTACTTCAAAAACGACTTCAAAATTCAAGCTCCACTCAAACGCTATAATAGTACTCAATACAAAAAGTATGTGAACGTGCAGAAATTATTATTTATATTATTATTATTATTATTATAATTATTATTATTATTATAATTATTATTATTATTATTATTATTATTATTATTATTATTATTATTAATATTATTATTATTGTTATTATTAATTATTATTATTATAATTATTATTATTAATATTATTATTATTGTTATTATTAATTATTATTATTAATATTATTATTATTAATATTATTATTATTATTAATTATTATTATTATTAATTATTATTATTATTATTATTATTATTATTATTATTATTATTATTATTATTATTATTATTATTATTATTATTATTATTATTATTATTATTATTATTATTATTATTATTATTATTATTATTATTATTATTATTATTATTATTATTATTATTATTATTATTATTATTATTATTATTATTATTATTATTATTATTATTATTATTATTATTATTATTATTATTATTATTATTATTATTATTATTATTATTATTATTATTATTATTATTATTATTATTATTATTATTATTATTATTATTATTATTATTATTATTATTATTATTATTATTATTATTATTATTATTATTATTATTATTATTATTATTATTATTTATTATTATTATTATTATTATTATTATTATTATTATTATTATTATTATTATTATTATTATTATTATTATTATTATTATTATTATTATTATTATTATTATTATTATTATTATTATTATTATTATTATTATTATTATTATTATTATTATTATTATTATTATTATTATTATTATCATTATTATTTGGTATTATTATATTTTATATATACAGATTATACAAACCCTAACCACTATCCATTGGCACCCCTGCGATTCGACTGCATATACATTTTTCAAACGGATTTCTTTGCTTTTCCGACCTAACCGAATAAAAGCTAAGCTGTACTTATTACCAATAGTCACTTTCTATTTTACGTTATTTTCAGTTGTTTCTCATAAAAAATAATAGAAAATAAATCTAATCTGAAGCTAATGCAATAGCTAATATTTCAATCAAAGCTTTGTAACATAAAACACTTCGATATTTTATATGAAACAAACAAGTCCCCGGCGTGTTGCTGCTATCAGCGCTCTGTCTACTGCTGCGATTTTCTAGTTAATCTTACAGTGTTTGACTTTTTGGGTGGCATTTGGTACTCTTAATTTATTTTGATTTTTATTTTCATTCGAATATTTGTACATTTCGACTTTATACAGTTTGCGCAGAACTGTCGGCAAACTTAATTCTCAGAGGCTACTTTGTTCTTGTGTTTTATTTGTATCTATACGGTTTGAGAATCATCTGCAAATTGAGTTGGTCTTAATATTTAGCGAATTCGACCAAACTTAGCGGTAAACATTCTCCAAAATGACATCCATCTATGTTCCATTTTTCATTGTGCTTGGTCAAACGGTGTCGCATTCCATGGGGATCAAACAATCAGACATATAGAATATATAGATGAAAGAAATCTCACTAATAGTATAAACATTGTAACTTCAAGCAGTTCGTTAATTTCGTATGAAATATGAAGGAATGACACATAAAAGCAGTTATTCTGCAAAACACGACCACAGAACGAGCAATGCCAGGGCACCTGCTACCATTTTAAATAAATTTTTAAATCCCGTTTGACAAATGTATACGCAAAGACATTGTAGGGGTGCGAATTATTAGTAGTTAGGGATTGTATTTCTATTTATAACGGGCGTGCTGCTTTTTGTGCTAATATGGTTTTTAAAGCTGATAATTGCGTGTATCTTGATTTCAATCATAAGTGTTTTAAGTTCTAATTGATTTGTTCATAATCTTTTCGCTGCAAAGAAAGAAATTCAAAATTCCATTTTTTAAATTTTAATCAACTTCAGTGGAACCATTTTTTGAAGTGAAAAACATGCAAAGAAATTAGATTGCTGTCTTCTAATACATATAAAATAGATAAAAGCCAGAATTTCGAAATGAAGATAAAGACATATTATAAAAGGATAATATTATTCGTTGGAAATATTCCAGAAATTTTTAATGTGTTAAAGTATAGAAAAAGTAATTACAGGGAAATATAAGGACTCCCTATTTATCACTGCCCTGCATGAGATCGTAACTGAATTGCGACTAACATTCCTCCTAGAAATACTCTTTGTAGACTTCGAGAAAATCGACTTGTGGTTTGCAACTTCCAGGAATCACTAAGGATATAGGGCTAAACGTGGCCCAGCCCGGAAGACTCCTATGTACAACCTAAACTAACCTTATGAGGAGCTGATATATTATGTATATCTAGTTTTTAGTATCCCTGTTTCATTTTTAATTGAAGTTTTCAATGGATATGAAAAATATATATATATATTTCATGAGATCTTCTATACCATCTTCTCTTGTTTTTTCGTGTTTGGGTATTTCCTTCTATTACACACGTCAGTTTGCATGTATACTCTTTTCAGACCTCCTACTCTGGCGGGATATCCTAGAAATTATGATGTTATAAGGCGTTAAATGTCTTTGGGCGCATTCAGCAGAAGTCATCGCTGACTTTTTTCTCTGACTTGCTAACCGATTACTGATTTGTCTTTACTGAGCGCAGTGCTGCTAGCTTTGTAAAACTACGGGGTTAGGAAAAATGTTTGGAGCGATTATATATGGCCAATAGCGTTTAGTTATAGAAGTACTTTCAATTTTAATTACTTCTGCGTTAAAGATCTTGCCAACACTTAAAATATTCTCCATTCCACTCATCTGTTAAATACATATTAAGAACATAAATACATATAAATAAAAATTAAATAAATAAATGTCATTACCTTCCTTACACTTTCGAAACAACTAAAATTATTTTCTTAAAAATTGCGTCTTTATTACTTCCTTTACCAACGATAAACATCTGATTGAAAACTGATGACTTGGTTAGCGAAGAATTTTTATGAAGGATTATTAGACATCGCAATCACTAAATTTTCAACGAAATTGTGAATTCGGCATTCGCAATGAGCAAAAAGCAGAAAAGAAGGTCAGCGATGACTTCTGCTGAACGAGTTCAATGATTCTCACTGTATATTGACTAGCCAAACAAATGTTATTTATTTTTCTTTTGTGATTATGCTTTTAGCAATATTCCAACAAAAATATAACAAAAATAATTTTAACAACACTTTTGACTTAAATAGTTTTATACGTGATTACCAGTCCTTTGGACGTCTTGATACTACTATGTATACTATGTATGGCAAAAGAAATAGATCTATCACTATGTGAATCTATTAGTATTATGCCTGAGTACTTCAATCGTTATACACCCTGAAATCAATTTTTGTCGATTATTAGAGTACTAGTGTTCGCCCAATGATTGAAATTCAACCACATTATGATAGCGACAATACAAAACAGCTTTTACCCTTTATTTAAGTGTATATATCCTTTATTTAAGTATATATATCCTTTATTTAAGTGTATATATCCTTTATTTAAGTGTATATATCCGTGATTCAAAATATAAGTAACCTGCGTCATGTCCATAACTAAAACATCTTGCAATGCACATTTCCTTTCCTTCTCGGTTTCTGTAATATTTGCAATATGCTTTTTCTGTCTCGTGTAACGAACACGACCTTCAAATTTAACTCTCTATTAGCTTCGCAAGAAGTTTCACTTCATAAAACGCTCTAAGGCTAAGAACACAGCGGCTCAGATAAAAGGTTTTATTATGTTCGATGAAACATCAATACACTGTTTCTTATGAGAGAGCACACACCCAAGCGAACGAAACAAAACAATCGTTTGTGTTTCGAAGTGTTTTGCGGGTGGTTCCTTCTATCCTTTATACATTATAGGCAGTACAATGATGGCTACATATGCTGATGACACAGCACTCCTAACATCGACCAGCGATCCAAGTGCTGCCTCATCAATTTTGCAGTGTTATCTAAATCGATTAGAACCATGGCTTAAAAGGTGGAATATTGATGTCAACACAGATAAATCTACTCAGTCACCTTCACCCTCAGACACACATCCTGTCCCTCAGTCCAGCTAAATGAGAACATCATACCGGCACACCGCGGCCAAATATCTTGGATTCACACTTGATAGGCGCCTGACATGGAATCCACATTAAGCTCAAAAGGAAACAGTTTTCAATCCAAGCTCCTTAGGTGGCTTGTAGGGGCTGAATGGTATGTCCGTAACTCAGTCATTCACAATGACCTACAGATTTTGACGGTGAGTGAAGAAATTGCGCACTGCAGCACTAAATACATCATTCGACTGGAATCTCACGAAAATTATCTTGCCGCCAATTTACTAGACAATAAATATCCTACAAATTCGCAGGCTCAAGCGTTTTCACCCTTTGGATCCCCCATTTAGAACACCTGAGGACTAAGTTTCCTCTCCCTTTCATAACTACGATCTCTTCGGGAGAGTAGCAAATAAAGATTACAGTTATAAAAAAAAAAATAAACAAAAAAAATGTCATTGCAAGTTAACGGTATCGCCTTCACAGCCTTTTTATGGATAATGTAAGCCCTATTCAAATTGCTTAGGCCTTCAGTCTCATTTTGACAGTCCAAATCTTTCACACCTTTCAAAATGTATTCCTCTTTAACTCTAATGGACTTTAATATAATATTGTATATATAAATCGAGCTCATTCAAATGTTAATGGATTTTAATATAAATATTTTTTGTCAAGAGCACTTTGGCTCATAACATAAACAATTGAAACCAATTAGCGATGCGTTGAAATTAATATAAACTTCTTCAATTTCACAATTACGCATCGCGATGCAGTAAGTTAATCTTTGCTTCAGGCACTATACGAAGAAGTCTTAAGAAGTTTTAAAAAGATCTTACAACAGAATTTTGTTGTTGTTGTCAAAAAAAATATATATTTTTTTTTTAATTTCTAAATTACCGAATTAGTTCAATTAACTGACTGCCCAACGTAGGGCAGCACCCATCAATGTTCCCAATATGAAACAGAACTTGAACAAAAATGCCGCAAAAGGACTCCTAATACTATACTGCGGATCTCCGCAGTGAAAACAAAAATTTATTAACAACAAACAAGTGAAAAGGAAACACAAAGTGACATCCAGGACAAAAAGCAAAGGGACATCCAGGTTACACTACACATACAACAAATAAAAAGTTTTATCTGTAGATAATTCAAAATATTGTTAAAAGTTCACAAAGTGAAAGAATTAATTAACCTATTTACTGAATATACTTTTAAAAATAAAAAATAATAACGCAATGTCAAACGATCGGCTAACAGTAGAACTAATTACCTCCCTAATAGCTTCCAACACAGTAGAATTGAGAGAAGAAATAGAACAACTCAAGGCACAGTTAGACAATAATAGTTTACATCCTTTCGAATATGTACCAGAAACAATAGAAGATTCAATAGAATGCGATGAGTCATTAGAAATGAAATAGTTAAATCGTTACCTTGCATTGCCGGAAGATTAAACAACTTTGTTAGTTGGAGGGAATCTGCACACAATACAATGTCGAGGTAGCAGAAGATACTTTGCCGCTCTGACAATATTAAAAACAAAATAGTGGGAGAAGCAATACTTAACTTAACATCCTACGGAACAGTTCTTAATTTCGACGCAATAATAGCGCGACTAGACTTCGTTTACGCAGACAAACGACCATTGCATATTATAGAAAAAGAACTGAGTATCCTACGACAAGGTAATATGTCCGCCTTGGCCTACTACAATCTAATTAATAAAAAACTAACCCTGCTAGTGAACAAAACAATAATGACTCATGGCACATATTCCACACTTACACAGGAGCTAACTAAACGTAGATCAACCAATGTATGCGTCCACTCTAAATGTCTTTACTAACCAATAAGCATATAACAAACAAACATTTCAATATAATAGAGCCTTCAAATATGTTACTAAACGCCGTACGAGCAGCATTCAATCTACACAGGAGAGGACTCAGAGAATTAATAATATTAATGAGGATCATTTTTTCCAAGTTACCCTATATCAAACTGTCACATAGAACCACAGGAAGACAATTAAAAATTTTAATAGATACAGGGGCTAAGCATTGTTATATTAAGAAAGGAATATATGATAACATCAATAACGAATAACCAAAGAATAAATGTCTACGCCGAAGAAATAATGGATGAGTACCAATGTGGTTTCAGAAGCGACAGATGAGCTGTCGACCGAGGTTTTGTGGTGAATCAAATATTTGAGAAGTTTTATGAACACAATATAGACCTTTTCTGCCTTTTTGTGGACTTTAAGCACGCTTTCGATACTATAGATAGAAAACAAATAAAATTCTGTATGCAAATGCTTGGTATTCCATTGAAACTAATAGAACTAGTTGTCTGCACTTTAGAAAACACGACCAGTAAAGTACTAGTTCAAGGAGAAGTATCTGAGTATTGTCCGGAGTGAAACAAGGAGATGCTCTGTCTGCTCTAATTTTTAATCTAATGCTTCATACAGTGATCAAAGAGATAAATTCAGATGGAAACATCGTCAATAGAGATTTCCAAATATGCGCTTATGCAGATGATGTGCTCATAATGGCCAAAAGAGAAAATGTTCTTATCCGCAAAATGAAGCAGTTTGAAGAAAGAGCTGAAGCCTTAGGACTTAATGTCAATGCAGACAAAACAAAATACATAATTCGATCATCGCAAAACTATTGCTATCAGCGAGAGAATAAAGTCGGCGAACATTAAGTTGTTTCGCTCAAAAATTCTATCAAGAGCACAGAAAATGAAAATGCATAAAACACTAATAATGGACAATAAAAACAAATTATACCAATCAATGATTGACTTTCGAAAGAAACGTGTTAAGGAAAATATATGGCGCGGTGCGTCTAGAAGACGGAACATATCGAAACCGATACAACAATGAACTCGAAAACATTATCGGCGGCCATAATGTTGTACGTTTCATAAAGGCAAAACGTATTAGGTGGACTGGTCACGTGATGAGGATGCCAACAGAAAGAATGCCAAAAAATGCATTTATAATGCGCCCAATTGGCGGAAGAAAACGTGGGCGCCCAAGAAAAAGATGGATAGACGACGTCGAAGTAGACCTTAAGAAGCCGAGTGTTGGCGACTGGAGAGCTCTGACTAGATATAGAGCGGAATGGAGGAAAATTGTTGATGAAGCTATGGTCCACACCGGACTGTAAAAGCTAAGAAAAAGAAGATCAATAACGAATGACCAATTTATAAAAGGGCAAGAAACAGTTTGTGGATATATATTAAATAATATCACTATATAAACTTATAGGGAATTCGTCAATTATTTTATAAAATCGAAAATCTAGATGCCGATATATTAATAGGCTATAACTTGTTAAAGAGAATAAATGCAATTATAAACTTGCAAGAGGGAAACCTAATATACGGTGACCAGAAGAAAATACAAATAAATAGTATTAATAATTATACTTTAGGATCAAGTAATCCTGAAGATGACCACGATGCAAATTCCGTCATTATAAATTATTATACTTTACGATAGTTCAGTAATTACGCCATCTGTAAATTCTCTCTAATTCAATACAACAGAAGAATTCAAAGAAACAAATTTCTAAATCATTCCAGAAAATGGACTCGGTTAGAGAAACAACAAAAAACCTTATCGAATCAGTTACAAAATCTTTAATTGATCAATGTCTAGAAATCAATTATGAGGAAAACCGTTTCACAAATTACTTCAAAGACATAATTAAGTTAAATATTACAAAAAAAATATGAAATGGAAACAGAAAAATGATTGGGAACAGAATAAGAGAGAAAAGACTTTTTCTCAAATTTGCATAACCAAACGATTACGCAATCAACTTACTGCACATTCAAAGCGCTAAAAAGAACGTTTACCTACAAAATAAAAATTTTATTAAATATATTCTTCATAAATTACGTTTGTAGTGTATTAATTATTGTATAATTCAGCATTTAATTAAATTGTCACCTGCAAAATGTCGCCCTCATCTTCTTCATCGTCGCCGGAACTAAAACCGGAGCCTTTCATGGCTGCAACGTCCTCAGCGAGTTTCTTCTTTTGGACAAACATTTTCGTCTACAGAAAAAGCAAGTTTGCTTATATATATTTCATCCTTTTTAGTTACTGTTTAATTTGCTGCAACATCGGGGAACTTTTATTTTTACAACAAGAAAATCCATTTGGAAATATTATTGAACCAACGGTTTTGTAACCGATTACTTAGCGACAGAACGTTGTCATGGCAACACCGTCGTAAAACATCAAAGACGCCGCTACAATCGACTACCCCGCATTTAGCAAGTGTTCTATAACGTTGCAAAAAGAAAACTAACACTTCTTTTAAAAAAGAAAAGTAAAGTTTCAAACATTTTTGTTTACACATTTATGTATATGGTTATAATAGACGTACAAATAAATTTCCGCTTTTTGAAGAAGGAGACCATACCAGGTTAAAGTTTTCAGATGTAGCAAGTCACACACCTTGCGACCGCGAGTACAACCGGTTCAGCGTTCTGCCCCACGCCTTGCGACCGTTTTATTCAATCTCATTTTTATCATCGGCATGAGCACTTGTCTGTTTTGCACGGATATTGTTGCGGGCAAATAAAGAAAATGAATGCGAATATTGTCGGAATGCTCGCAATTGGCGAAATTATTTCGAAGAAACTATTAAAGCTATTGTGTAAGCTAAGTGTAATACCTCTTATGTTGGGTTTCCCGGACCCCAGTGGAAAAAAATACATATTTTAATATTTATCACACAGAAAACGGAATTTCCCATAAAACGCTACGTTTGGCACAAAATACGTTATGCATTTTTAAAAATTGAAATCATAATATTCAATTCAATATACGAATATATTTTCCATTTTATCAAAAAAAAAAAAAAAAAAAAAACGTTGTAAGGTAATATAATATTCAACATTCATATGAGAATTAAATTTATTATTGGCATATTTCATTTCCCCATTCTCTACTTAAGCGACCAACTTAACTTCGTCAAAAATTCAAAACATTTTGATTTTTCATGCAACCAGCCATGCAACTTCCCCACACACGTTTGCTTGCAAAAACAGTTTCCATTCCTTGAAGTTGTACCAACCGTCACAAGGTAGGTGGGTGCTATAAAATGTAAAATGTAACATTTTGACATGTTGGCATGTGGCAACACCATAGGCCTAATGTTGTTTTCCACTGCAAAAATTCATTTATCTATAAATATTTTTAAAAACACAAAAAGTGTTCTTACAAATTAAAATCCTGATTTTCTACTTATAAATGCTTCCTATTCTTTAACTTGGCATTCACATTCGGTTTTTTGCTTTTGGCAAGAAGCCAACTGGATACAAGTTTTAAAGTAACTTTTACTTTAAATGCACAATAAATACGTGATTAATTAAAATTTTAAACATAGCGTTATTATTAGTTTTATTACATCAGTATACCACAGCTTTATTGATCTATTCGACATGTTCAAAAAATTGTACATTCAATTTAAAATGCGTTTGCATCTCTATCCTCGATTGAGTTTACTAGACGTTTTGTAAAATGGTAAATTAAGAGTTTAAACAAATTATTTCCTCAACAAAAAAAAAATATGCAGATTATTTTGAAAAGGAATAATCTATCCATTCGTATGAATGGTTTTATTTAAAAAAGTGTTCCTATTGGTGAAAACAACCAATTATACCAACAAGACTGTGGAGGGGTTGAATCTTACCGAAAGAGTTTTCTATGACACCTAAAATCGGTGTTCGGGCGAAATTGAGAAGAAAAAGTTTTCTGTGACACTCCTGATAGATTCGGAAACCGCTGGACACGTTTTGATTAAATTTTTAGGAAACTGCATTAATCTGGAGATTATTCGAGTTAATTTTGGTGCGGAAGTCTACTGGGATAGTCGGAAAATTCCATCCAATTTTTTTACGAAATTACTAGTTAGTATCTGGTGCGTTGCTGCCACAGTAGAATTATTTGTCAAATTATCATTTAAAATTTTAAAGAATTATCTTGATCTGCAGCGTAATGAAAAAGAGGAGATCGGCGGGACTCAATAAAGAATAGAATTCTAGTCGTTCCATGACCCTTCGTCAAAGCTCAGCAGATGTTTATCCTATAGCCTTTGAACTAAAAGCTGTGCATTTCCAGATTTGAACTCTATAATATCCCTACCAAAAAATTTCGTTTTAGCACAGACTTTTACAGCAATAACTCGTTGCTCAAGCTTAAAATTACGTTACTATTTTTCGTATTACTGTGGGCTTGACAAAAACATTTAGTTTGCCTAATACCGATGGCTTATGCACTATTCACTTACCATTATGGGGCGCTTGACCTCATATATGTATGGCTTTGTTATATAAAGCAATAACATTAATTTAAAAACATAAAAAATTTATGAGTATACGAATTAAAGGTGCTTAACAACAAAATTAAATCCGATTTTTCGTCTTTCGTTCGCGTCAAATTAAAAGGTGTTCGATTTTCACTCACAGTAACTAATACAGTTTGTCGATAACACCAATCGTTATTGTTTCGACTCTATCGAAGAAGTCATTGCAAACACTAGCAGTAATATGAAAAATATTTTAAAAAATACAACACAAAAATATAACATTTTGAAATCAATTCAAACACAATACAATTATATGTACACTTTTGCTAAAGGATTTCAATTGTAGGTGACAATCTTTTATGCACAATAAATTATATCAGTAGTGTCACATCTCTAATTAAATCGATTGCATATATAATCACGCGTCTCTTTTGGACACACTGACGCTTCTTCACAGCCATAGCGGAAAATCGCAAATCTTGCGTTGAGTTCTTATTTAAAAGTTATAAAAAGTTATAGATTTCAAAACAAGTCGTGCCAAGCAATTGAATAAGGACGAACATAACGTAGGTAAGCTACATTTTCTGCTTATTCCTGTAATGAAAGCGTATGTGTTAAATTATTAAAATATGTGCCGAAATTGCAGTAAAAATGTTTGGTTGAATGTTGAGAAAAACAAAATGGCGACACCGCCACTTTGATGTATTAGCGGAACAATTTAAAACGTGTTTAAAACGAGCCTTTTTATTTATATTGCCATCTTGTTATGTCTCTGATCAGTAGCTAAATATGGCTTCGAACAACACTCAAAATAATTATAATGAAGACGGTGATCAGTACGATGAGCAAAATTACAACGACCAAGACGAGGGTGAGGAGTACGACGATGACCAGCAGCAAGACAATGGCAATTATGATGACGAAGATGATGGTGGTCACGACAATAATCAGGATGGTGATGAAGATGAAGAAGATCATCAAGGTCAGTCTAGTGGTAATGATGGCGACGATGCTGGCAATGGGGGTAAGAACAATAACGGCGGCAATAATAGTCCCAAATACGTACGTCTGCGTGGTTTACCCTGGTCGGCTACACATCAAGAAATACTCGACTTTCTAAAGGATGTGAATGTGGTGAACGGGTCGCAGGGCATTCATTTGATAACCAGCCGCTGGGATGGCAAGAATACTGGCGAGGCATACGTTGAGGTCGCCAGCCAAGAGGATGTGGAGGAAGCACGTAAGCTCAACAAGGCTAGCATGGGCCATCGTTACATTGAAGGTGGGTTAACAACCGGCATTATATACGAGAATTAATTTAAATTTCGCTTTTTATAGTTTTTACTGCTACGCCTAAAGAGGCAAGGGAAGCCATGCGTAAGACAACTGGGCCAGGTACTGCTTATGTGGTCAAATTGCGTGGTCTGCCCTACGCTGTGACCGAACAACAAATTGAGGAGTTCTTCAATGGTGAGTTTTTGGCGGTCTTATCAATGCGTTTACTGCAACAATAAGAAGCATTTGTTGTCGAACAAAGGGTTATATCTGCGCTAGTTCATATACTATCGGTATATAAGGAAATTGCATGAGAAATTTGTTTCACCTACGACTAAAACAAATATCGAAATGGCTGCAAACAAACACTGGGTTCGTTATATCCCTATGTACCTGTGGGGCTCTTGGCCAAGACAAGCAACGGGGTGTTTAATGTGCGCCTTTTTATTTATTTATTTATTTTTTTTTTTGTTGGTTTGTTATTTTTTGTAGCAATTTTTAATTATACATAGTTCATAAGTTCTCTTAAATCCATTAAGTTGTAAGCCTACACATCTAGCAAAATGTCCTTTGACTTGTTTGAAGGCGCTTTGTTTTTAATAGTGTTTGATTGACTATCATGATCCACACTCTTACACACTGTCTTTCTATATCTCTTCTCTGGTGATGATGATGTTGTCTTTATTGATGATGATGCTCAATGTACTGATTGATTGATATGTATATGAACTTTTGGTTGTTATCGTCATGGGCAGGGTTGGAAATCAAAGCGGAACGGGAGGGAATACTTTTTGTTATGGACAGGAGGGGTCGCGCTACAGGGGAAGCATTTGTTCAGTTCGAAAGCCAGGATGACACTGAACAAGCCTTGGGCCGTAATCGGGAAAAAATTGGGCACAGGTGGGTCTCACAAAAACAAAAAACCATTACATTTTACAATTTATAGAAACAAAAACCATGTCTATGAAACAAAGCACAATTTTAAGATCTAACTTCTCTTTCAGTGAAACACAAATATATGTATATAATATATTAGGTTGAGGAAAAAATACGAAACCATTTTCTGTTCACTTGCCTTTGAAGTGTCAAAACTTTAAAACTTTTCTTGCATGTGAAAATTTTTTTTTTTCACAGATGGATTAGATATCGTTTGTATTTATATTTTATAACTTCACGATGACAAGGGGAATAATGCCAAGCTTAGCACTTCGTTTAGCTCAGCCTATCACAGAAATTCGATTAAAAAACGGAACAAGTTGAACAAAACCGGCATGTAAACAGTCATGATATCGCTAAAGAACTGAACATAGACAACAAAAGTTTTAAGCTATTTGCAACGAGCTGGTTTTAAAAAGAAGCTCGTTATTTCAATTGGGTGAAAAGATTTAACTGGCCGAATTTTCATTTGAAATGAAACGAAATCGAAAATTTTTTCAAACGATTTGTCATTTGTGAAAACAAATTGTTAGCAATGAAGACTGCTTTGAGCAACCGGTTGAAGTTGGATGAAGCTCCACAAACAGTGGCACAGCCAGAATTGTCAGCAAAATAATTATGCTGTGTATTTGGAGGTATTGGAAGGCTGTCATCCGTCATGAGCTACTACCGTCTGGCCAAACGATTAATTTCAATTTCTAGTGCCATCAATTAATACGGTTGAAGGAAACGAGAAAAGAGGCCAGAATTGGGCAACAGAAATGGTGTCGTGTTTCATTATGATACCGCTAGTCCGCACACATCCTTGACGACCGTGCAAAAATTGATAGGTCTTGGTTGGACCGTATGGTCCTGACATTTCACCGCCAGATTAACATAATTTAATTAAATTTAATTTTAATATATAAAAAAATTTAAAATGTAGTAAACTAAAGGCCGCGCAATTTTTCCTCAACCTGATATAAGGAAAATAAATGTATAAAGGAGTACAGAGTTCAAGTTTTACTCCACAACAGTCTATGGGTCTGGTTCGGTGCTTCAGTAGTATGATTTACAAATAAAGTTGCACGCAAAGCCTTTGGGCAATGGGCGCTTCCCAAACACACCTCGGGAGTATTAAGAAAGATCTACTAAAACCAACAAACCAAACCGCACTTAGATCCTTTTCATTTATTTTATTGGCGTATAACTTCCTTATTTTCATGAAAACTACTACTTTTAATAATTTCAAAAAAGGAAATGTGCTCTACCGAAAAGTTTTCATTGATTTGTGTACGGCTATACTTAAAGATCATTGCTGGAAATCGTATTAATTTCTAATTACTTGGAATTGTTCTAACAACGCAAAAAGTATTAACCCACAACCACCGACGACCATAGCGTTTAAACTGAACCACATTTGTAGAGTTTGACTGAGTTGCTATATTCGTTTGTGTCTCTTGGTCATGCAGGTACATTGAGATATTTCGGAGCTCGTTGGCCGAGATGAAGCGCGCGATGAACGGCAATAATCGACCTGGACCGTATGATATACGTGATCGTGGCAGCAATCGCGGCGGCGGTGGGGGCAACGATTTTGGCGGACGCAATGGTGAGTAGGTCAAGTAGTTCGCATATGGTTGAACTGAATTGTACTCTTCACAAACACAGATTGGGGCAACATGGGCGGTGGTGGTGACGGCGGCGGTGGATTCGGAGTTGGTGCCAACAACATGCTCGGCTTCAATAATCTGCCAAGTTTGATGAATTCTGGCAACTTCGGCAATGGCAGTGGACCAAATTTCGGAAATGGCGGTGGCAACGGTGGTGGTAACTTTGGAAACTTCGGCAACGGCCCTAACTTTGGCAACGGTGGCGGCCCGAACTTTGGCAATAATCCTGGCGGTGGTGGGGGTAATTTTGGTAACAATGGAAACTTTGGTAACTTTGGGAATGGCAACAATGGTGTTGGTGGAGGTGGAGCTGTTGGTTTTGGCAATAACCGATTTGGGAACAACGGGAACAGTGGAAACTTTGGCAATGATTTCGGTGATTTTAATAACTTTGGCAACAATGGCAGTTTTGGTAACGGCGGCGGCCCGAACTTTGGAAATGCTGGTGGGAATTTCGGTGGTGGTGGCGGCGGCGTCGGCAACACCGGTAACTTTGGCAACACTGGTAATTTCGGTCAGAATGGATTCAACAATGGCGGTGTTGGTGGCAATAATTTCGGTGGTGGCGGTAACTTTGGTCCTATTGGCGGAGGGCGCGGAAATGTCGAGTACTTTACCATCCATATGCGTGGACTACCATACTCATCGTTCGAAAACGACATCTTTAAGGTGGGTATTTAGTTATAGGAGTAGGGGCATTCATCATCGAGTATACTCCCATGAAGTGAAATCTGCTATTACTTTACTCAGTCCCCATAAATTATATACGACGTCAGTGACTTTTTGAATTTCCGACGTAATAACTTTATATTATAAATATTTTAACACTCTAAGATTACCGAGTCGATGGATCTCATATAAATTTATGGGTTATTTTAAAGTGGCCATACTTACTTTACACCATTAACGACCCTCTTATAGAGGGTCTCATAGCTCATATTCAATATCGTAGAACAGTTATTTCCTCCTTGTACCTATCAGAAATATTGGCAGAACTATTTAAATACAAAATCATTGTAAGAATCTACTTTTCTTCCATCGTACATCTTTCCTACAAAATATTTATTTATTTATTTATTTTATTTTTTTTTTGTTTGTGCTTTGCAGTTTTTCGATCCAGTAGTTCCAGCCAATGTACGCATCAACTACAATAAAAAGGGCCTCCACAGCGGCACCGCCGACGCCTACTTCGATACTTACGACGATGCTCAGCTGGCTATGAAGCGGCATCGCGAGAAGATTGGCTCGCGTTACATTGAACTCTTCTACGATGGCAAGTCACGTATCAGCCCTGGTAATGGTGGTGACGGTGATGGTGAGAGTGGCGGCGGCGTTGGCAATATGGGCATTAGTGTCGGAGGCGGAGGCGGAGGCGGTGGCGGTTTCGGACGACGTATCTAAGCAACAGGAAATTTACATTACGAACGAATGTAGATGCAGAGTATTCAATTAAGTTTAAACATCATAATACCACCCAAGAGCGGTTGACAGACTCGTGAATTGCTACAAATTGAATTACAGTTTTCTTATTTGCACACACAAACACGGACACTTTCTCTTACTAATTCTCTCTGAACAAGCACACACTTGGTTAGAGAATGATTTAGAGGTTCTTCTTACGAAGAGTTACGACTGCTATTTTCCTTGGTGGGAAGCATTCCGGAAGGAGAAGCGTGATTAGTTTTTAAAAATTTGTAAGTGCAGCGCTATTTTATTGAGCCTTCAAACTGTTTATTTAGATGAATGAAGCATCTCTGTGTATTATTTTTGTATTTTTAATTAAGAATTTTGTAACAATAAATAGTGTGAGCAAAGTAATACTACCAACCCATCCTCTGTTAAGCGAAGTTTGACAAGGAAATAAAATTTTGAGAACATAGAGGTTGGGTTGCTTTAACTTTCAAATAGACGGAAGGAACTGTTGTTCGACCTGATTTTGCCTTCGAATCCAAAGAGGAAATAACTTTCTTAAATAACTGAAACTGGAATCAAAGGTTCAAATACCACTATATCACAAAGGATATAATGATGGAGGGCACTTAGATGGAGAGAAATTATTTACATTTTTTGCTTATGCAAGTGATAGTTGCTTTATTAACCATGGCCATTAATTAGCTGACTTATGTAGTTCTTATATCTAGTAAAAAGTAAGGCACACATTATGTAAAAGTAAGATTGTCTCCAAGCATTTGGGAGATTTGTTTGCCTTTAGAAATTTGGTGCGGAAAAGTCGTCGAGTTCGCTAAACTCAACTTTTTATGCTTCTCAAACTGTACAGATACAAAAAAGCATCTGAAAATTGAGTTTGCCGGAAATGCTGCTCAAACTGTACAAAGTCGAAATGTTCTTATACAGCCAACTCTCAATAGTGTGCACGCTCGGTAGGGTGAACATGCATTTTTTTGCACTAGCTACTCTATAGTGAATAAATTTTAAAAGCGCTATTGTGCATATGAACAGAATAAAATTTTTTCTTTGATTTCTTTCTGTATCGAGCTAAACAACTCAAAAACGTGTCGAAGACATAAATTTTACACCTACTGAAATTGAGTGCGAATTGAGTTTAAAATGGTGTCATTTAAAATGTTGCAAGTTGTACGTGCGGTTCAGTAAAATACATACAAATATTGGAAAATTGGAAGAGAAAGTAGCAATTATTAGTGAAATTAAACGAGGCACGAGACCACAATTCGAAATTGCGTTAGCAATACGTGGAACGGGACACGAAATCGTAGAACGTTAAGGGCTTCTGATCTTTTACGCATGGAGATACGTCTTAATCATTGCTTCGTAAACCAAAAAGCTATCCTATAGACGGCTTGATTATTAGAAATCTGCGTGCTTCAAACAAAGGAAATGCATGTCAGAGACATGGAATTCCTTTCTTAATAATTGTAGAGAACAAATCGGCTCGCCCTGCATTGGTAGAGCCATTCGAAAAAGAACTGAACCACAAATTAACTGAGATGGGATTAAAAGATTGGAACGAATACAGGAATATTTAGACATCTAGTCCATAGAGGAAGAGGCATCCGACTTTGACGGGTTCGAATCTGAAGCACATGTATTCGGCGGAGGATGTTAAAGTACAGTAAACCTCCCCAGTCCGGACACATATAGTTTTGACCACTCTCAAGACTACAGTATAAAATGAAAACATTTCACAGAGGTGATACACACAATGTGTATTGTGTATAGGCATAACTTTCAATTGATATTAATTTATCATAAACATATTCATTTAAAAAGTAAAGATCAAAATTATTTTTTTTTATAACTAATCTTTATGTGCTACTCTCCCGAAGGAGATCATACAAATGAAATGAAGTAAAATTGTCATGTGAGTTGTGGTTCAAGTTATGAGAGGGAGAAGCGTCCTCTCCTAGTTCTCAGGTGTTCTAAATGGGTGATCCAAAGGGTGGAAACGCTTGAGCCTGCGAATTTGTAGGCTATTGCCCAGTAAATTGACGGCAAAATAATTTTCGTGAAATTCCAGTCGAATGATGTGCTTTTTGCTGCAGTGCGCAATTTCTTCGCGCACCGTCAACCTGTAGGTCGTTGTGAATAACTGAGTTACAGAGTTTTGGATGATTTGAATATTCGATTTTGATGTTGTTCCCCATAATTCAATTACATACGTTCATACTGGTTTAAGGATAGTTTTGAAAGTTTTCAAAACTCTGCTAATATCCAAATGGATGTGGTTCAAAGACTCTTTCTATATCTTACTTTGATGATTTGAATTAAATTTCAATTATAGTTTCCACTGCTGGTAGGATTGCCGTGCAATTTGGTAGAAGAATCATAACTCTAAAGTTAGGGTCAGAATGGATTTGTTTTTGTTTGGTGGAGAGAGAGAATAAAGCCAAAGGTTGTGTGGTGTCCGGATTGTAGAGGTAAAATTTATAAGCTGTCCGAAACATTCAACTGTTCGGATTAAGGAGGTTATACTGTACTTGGTAAGACTATGGTCTAAGGTGCGCTTCCAAAAAAGTCCAAAGTCTCAAGATGTAAGTTCTGTCACAACTAAGGGACACTGCTCTTTGCAATGTTTTAAAAAATAAAGAAGCAAACAAAAATTACAAACTCTTTCATGGAATAAACACAAATCATTTAAATTCAAACAACTAAATATTATTTGTCTACACATCGGGAAAAAAGCTAAATAGAATAAGAAATATAAAACATTCGATAGTGTGAACAGGGTCGGTTTTAATTAGTTCACAGAATCGAGCATCGACTGTATTCGAATGAAACAAAAATCCAAAAATTGAAAAATAGGAAATCCCACCCAGAAACTCAAACACTGGAAGACAACGAGAAAATCACAGCAGTAGACAAAGCGCAGAGCTGCAGAAACATCAGAAAAGCGAGACGCACGCGAAGGCAGCAAGGCACCGGGTCCCTGCTAGAAAATATAATTTTAACTCACGTCGGTAACGAATGAGAATTAAAAAGCTATTGGTCGTGTATTACGAAAGCAATTTCGGGTCCTTCTTGAGGATATAAATTTCCTTATCCTCTTGTTTATTAATATTATTATTTATATCTTAAATGTTAAAAAACGGAATATGCAAAATTGAGTTTATAAACGACTATAATACCAATACGCTTGTAAACTCAAGATATGTGTAAGAGTTCAATTTATGGAGCTACAACTCTAGTTACGAATCAGACTACAATTCTGTCCTATGATAATGACAACATAATGATTGTATTGCTCGCAGTGTACTACTCTTCACACACCCGCAAAAGTTCAGCTCTTGTCAACAAAGATATAACATTGATTTGATTTAGGATTAGACACAAATTTCAATTGGATGCTTCAAAAGCCAAGCATATGCAACTATCTTTAAATATGGCCTGCTTTTTTAATAAGAGTTGTTCTAGTTCGATCGACAACGACAAATGTACTGCCTGGGCAAAAAGAAACTATGTCTCCATCACCGTGTGAAAAGCTTCATGACAAATTTATAGTGTTATTCACTAAACGCGAAGAATATAAAAACGTATTGCCTCGCCAGCAACAATAATTACTACAACAATAAAAAAGAATCAACAACAATTGCAGTTCGACTTGCACCTTTTGCTTCCTCATTGTGGGTTGAGTCGGGCGGCGGCGTCTGCTGTCAATTGGCAAACGTGTTCAATTCGGAACTCAACCCATTCGATGTTCCACACCGATTGACGGACAACGTGTGCGATTCGTGTGCGCGTCTACCAACGCCCAGCGCCAACTGCCGCGCCCTCTTCGCGGGCCACTTCACTCACAACTTCGGAGTACAATTCAAATTCAAATGAATGAATGAAGCAAATGACACGTTTTGATTAAGTTAAACGACACGACGCGCTGGAAAGTTCAATTTGTTATTATTGTTGTTCCCGTTGATATTGTGGTTGTTACTGTTGTCGTTGTTGTTGCTGATGTTTTTGCTCACATTTATTGGGTGTGTGATTTAGTTGTTGTAAGTATTTGCTTATGCAAAACAAAAAAATTGCCATTGCACTAATCAACAACATCAAAGTGCAACAAAAGAATAAACAAAGTCGAATATAAATTCGACTTATAATTATTCAATAATTATTTGAGCTGCTTATAAAAAAACAAGCAAACCATTTTTAAAAAATTTCAATTTTAAAAATTCAGCAGAAAAAAAACATGTATATTCAAAAGAAAATTCCGCAACATTTTTCAAATGTCAAAGCTGACATTCGACCCCGGCCCATTAATATGCGAATGGAAAAGTTGCTCCAAGTGTTGATTCAGACAGATGCACTTTTGTATTTTACTTCAGTTAGTTATTTTTTATCTTTTACTTAATTTACTTACAAGAATTCAATATATTAAATACCCTACAGTGACTCAAATCAATTCAACAGAATCAACTGCACTGTTGCGACTGTAAAGACTTAGACCCATTTATGGTCGTTCACATCCCCCTCGTAGAACCTTTTTTTAGATAGACAAACTTTCTCAGCCTCCTTATGAGCGCCAATTCGTTGTTATGCAGTGGTGTTGAAATTTTCATTCTTACAACTACTATAATTTTTGTCATCTTGGCTCTCGAAAGTGCCTTATTAGGATAGGGTTGACCTATCGGACAGTAGCAAAGGCGTTTTCGACCCATTTCGGCTAGATAAGTCTTACAGCTCACTTTTCATTTGTACTGCTATAGCTTCATTGGCGCAGATACATTGTAATACAGTTTCCTTTGAAATTCCTGTTCAGTGATCCGAAAGCTTTTTAAGGTCTAGTTCCGTCATCCCGATACCAAAATTGACTTTCTCTTTTTTTTTTGTTACGTCTAAACCAATGTTAAGCACGATTTTACCAACATCTGACTAGTCACGAATTTGAAGTGTGATACTCCTTTCTCTCAAATTAAAAATTAGAATAATTAGTTTCATGAAATTCACCGTTTGTACATCGATTGGGGAAATATGTGAATTAAATAATAAGAATTAAATAATAAAATAAATAATTAATAAATATAAATAAATAAAAATAAAATAAAAAATGAATTAAATAATAAAATAAGATAAAGTTGCCGTTAGCAGTAAATCACATTGAAATTGGGGATTCCACTCCAAAGAGTTTATTCCTTTTTTATTAAAAAATTTTTGTGCGTTAAAATTTTTAATATATTTACTATTATTTTATTTTTCATTGAAAGCTGTGTATAAATGTGGACGGGATCTCAATTGTGGCTTTGGAGTCTATGTAACATAGTTGTCGCAAAGTGTTACATTAAATCCACAATTTGGTACGTTTTCTCAAACTAATTGTCAACATAATAGTATATACTATATTTAATGCATATGTTCGAGTTAAATATATAGACTGAGACAAAAAAAATGTTCGTGTGTGGTGAAAATTCAATAAGTAAATTGATTATTAGTTCTACAAATATGATTCCGGCTTGAATGATTTTCGGTAGAGCACCGACATGTTGTTTATTTTTGTTTTTGTGTTCATTAGCCTTCTTCAGGTTTTGTAGTTGCTTTTAGCATATGTGCCATTTATATTTTTTTTTCCTTAATTTTACCTCTCCGCTAGTAAAAAATAATCCCGTCATTTCGGGTCTAAACTTAAAAGCATTGCAATCCCGATAACCACTACACGTTGTTCCACCGATACATCTCTGCTTGAGAAATTCTTATTCGATTAGCCTCCAAACACGGACTACGCTCGTTTAAATAGTGTGAATTCAAAGGCTTCTGTCTAGAGCTCCCGAGAGGACAATACACCGAATGGCCAGCGTAGCTTATTGAACTTCCAAATTGAAGTCGTATAATGAACAAAAAACAACTTCCAGTTAGAAACTAAAGTCAAATCTGATCCACCTATAAATTGAAACCTTTACGTCTGGGATAGCACTGCATGCCGTCCACTGGACTAACTTTACTGAGCTAGAATATAAAGAGCACGAGAAACTGAAGAATGAAGGAGAAGCCGAATGGGAAAATAAAATTGCCGTCAATGCATCCACCACCTGATCTATTGTTGCCATTGCTTTCGGGCGACTCACTCATTCCGTTTGGAGGGAGTACTTCTTGCAGAGTATTCTCAAATATAATTCAGAGACATATTTTCCATGCGCCATCAATGAGAGTGAATTGAAATCAAGATAACTCTTCAATTTTCAAACGATAATTCCACAATTATTTCTTCAGTGGCAGCAAGGCCAATGCCAATGATCAACAGGGCAATTTTTAGATACGCGTTTAAAGGTTTCTATTTTAAGCCTCAGTCTACAGTAAAAGTTAAGCCAAGGAATACGTGTGTTTCTAACGATATATATATAACTTGTAGAGCTGCCCAACTAGTCTTATGAAATAATTTCACCTAATTACAGATTATCGTGAAATGCGAAATATTTTATGACGGTACCAGTTCACCGTTGTTTTCCGGCTTACATCGCAAATTGCGAGTCTGTGGAACAGTGCTTGGACTGCCCTTGGCATCCAAGCCAAGCCCACACCTTGATATCAACAGTTGTATAGCCTTGCTAGGGCGTTTTTATTAGTTGTTGAAATACGAGTATTTGCAACCTATTTATTGACTTATTAGACTTACAAATTTTAATGCCTCATTTATTTAACAACCTCGACAAAATTTGCTAGGCTAAACAATCGAAAATATCTCTTGGAAATTATAAATACAAATTTTGTGTCGTGCGTGTGCCAATAAACTTTATCAATAAACCAATTAAATTAACCCAAATAACATTTATTAATTGCGCACGCTAACCTGTTCATGAAGCCATGACAAGGTTCCATGGCAAGTACAACGCCTGAAAATTTTGCATTATCACTGAAAATTGATACACAAAAGTCGGGAGTTCTGATAAACATGTAAGGCGGCTCATTTGCATAAAAGAGCGTTCCAGTCAATTTAATAATCAGTTAAGTAAATTTATTGAGCAATTTTTTCGACGCCAATGATCTGGTTATGGCCAAAACAAGTCATGTGGCAGTTGCTGTTCTCATTTTCATGACAAGTTCAGGTTCGTTGAGGTCTCGCTCGCGTATAATTTTACAACTACCGACAAGCCTCACTTATGATATAGAAATCCAAAATAGTCGCATATGTTATTTTTTGTTCAACTGATTTTTATATACAAAGGTGTTATGCAGTTTACTGCGATAAATATATAATACGTTAAATGTCATACAAAAAGACAGTTTTGTAATGCGATAAATTTACGAGTATGTACAGGATGGGCCATATGAGGTGGACACATCTTGTAATACTATACTTTTGGCAGAAAGAAATATCAAATCTACTAATGACATCACGGGTTTGAGGGTCAAACTTAGGAGATTTTTACTGCAAAGCAGTACACACGAATTGAATTCGCTGAAATTGTTCAGCTGTATATTAAAAATTGCTTCTCCATACGTTTGAGTGAAAACGGACCATTATAGGATCACTCGTGTTTCTGTCTGGCCCACTTTTATAGTCAATTCGCTCCGAATCTACAGGAGCGATTAAGTAGGGTGATATAACCAATGAAAGGGCTTGTTACAAGGGTTTCAAAATTTTTTTTTTATAATAGTTTGAAAAATATTTCAGAAAATAGATAAAATCGCCTCATCCCTCCGTGATCTTCGAAACTACAGAGCCTAAAATTTCGAAAAAAGAATACTGAAAATAGTTCCTTACTTACAGAGTTCGGAATAACCCACAATAAGTCTGAACATGACTTGGTATTTCATACTACATTTGTAATCGTAACTCAGAATAATCATTGAAGTAACTCAAAAAAATTGAGTGAAAAAATGTTTGAGTGACTTATTGAGTGAGCGTTGTATCAGTTACTTACTTAAAGATAACGGAATGAGTGAATATGATTGACGTTCGTTACGTTTTTGTGAAGATCATCAAACCATAAGGATAAAGCACAAACAAAAAATTCACTTTGCCAGTAAAGGAAGTCATCAGAGTATAATCTCAACAGTCGTCAATATTGAGGTAATGAATCAATTCTAATCCCACCGAATTGCCCTTTAATTGTACTATTGAAATTGCCTTTTAAACAAAAAGATAATTTAAGTACATATATTTTTTTTAACCCAGAAACATCGTTCTGTTTATCATGTTTGATAACGAGAAGGAACTCCAAGCTTTGACAGTGGGTAGACATTCGTAGACGGCATTGTAGTGTTCATTTGTTTTGTGTTTACTTGTTTGAACTCACTTAAGAAAATAGTTCTCCAGTTTGTAGAAATCAGTTCAATGTGGCATAAACCTCTTTAAATCAGTAATTGTTATTGAGAACCGTTGTTAGTTATTAGTTCTTAGTTTTCTGATAAAACTAAATCCGCACTTACAATTCTCATAGCTCCGATGGTCACTTCATAGCTCTAATTTTTATTGAACCTAAACTGATTTTTTACCAACTACCGATAAAGCAGTGGAGAATTATGGAATAATCAGTAAATAAAACGAATGGAGATATAGGTTGATTCATTTGAGCCGGCCTTGGAACGTCTTAATAGGTGATTTATGCTTTGTCTTGGCTGCAGTGTAATATTCTTAAGCGCTTTTCGGGATTGAAAATTTTACTTTATTGCAGTTCATAGAAAACCCAATTCGCTTATTTATATCATGTGGCAGGCAAAAGTATCCAATTGAATTGATAGCAGGCAGAGGTCTGCGGTTTTTGTTTGTTTATTTTGCATTTATTGTGGCTTTTCTAAGTTGTTACAATAGAATCAGTATACTGGTAATTGCAAATTATTGAACGATTTCCCAGACTTAAGTTCTTTAGGTTTTTTGCGATAAATTCCCGCCAGGTATTGCTAAATCCTAAAGTAAATATAAAACGTAAATCACGACTACTAAATGCAGCGTTATAAGGCAATAATTTAGCCTGTCAGACTGAAAGTTTTTCAAATAGCCATTCAATCAATTGGCGGTTAATTGTTATTGACAGTCATATATACCGACATTCCGACAGACTAGAAAAAAAACACGTGAGAAATAAAATAAAATTAATAACTTTTTCTGTTTTATAATTTAAAAACCGGTTGCGGTGCGAGTTTTTTCAGAGAAAACTATTTTATATTGATTATAACGTCTAAGGGTTAGATGTGTTAGCCGTTTTGCTAGAGATTTGGGCAACAAAAAGAAAACAACGAGTGAAAATTTCAAGTCACAAAATAAATAATGTTTCTATTGCACATAGACGGACAGATGATAGAACCGTTCTATACGCTGCAACAATTCGTGCAATTCCTCTCTCGCAAAATTGTTTGTTGAGAAGAGATGCACGACGCTCCACGAGTAGCTCGTATTGCTTGTACCTTGAGTTGCGGCAACAGTTCTGCGTTCTTCTTTGTGTTCGCCCGGCTTTTTCGCCGTTGCTTTATTTCGTTCGCTTTTTGTAGAGTGAGTAAGGGCGAAAATTACGGGAGGTATGTGGTTGTAACAAGCAACGATTTGCTGCGTCTAGAAGCGAACAGCAACACCAAAGAAGAATGAAATAGTGTTGCAAGCAAAGTATTGCTGCATGTAAAACGGGTCATAGATATGCATGAAGTTTGGAACACAGAAAAGAGACAATATGTGAAGAGAAGTCATCGCGGACTAAGTATTTTTCGAACACAACACAACATACAACCCCGTCTTCATATGCCAAAATAAACGAAGTGATTTATTGCTCATATCAATAGCAAACAGAACTATTATGTTATGACTCAACTGGTTATGACGAAATTATAAAATTTTCTAAGATAGTGTCAAGTAAAATAAAAGTTTTGCATAGCCAAATGAACTCGTCTGGTCGATCTCTTCAATATATACATATGTATATATTAAAGGATTATGTATAAGATATACATAAATGAAGCCAATATTCTTTTTACTCGGCTAAGTATTGGTTGCCGCCAGGGATTGAATTTTAAAAGCTCTGTCAGCCGACTTAAGCCTATTAACTTAACACCGGAGAATCAAAAAACGTAGGCACAGCCATCTTTAGCTATCTGACGTCGCGTAGTATTTGTTTACCAATTTTGCTAAATGAGAATTTAAGACATATAACTTTATTCCTTTAATTTATTTAATTTTCGACTGTTTTCGACGCTTTCACAGAGTATCTGAGGTCCTCCTGACAATTTAGCATTGAGCATTGAGAAAACAGCTGAGACTGTGAAATGAAGTCCAGAAATAGTTGATCAATCTTGATACACCTTTGCCTTCATCGCCGGTAATATTTAACCAGACTTGCCATAAATTGCTTCTACCATAAGTACCAATTAAATGTGAAATTCATTAGAAATATGATATATCTGCTGTTGTACGGAAAAACTGCTATACTAAATGTCAACAGAAATCACACCCACCGTTGTAAAAACTAACACTTAAGATTTATAGACGGCAAATTGAGTTAAGACTAATCAACTTCATTTTACGCTGTCAATATACATATGTAGTTCCTGTAGACATCAAAGTATTCCATTTATAAATTTACACTTGTCGGTTGGCATTGCCTATTATTTCCCTCTATGCTTGTATAAAATTACGCATTCCAGGCACAATAAAAACTGTTCGGGTTTTAGCTAGCGAGTAAAAAGTTTACGATTGCCAATAAATACGAGTATATTGTATTTATAACAAAACATTAATCGGTTCTAGTACGAATCGTAAACAATTTCTTAGACTGAGAAAGTATTGGAAGCACGTCACAAGGGAGCAATGAAAATAATAAGGAAAATATCTAAAAAAATAATTTGTGTGGGCAGATTTGGACTCGTTGATAAAGAAAGAAATATGACTGGGAAAATTGGCACCTATCTAAGATGATCTATTCGAGAGTACTGAAAACAATGGGGAAATAATCCAAAGCGTTTTGTCGCTCTCTCTTTCACACGCACATCCAGTCAAAGCGACAAGTGGCAGCGCACGGCTTGAACGCATGCTAAGTTGGCGTTCGCATTGGGCTATTACTACTAAAATGATTGAGAGATCAAACAGTAGCGTTATAGGTGTGTGTGTGTGTTAATGTTTTGTTTTGCCTGCTTGTCAATGCAAATCAGCTGTTGCCGCTAACTAAAAGCTTCAAAACGAGCGACCGGCCAAAACGGTATTATCCAGCAAAGGCTTGGTGTCGACGTCTACAGCAGCAATAGCGTCGCTGGTGTCAGCGTTTCTGCTACACTCACACACACTTGCACACACAACGTAGATGATAAGCTGTGCGACGGCAACGAACTTAACGACAGACAATCGTCGCAGTCCATTCCGTCCCGGCCGGAATGCTCATTCAGTTTAGCGGGACAGCGCAGCGCGTACGAAGACATAACGATTCAGCACCGGAATCAGTGAATTCAATTCGAATTGTATCGTGTCGAATCGTTTATAGATAGCTACTTAGTATATACATAGATCGGATGTATCTGTAAAGCAGTTCGTATGGAAATTACATTATTTTTAAGGTTGCTCTATGAAAACGCGCGCCACTCGACAATGATATGAGGTGTGAACCAATTAATCAAACAATAGAATTGTTTCAATAATAACGACAATAAAGCCATAAAGTCGAAAACGTCGAAAATCCCACAAAATGTGAATTGTGTGTGTGTGCTGCTTATATAATTTGTTTGATGGTTGATACAATTAAATAATTCGATTAATTATTTAATTAATTCCAATGTGAAGTTCTTCTTAGTTTATCAACCTTTGATTAAGCACTAACCATTAAAAAGATAATATCCACAAAAAACACTCAATATGAATGTTTTAGAAAGACAAATCATTTCGACTTTACATTGTTCTTGTTGATGTTGTTGTTGTTGTTGTTGTTATTATTATTGTATCTACAAACAACATTTAATTATTTTTGGCAACTGTTTTTTGTAAATCATTCCTTTGTCTGCCTCTGACTGTAATTTGTTCTCTTGGCGTTTAAATCAAAACCCAATGGCAAAAACCAATGATTAATTTTTTCATTATCATTTTTATTTTTTATGGATGTCTGTATGGACTCCTCAAACAGCTGGTCCAATTTTTATGAAATTTTCAGGTAAACTCTATAATAGTCTGGAAAGTAATCGATTGAAGTTTGCTGCAAAAATCTACCGGAAAAGGCGGAAAACTCCTTCCAATTACAGTAGCTTATGTTTCAAGCAAAGCTTTGTAAGCTTTAGCAGTTAATAATTCCGTATGGAATATTGTTTTGTATGAAAAATTAGAGAATCTATAAATATGTAAATGGATGTTTGTTTGTTTGTCTGTCTGCCTATAAACTGCGACACCGTTTGGCCGAACACCAGGAAAATGAATACATATGTATATGGATGTCATCATGGAGGATGTTTGTGTGTGAAATTTGATTGAAATTAGTCCACCAGGAAAGTCGGGATATTCCATCCAATATTTTTTGTTGTTATTTTCGCTTTTCTAATTCTTTTATTTTATTTTTTTTTTTTGGGTTAAAAATCTCATATAATACTTGAATGGCCCGACATGTGTATGTTTTGTATAAAGAATCAATTAGACAAAATTCACTTTTACTCATCAAGGTAGTCTTCTTGAAGAGCGATAAATTCATTTAAAAGATTTGTATGCCTTTCTTATATTTCCTTTCGATTTATTCAACCCTTCAAAATATGCACAAGTTTTGGTGATCACCTCTCCACTGGAGCCATATCTCTTTCAGGCGGCAATGTTTTGAGATTTGCGACTAGGGCTAAATTTAGCATAGAAACGGATTTGGTAGATCTTTCACGGATAAGTAATATATACATATATAGAAGAGGTGTCGAAATTGAAATGGTATATAATATTTTATTATTTATTTTTTTATTATTTTTTATTTTATTTTATTTTTTGTTGTTTGAATTTCCACATTTCAATTCAGATTGTTGTTAACGAAAGCTTTCACATTTGTTTTACGTCTTCGTTCTTATTCTGTTGAATGTCGCAGTTTTTCAAATTTCACACAATCCGAGAAAGGCTATATGGTACCGAACAGCGAAAAAAAATCGTGTGTAAAAAATATTGCTACATTTTCATTTCAATCATTACAATATTGTCGCAAAATATCATAAGATATTCTTGTGATTATAGGGAATAGTGACGTGTGAGTTAGACAACTACCTTCTTAATCATTGGAGACAAATAATATGTTTATTCTAGAACTACCACTATATTTAAAAAAATGGGGGATAGAACTAAAATACAAATTTCGCGGGCGCCAAGCACAAACGGCACGCACCACTGCTGAAAAATTTAATATTTAATGGCCCTCTTTGTATGTCGCTCGCATGCGAATTCTAGAGAATCAAAGTGTACAAAAAAAGAAAAAGAAACAAATAAAAAAGAACTAGTAGCAAAAAATCATTCCTAAAAAGACTTCATAGAAATATCTCGAAAACGAACTTTTAATATACACATATGTATGTATAATATGTACATAAAAACAGCTGATTATCAAAGAACCAAAGCCAGACAAGCCCGGCTCGTTCGGCCTGCCAAATCAAAGCGAATGAAAACAACAAAAACTCGTAAGAACTGCTTCAGACCCGATAATCCATGCCTGATGACGCTACCTTCACTGTCGCTGGCACTATATGTAGTCAAAGTCGTCGACGTCAGCTTCGACGGCGCAGCTGATTCCGTATAACTCTCTCTAAATCGAATCTTGCATAAATAACGAGAGCGACACGACGTTGTTCGCGTTTGCCAACAAATCAGACATCAATGTGGGAGAATACGGAAGTCAGCGCCTTCCATGCTGTGATCGAAGCAGTGTGCGCTTTATGGTTGTTGTTGCTGTTATTGATATTTCATTATTGTAATGCGACGCGATGTACTCAGTAACTGCTCGAAGTATTCGTTCTTGCTTCGACATTGGGCAAAGCGGAAAGCAGCAAAAAAGAATTTCTCGTAAGCATTTTTTTTTTTGTACATTGAAAGTCTCAGATGACATGGAACGAAAATGTCAAAAGAAGAATTCGAACGACTTTATGTTTCTCGGAACTGTCTGAAACCAACCTCCTGCAAGGGTTCTCCCATGCAAACCCACATTTATTAGTAGTACATTTCTTGCTATCCAGCTGAAAGACAGTTTGGACTTTACATTCATATACATATTATGAACACATAGAAGATAATTCTTCAATTTTTCCATAAATATGTTGAGATAATGTAGAATAAAAGACTGAAAACAATTTAAAGGCCGTTGAACGAAGAATTTGTGTTTAAAAAAGAGCAACAAAAAAAAAAAAACAACGTTGACACACTTCATCGGACTTGTGTTTTATCAATAAAAGTCTTTGTCTTCACCGGCGCTCACACTTTGCTTAAATGCACTATTGAACAATTCATTAGGTTCGACTGTCGATTTAAAGCGAGCGATGATATTTATAATATTTATATTATTTTATAAGTCCTTGTTTCATTCACTTAGTAGTAGTAATAAGAGTGAAGTAATAAGAAAAATAGTAGTACTGGTAGTAGTAATAGAGGTAATAGTATTTTTACTAGCAGTAGTAGCTACAAGTATAGTTGTAATTATATTAAGTTGAGTAAAAATAAATTCATTATTTTTACCCTATTTTCAAATATTACTTAAAAAGGATTGCGTTGTCCGATTTAGGTCAAATGTGTTCCTCTTTATTGAATGAGTTGTTACCATTTTGAGGACAGCTTCAAACTCATTCAATCGATTTACACAGTCCTCCACTAAATGCATTTTTGTCCCAGAACATTTTAAATTACAAAAGAATTCCGTTTGACCAGTGTTCCCAGATGAAAATTCGATCCAATGGTTTTTTTTTTTTTTTTGACAATTCTTGTGGCACTTAGCTGTACGAGGTGATTTTGCACTTCGAAAATTCTAATTTTCGGCACTAAAATTTCGATTTGAGTTTAATTGCAACTCTTAAACCCAATCCGAAATTTATTTGATCGGTTTTTGGCTACTAACTACAAAACTATTTTGAAAAATTGGTTTAAATTTAACCCGAAAAATGTAATATCAAAGAATTTGCGTTATGTAGAGAGATTATATATTTTGATTGCTTAAAATTTACATACCTATCTTGCGGACATAATGCGACTTATTGACTGACTAAGTTAGTTCAATCAAAACAGAATCCTTGAGAAGTGATGCCATTACATGTTCAACGGCAGAAGCTATCTGGTTCACGTACCAATTTTTATTAATAAGGAAATGATTATTCGAAGGGAAATAATTTTGCTATACTATTATATAAAGACATTCTTAGTAAGCAAGTTTCATTGTAAACTAATTATTACACGTAATATGAGTTTCTAAATAATATGGCTACCCGTGGCGAGAGTTCTAACTTTTATAATTATTATAATTATAATGATAATTGTGAAAAGATCACATGACCAAAACAGTGAGTGGGTTTCCTGCCTGCGATCTTTTATATGTTAAACACGATCTTTATGATATATGTTGACTAGGGAACTGTTGGGCTTCCAAAATGCTTTGCATTTTTCTGATGCCGAAAATTGAAAAAAGTACTTTGAATGACTTAATTATTGCGCTATAAAAATAAATAACAATATAATAAAATTTTACACAATTCATTTTTTTATAGTCAAAGGCTCACATGTGCGTGCTGATGTAAAATGAGATGATAATGATGTGATGTAAATACAATAAACAACAACAAAAAAATATATTTAAAAAAATGACATAATTATATAACCAATAAATTATATAGAAACAATTGTTTTTAAAAAATAATGTATGTTTTTTATTTAATACATAAAAAATACATGACTCAGTTAAAAAAAAAAATAAATAAAATCATACAAGGACTGCCGCATGTAACAATAAAAGATAAATACATTGTGGGCATAAATTTGTGTTTCAGTGATATTTGTATGTACGTACATATATTAGAAAAAAAACTGATATTCAAAGTAGCAACAAAAAATAAAGATACATAAAAAAGCTTATGCAAAATAATAGCAACAACAAACAAGGTGGTTGCAAAAAACAAATAGGTATTAATTAGTATCTGTGATAATCATGACGGCAACAAGTTGTTAAATTCGAAAATATCTGTTCTACGACTGGGTATCTGTTAATGTATCTGGCTGTGTATACTTGTAGCTTAAGCACAAACGTGAACACAGAGATAACGAGATAATGAGACTGTGATACAACGCGAATTCATTTAATTGTTGTTTTTTTTGCTTTTTCTGTTGCCCGCACGTTAATTAAAGGTGGCAGAAATGCACAAACACACATAGAACACACATAGAACGCTTTACATTCTTATCACACCTACACGAATACCAAAAGTTTGCCATCACAAACGGGACTGATTGATGTGCTCCACAAATCAGTTTGAGGTCTTCCAAACTTATCAGTTCAGTAATTGCTGAACGCACAGAAGAGCAGAACAGCTTTACGGCAATGAGTGTATTTAAATCGAATTATATAACTTACCTGAATTTATTCACCATCAGCCAGAACCAACAATAACAATAATAATATAATAAAACGACAACTACACGATTTAAAGTAAAGTTTGCTCATTCCTTTGAACAGGCGATCAGGGTTAGCCAAACATAACGACAAAGCTGATTGTGAAAGTCGTCATCAAGCAAGCGAAGCAGCATAGAAGGAGAAGAACTTTAAAGAAAACTTATTCACGCACACCGCGTTAAAGCTGTCGTCGTTGCTGCCAGCAGCAACTGCATCGTCGCTCTTCGTCGTCGTCGCCGCTATCAACACAACTTTAGTCGAGAATGAACGCGCGTCATAGTCGTCTGCAGTACGAACATTAACAACAAAACAATAGGAAAGACAAAAATAATAAGAAAAACGCCGGCAACATCACCTGACTACTGAAGAAGAAGTAGAAGAGGAACAAAAGAAGGAAAAAAGAGAAACACACAAAACACGAAGATAAGTCGATTGCCAATCACAGTTTGCAAGTCACGCGGGTCAGCTTCACTCCAACTCAGCGAACCAACTCCATCGCGGGTTTTATTTTATGTTTGTGTGTGTGTAATTGAATTCAAAGAAGAATTCGAAAAGAGTGCGTGCGAATGCTTAAAAAAATACGCTTTTTGTAAAAAATGCAATTGGGGAAATTCATGATTTCCATTAAAATTAAATTAAATTCTTAAAATCTTTTATAAACAAATAATTCAAACAAAATGACGCGTTTCGATGAACATCAAGTGAAAGAATCGTTGCTCAGCCTATCGCGTACGCCGATAGCGAGCATCCAACCAATGCGAACACATTCGAACGCCTCGTCGTTGCGTCTCAATATGGGTCATGGTGATCTGCACGAACGGAACGGCACTGGTGATGATGATGAAGAGGAGGGTCTCGTACACACACACACTTTGGTAAGTTCCTCAGTGTTCTAAGAGTTTTATGTAGCTGATCAAAATGCTTAGAAGTAAAATTTCCTTTAAAGTCTGAATCTGATCAATCTGTGAAATGATATGATTTTGAACCCTAAGTATATCAAATAATTTTTAAGAATCTACATAAAAACCTTATATCGGTCCTTCTCAAATATTTGCAACACTTATTGCTAGGTTCTTTGTTTCAGGACAGGCCGCTAGTCTATAATATATAATAACATATGTATTACATTTTGGCACTAATATCATATTTTAACAATGTCTCCTGAACTTCTCACTATGTCCGAAAAAGGTCTATAGTCATTTCCTTTCATTATGCCGAGAGTATATGATCCTGTCACCATTATATTATTTGACCAATCCCTTCGTAATTCCAGGATTGACACGGTCTTTGCACATAGCCTTTGCCACTTGTTGCCATATGTTGTGCATGACATGTGCAGTACCAGTATAAGAAAAATCTCAAAACACAGATGAGTTATAGTTGACTAACGTAACAACCGAATATAGTACTTTGGTTTTCCCTAATTTTGACTCAGTATTAGGTTGGTGTATAACTATTGCAGCCTATTGGTTTCCGGTTTTATTTTTGTCAGAAAGTTTTTTGATATGATGAAGGATAATCCACATTGAAGACTTCTAACCTCCCTTCCTTCATTTGCTAGGCTTGAGACCCGTAGTTTATTTTGCTAAATTTTTTTTACGAAGTGGTAGAGCATAATAGTGTATGTCGAACATCGATATGAATTGCGATATGCAATCTGACTATGACTACTGAAACTAAAGGATGAATAGGGGGTTCATTCAAGAAGTGAAAACAATAAGACCCAGTTTTTTTTAACTTCTACACAAAAGTAATCCAATAATAGTTTCCATTTTTTAGCAATAATTATTCTAAATTTCAAACTTTTGCCTTTTATAATCTTTACTATTTGTTGTTTATGTTATTTTGTTGTTACTTGTTGTCTTTGTTGAAAGGCTTAGTAGTAATGGAAATTAGTAGTAGAATTAAAATTTTGTTTTCTGCCAAATTCCTGATCATGATCAATAACTTTTATGTCATGTGGTTAAAAAGTAAATATATAAACAAAATTAATAAAAGCAGATCAAAAGGTTACAGCATTTTCCATTTATTGATGCAAATAAGAGTTCAGTCCTCGTGCCGACGTGTGACCGCAACACCTGGTCAAACTCGACGTCGGCCGAATGCATGAATGCCACGATTGAAGCGCGAAAGAGTCTAATCGATAAATTACATATTTCCGTGGATTTCTTTCGCTTATTTAAGTTTATTGTTGTGGCTGTGCGGACTCCCTCATCTTAAGAAATTAGTCTTTCATTCGAATTTTTCCATTCGAAGTTGTAGAATTTGGGCATGAGTAAAAAAAGCATTCGTAAATGAAATCCAGCGGAAGCTGGCGGTGTTCTTTTCTTTCCGCGTCTTTGTGTTTTTTTTTTATTAGGCCCGCTTCGTCGACTTTCTGTGTGCTTTATTGTTGAATAGTATCTTTTTGTTTGCAGTAATTTTGCGTCATTCACTACGGCGCCGGCGGATTCAAAGCCACTTAAGGCAATTTTGTAACCACTTTTGAAGTTGGTTGACCTTTAAGTGGCTTGAAGTTACTTACCACTTACTGAAGTCTTTAATTGACTTCTTTCGAAACATGTTGGGCTTTAGCAACATTGCTGATAATTTAGATACATTTTAAAATATTTACACTTAACTGTTATTGCAAATATTAGCTCAGCTTTAGTTGATTGAAGAAGAATAAACATGTGACATGAAATGTTATGTCAACTGAAGACAAGCAGAATGACTTCGATAGTAAGAAAATATATAAACAAAGAATTCTTAACTATATACTTTCTGGTTTTTCTAAAATAAATGAGCGAAGTCTTATCTCACAAGTGGAAAGTGTAGGTTTTTCACACACCATTTGAAATCTGTCGACTCAATGTCGACTGTCGACCTCAATAAGTTGATCTTTATATTTTATCAGAACCATGCATGTTGAGCATGCATAAGTGAATACCATAGATATTCGTTTAAAATTAAAAAGTCTTTTAAATCTCAACGCTGCATAACGAATATAGGAGTATATTCCACTGTGATCATTTGTTGGAACTAGCACCCAATATTAATTATTTAACCATATTGAATCTAATGAAAAGCTTTTCTCATAATGATTGCCCTGGCTGTCTGATTGCATTTAAAGAATCTGTCGATCTCTATATAGCGTATTTCGGTTGATATGAATGGATCCCAATATTGCCTATTCAAGTATTTATGCTTCATTGTCAGCAGCTACTAAAATTATGTCATTCTATAAATCCACAAGAAAGGTTGCAAACCAAATTTATTTTTAGTTTACTTTCTATCATGATCAGCCTTTGCAAACGTTTGTCCAATGTTGGATTTTCTAATATCTTTTCGTGAAATTTGGCAAAAATTGTTATTGGCGCCAGGCAGTTGAATACTTTTTCACTAGTTTTTTTTACATCCTTATTCGCCTTATCCGCCGCTACCTTATGATTAACATGCCGCTACCAGTACTTGGTATTGGAATTGTCGACTGGCCTCCACACAAGTTGGAAGGGGTCGTCTGATGGTGGTGACGTGACGATTGAATCGTAGTGCTTGAACTTTCTAATGGAACTTGTAACACAGTGAAGGAAAATTTTGAGAATTCATTAACTATACATATTCATGTTCCGCTCGATGAAACGACTTCATCAAGACCGTTTTTTTCCTATTTTTTTTAAATTTGGAGTAGTAAAGCAACCACCCGGGAGAGACTAACCTAAGGGCTGAGGTCTTGACAACGCTAAATGACGATTGACTCTGCCAAATCTGATAGAGCTTATCAGAGAAGTTTTATTGCCTCAGATGTAATATCTGTCCATGCAGCCTTAAGTTTCGTTAATTATAGACTCTGCGGAGCAAAAAACTAAACTCTTTACTTTACTGTTCCATACAATCTATCTTCTTAACAATAATAAGAAAACTAATATAGCCAAATTGCATATTCCCAATCATCAAGGCAACACCAATAATAATACTAATAACGAATCATTTTTTATTTGACTCCATTAGGGAAGTTTGTTTAACACTGGGGTGGTGGTGGTCTTATGTATTTGGATTGAATTAAGAAGTTGATGATCCCAGGTTCATGATCAGTTAATTCTAGCTTTTGCATATCATTATCAATCTATTTTATCGTTATTAATCTAGCTAATCCAGTTGGTCGCTTTTTCTAATTAGTCGACATAAAGCTGTAGATCTTTAGTGGTCATACAACAGTAGTCGATGCCAAGGAATATTGGGCTTTGTGTAAGCGAAGTCATAATATTTACCTTACTTCGACTTACAGTCTACTTTTTTAAATTCGAGTTGTCCATATATTTAAAACAAAGGTGTATCTATCTTTGTACAATCTTTCTTTATTTCTATGCTTGAGTATCACGCTTGACTGACTTAACCGATCGGTATGTAGGTTTCATTGAAATCTGTTAACTAGCCGCCCTATTCTCCGCAACATAAGAGCAAGTAAGACAGTATGTTACTGTCAGGGAGAGCTCTTCATCTATTTATTTGCTATTAGAAAGCTTTTTTTGCCAGGTTTGTGACACGTTTCTGCCAACTTTCTGACTGCTCCTCGGTTGGTCATATCAAGATAAATGTTAAAATCTCACTTTTTATCAGGTGGTATTTCGCGCACTGCTAAGACACTGTAAAATTGACGATAACGTGATTTGCTGTATTATTGCGAACATTTTTGAAAATAGTGCTAATTATGACAACAGAAGGGTGTTAAAGACTTTGCGGGATCATAGCGATCCATTTTTAATATCGGACAATCTTTTGTGTAGAAATTATCGGTTCTCAAAAATATTGTGCCACCAACTGATAGAGCTATTGAAGCCGCGTGTAATGGAAACTCAAAAATTTGCTTTGAATTTCTTTTCTTGGCGGCTTTATATTTCTACGCACATTGGTTATACCAAAAGTGCATAAGACACAACCACTCTGCTCCTATGAGTCAATCGTCGATTTCCCGCGCAATTCGAAACGTTGAAAAAACCATATGATAACCATACATACATTAACATATGCGTGAGAATAGCCAAAAGCAAAAAACCTATCAAAAGCTTGACCATTTGCTGACATTGCTGAGAATAGGGCCGTAGAATTCAAGTTTTTTACGTTGAAAATTACACAATTTTTCACAAAAAAGTAAAGCATATAAAAGTGTAGCATTTTTACAAAATTGAAAAACTAGCATACTTTTAGGCATACACATTTTTTTTCTGGGCCGCTAGAAGGCTGAAATTTAAGAGGTCCGGTAGTGTCCGGGAGAGGGAGCGACTAAAGGAAAACGGTGAAAACGAAAACATGCTCTGCCGGGATACACACCATTTGGAGAGCATGCCAAGAGGCACCTACTTGCGGGATACCATGTAGCAGAATATATACATATGTTCTATTATGCCTCGTAGGGAAACAATATTTTGTTTAAGTTTAAGTTACAAAGGCTAAATAAATAATAATTTCGACTATCGAACTTATCGAATTCGAGTTATCGAGAGTCTACTGTATTCATTACAGTGATCTACAAACATCAAAATTTGCACAATTGATTTATGTCCTTAATAAATGAAATCACAAATTACCGGTTGATTTAAAAACACTCGATTTTATTTATTTATTTGGGATTATTTATCAATTCCAATGGAGCGTTAAAAGAATGCTTATTAGGGATAGGTGAATAAGTTTGCAGTTACGTCTATATTAGTTAGAGTATGCACCTACGTGGTAGATCCGAAGGCGTCCGTTTTCAAATTTCTTTGGCAACTTACCCCCTGGTTTTACAATAGTTATTTATACTGATTCTTTTACAAAGTGGAGAAGAGTCAACATCGGTACTAGAGGACTCATCGCAACTCATTTTAAGATATTCTAATATAATTTTTTTTTTCCTCTTTGTGTCTGCACAACTTTAGAACACTTGTTTTACAACGCGGTTCAAGAAAGTTGGCAAACAAATTTTCAATCGCCTTTCATTCCGAAGTTGTAGTGATGATTCCATTTCCAATAAATTTTGATTTCTATCTTCAGATCTTCAGAGATGCAGTAAATCTGATCTGGCGATATTTGTAATCTCCTGAAAAATTTTGAGGAATTCAATACATTATTCCATAAGCTCCCATTGAGAAGGTCTTAAATTGTCTAAAGACTCGCAATTAGCGATGTTCCGTTGGTAATCATATGAGTAGAGTATGTTTATGTATGATTATATACATACTTTTGAGGTGTTGGAATATCTTTAGCCGAAGTTAGATTTATATTCCTTCTCAACGTTTACATACACGGTTCTACATATTTTATTACCAACGGAACATCTCTACTCTATCTCTTTGTATCAGTTAGAAACACTACATTAAATAATATGTAGAATTCCTGCCGTGTTTACGTCTTGTACTACCTGGTGGTTTGGCAAGTTAAGTTCTTGGCGAATGAATTTTAACTTTTCTTGTGCTGCCCCAGAGTGTTTACAATGAGTAACAATTCGTCTCGCAGCAGCTGGAAACAACACCACTCGGATGGAGTCGTTGAAGTCTATAGTCAGCATAACATGTCACAAGCAAAGTGCAAATAAGTATTGCAAAATATTCGGCCACAGAATATTCGGCATTTGGCGGAAAGCGTTATTCTATGTCTCAATCTCATCGATTGGCGTTGGCATATCACCAGTAAACAGCGTATACAAAACTGGTGCCAGGACACTTCTTTGTGGAACACCGGCTCTAATGTTGCAGATAGTCGACCTATCATCTTCGACGTCGAGCATGGGCTACAGTAGTACCAAAAAACAAATATAGTGATTTATGGCTCATGGGATAAGGACAAATATGTGGTTTTCTGATTGAAGATATTACCCATGAAGCTTATAGTAATAGAACCTGCTGCATGGGTGGGATTCGCTGATAAAATCACTCAGTAAAAACGCCTGAAAACAAAAACACTTCCTACGGAAGCGGACAAAACCGCCTTTATTCACAATTTAATTTTCGATTTGCAGTTACTTCGACGTGTTGGTAATCTTGTCGTGATTTTGCAAAACTACAAATAATCCTTGATGTATTCTCTTATATATTGTACGAGTATGTCGCTCATATAGATAGATAGAACCTAAGTAAGGTCAGGAGCGTATTCTATAGTTTCCATAAGCCCTACTGTGGTATTGCCCATAATTATGTGCAGAACTGGTTGCAACTAAATTGGGTAATCATGATTTTGTTTAAAAAATGCAATCGATGTAGTAAAGGAAGCGATTGATTTAACCTCCCGGAAAAAATGAAGTATGTCTTATACCTACAGCATATTGTAGAGACTTTAGGTGAGCGTTTAGTTTATGATACACTCACTATTAGATTCTGTAACACGAGCTTTAATTCACAAGTGATAAAGAATGATCGTTACTTATTTGTTCAGTGATTGTCATTATTAACATACCCTATGATTCAGTGACTAAACACAGCAGAGACTGTTTACTTTCTTAAATAAGAGTACACAGGCGTTTCATAGATACCGTATCTATAAGATAATGTTGACTTAATTTTTTGACAATTTTGTGTTGATTGAATTAAGACATCGAAAATATGGTTAACATCACGCTTCCTCGGGCAACACACGTAAAATTAACACTAGCATCGCAAATTATTCATTCACTTTAATCCGCACAAGTTCCAAAGGTACGCACCAACGCTTGTTAGATACAGTTTATTTACACACACGTCGAACAGAAAAGTAGATAAGACCGGGTGTACAACAGTAAATTGTCTAGACCCATTGACCACAGTTGTGGTCGGTGTCGTGCTCATGCACTAAAACATTAAAGAAACCAATCTAATCACATTCAATCTCAATATTTTTATTCGAGCGTCAACAACCAATTGCGTTTCCCTGAGTCCCTTTGAGTAATGATATTTGCTCTCAAATCGTTCAATCAATCGCAATCGATTGACCAATTGAACGCTGATTATGTGTTCAATCTAACTTTCGCCTATTTTGATGTTGTGTGCTTGCGATTTGTTTAGCCACAATTCTGGGCAAGTGGTCCTTTGAAGCCAGCTGAACACATACGCAGCTTGAACGCTTGAAAAGATTAAGTTAATTCTAAGTTTATAGCTTTATGGCACCATAAAGCGACCTCGTTGTCCCGTTGCACAGGTAGCATCACCACAAAATTACCATTATCAATATTGAAATCCCCATTTGCCGAACCTCATTTATTTGCCAAGAACCTTCCGATTATCTCTTATTTATTTTGCTTTGCCATGCCGTTTATCTTGGTGTTGCCGATATTTACACAAAACAATAATTTGTTCACTTTTTGATTAAATTTAGATTTGACCTATTTGTTTTCCCCCTCTCTTGGATCTTTTATTCACTTTTATCTTTGCGAACTTCAGATTCACTTGCCTGTGCCACTGTTGAACTTCGCAGTTTTCTTAGAGTTTTTGTCATGTTCACTCGAAGTTGTCGCAAACTATTTAAATTAATTTTATGAAAAAATTAAAATACAATGAAGTATTAATCGTATTACGAGTGTTAGAATTCCGGAAGAGAACCACATTTCGGTAAACATGGAGAACTTGGCGGGCATGCGTCGAAAGGTCAGTTAAAGATATTCGACTGATTACAATTTTTCTCCATAAATCGTTCGTGAGGAGATCGTGTTAATAGAAATAGTTGGATACTATTGAGATAGTATAGTCGTACTTCAAATTATTATCAATTCTTACAAAGAAGTGAATTAGAATAATATAAATTACTCCAACCCAGGACTATGAGTTAGGTGTTGTGTTAAAGATGTTAAGTATTCCGCATTGCATTCCTGGGTATCTAAACCTATATACGTCGAGGTAATATGGATATAATACTTATATTGTACAAGACATTTGAGTTTTTAATAGTACTAGAAACATTAGCTGTTATTCAAGGGACTACCGAAAGAATAATATAGTACAATAAGACCAATCTACTTAATTTTTTTTTTTAAATTTATTTAAATCATTTTCTCTTTTAAGTAAGGGCTAATCACTTTTTAACATATATTTAACATATATAATAATTATATTTACATCTAAGACGAAGAGTACTACTTTATAAGTCTATAAATCTATATATATAAATGTGGAAGTATGTATGTTTGGTTCTCAAAGACTACCGGGGAAGTCGGAAAAGCTACAAAAGAAGGCGATGAGGCAATGAACACAAAGAAATAAACAAGAGCATGTCGGTGATGCTAATTCATAAGATTTTGCCCTACCAAAAATTGCTCAACACTACTAAAGAAGATTTCACTTACCGTTTACATCTTCAATATACACAAATCCTAAGCAACGCTGGCACCTTGCTAGTAAATCTATAACAAATTCTGAAACAACACCTCCACAAAACCACCTCTACAAAACCAATTACTGACAGGACCTAAACTCGTCATACTAATATTTAAAATTCAGAGAGCAACTTAGCAAGCATTTACATTAGACCAAAGTGATTCCATTCAATATAAGTTAATCATAGAGGACTGCTTGTAAACTACTGTAGATATATAGAAAAGATTGGGTGATATACAATTTGAAACCTCTTAATCTCAATTTATGACTCGCGCATAAGTAATTCGCATACGAGTACACTGTAAAAAATAGTTGTTTAAAGGCAGGACCTATAAAAGGGATTGTCGAAGGAGATGCTTTGAAACAATAATGAAATACAAAATTAGATACTTCATATCACACATTTTATTTCATATTATTTTTTTAGTTTTTTCTATTTCAAGGATAACATTCATGGCAGTAAAATGCATAACGCATTTGTAGAATTGTAAATAATGACGTGTTTAAGATGCTAGTGAATCAAAGTTTCGCTGTTAAAGCAATGACTGAGAACGCTACTAGAACGAACAACTAATAATATGACGAGACTACATTGCAAACCTTTTGGTTGTGGAATTCGTTTCGATAATTTCTCTCAGTGGAAACATACATAAATATACATTTGCGATTGCCTCTGGTTAGCGACAAGAAGTGTGTACACGTAAATCGCAGGCGTTTAAAAAGTCTAAATTGATCAGTCGAATAACAACGAAACCGTTGAGAACGTCACTTACAAACACTAAAGTCGAGTCACAAGACTACATCCGAGAATTCGCCAGTTAGTGCGGCATTAATACGACATACGGACAGAAATGATCTCAATTTGAGCTGCTTCAGCGGCTGAACAGTGGCACGAATTGCTGAAAAATCACGCGCTGCCGCTGCGACACGTTGATTTAAGAGCTCAATTCGCCGGCTTTGTCACTGTTCGCGGCTCGTTGTCGTGTCTTTATTTTATTAAATTTATGAAAATATATTGATGTTCTACACACAACTGTGTCTGCTGTCGCCTCGCTAGCATAGCGCAAACGCTACAGTATGACTGCGAGTGCTAGTGCGGGAGCTTGCTTAATGCCGGGATTTGATCTTCGCGTGATCTTTCAATGCGAATTTTTACTGTTTCATCTTCCTCCTTTTTTTTCTTTTCTTTTTGTCTATATATCTGCTTAAATGAGGCGACATAGAGTTCTGGGCACATCACTTTCAGTTGAGTTGAAAACTTTGTGCGGTTTGAACGCGTACTCGTCGCCGTTGCGTTGCATTGAAGAGTAAAGAAAGACGACTGCAATAATAAAATTCGCAAGAAAGAGTCTCGAATTTGAAACGGAAATACCTCATTCAAGCAATTGCATAATTACCAAGTTGCAAAGGCCACGAAAATCGAACTTTAATAAGTGATACGCCTTCCCCAGAAATATAAGGCAAACGCTAATTTGATCAATCATTAATCGAAGTTTGAAAAAGAGCCTTAATGTCGGAGTTAATTAAAATTATTAGAAGCTCTCTAATTTGAAAGTCAAATATAAGTCATTAATTTTAAGGCCCTCACAAAGTGTTCGACGAAATTTCGGAATATAGTGAAAATGGTCTACATTGAGACACGCGATCGCAATCGCGATAGAAATCGCGAACGAAAACAGGCCGCCGAACGTATTATTCACGATGAGGAGTTTGGTGAAGAGAATGTTGAATTGGTGGACTCCGAATGGGCCGATTTCGAGAAGTTTATACGGCAGTTGCGTCAACGTCGCAGTAGTACGACATCAATGGAGGAGGAACTACGACATGTACAGCGGCATCCAAAAATAAAATCACAGGCTTTCTACCCATGTCCACCGCCAGCGGAACATGGGCGGGACTCGGATTCATCAGATGAAGATGATCCATTCGGATACATCGATACACTTGTAAGCAAAATGTTTAATAGAATGGCATGATAAAAACAATTTGTGAGGCTCAGATAGTAAATAAGGCTGTACTTCTAAATATCCAAATATTCCTTTTAACTATTTTGGTGATTTTTTTTTTTTTTTGAGAAGAAATGGTGTTTGAAATTGCAGCAGTCCAGTCCAGTCAACCCAGTTGTTTGACGAATGAATATGCCTGCGGAAAGAAAATAGTAGGGCAGATAAATGAGAGAGTCACTTTTTATAGGTAAAACTTCTTATTTTTTCACGTTGTCTCCTTTAACAAGAAATACCATACTTTTAACAATTCTTCAAAATTTCACATTTGTGATCCAAAGTTCCCATAATTCGACTCTTGCCGTTGTAATTTTTTCTTTTTTTTGTTTTGTTTATTTAAAAAAAGAACGTGGAATATATAATTTAGTTGGGGACCAGTCCAAAATGCTACTCGATATAGAGGTTCCTGCACCTCGTAAGATTTTTGCAAACACCACTCTAAGTAAAACGCACTCAGAGACATAGCCAACGAAGGCAAGGGTTGCAAATCGATATGAATCTGGTACAGCAGCATGTCCCTAAGCCAAATAAAGATGTCTCTAAAATTACATATACATTAGACCCTTGCTTAAGGAGTATAATTCGTTCTAGTCAGTTTCTCGTAATGCGAAACGCTCGTCAATTTGAAATAAAGAAACGCGAAAACGTAATTAAACTTGTTAATGTATTATGATATGTATATTGATGTATACATTTCTAAATCACCTTTGAGACAAAGCTGTCTCGTTTTTGACGACGTTTCAAAATTTGTTGAAAATGCGATACGCTATCATTAAATAAATCTGTAGCACGCTTAGCCAGTGCCTTTTTAGGGTGATGCTTCTTAATGTATGACTCCACAGTTTCCCACGCATCAAGTATTTCTCTTTATGCACCGGAAAATTGTTGTTCTTCCGCTACCTTCTTCTTCGATAAAGACTCTGCTTAATATTGTCCTAATTTTTTAAGATGGTGCAAATTGTTGAGACAGCCTGGATTGAAAGTATGTGCTAGATCGACCACGTTTCTGTGAAGTCCGGGATTTCCCCTTTTTTAACTCGTTATGAGAAACTTCACTTCTTAAGCGAGTCTTTTTTCTTCTTAAATTTTGCTCGTTAAGCGAAATACTCGTTATGCGAGGCACTTGTTAAGCGAGGGTATACTGTATTTTATATAAATTTTGAAATTTTGGTTTTTGAATTGTTATCCAGTTTTGATAGTTTGTTATTCCATCTAGAGTTATTGTGCTTTGAAAATGAGTTGCTTAGTTCTGATCCACTGTCTTTGAAACATATTCCCGATTTTAATGAGTTCCAAAATGAAATTCGGTAGGTTCCTCCTCCTACCTTGACCTCCTTCCTGGGAACATACTGCTCTATTACCTTGTTCACGTCAGAATTTAGAAGGTCAACCACGAATCAATGTCACTTATTGTTGATTGAGTGCCTATCGAGTTTTTTTTAGCAAATCTTTGAATAATGCCCAGTTTGCTTTAGAATACTGAAGGTTTGTTTCTAACGTACGTGATGCGCCAGTAGTGAGCTTGCAAAGAACTGGAAAGTGATCAGATGATAGGTCTTGATGCACGATAGGTTGGTTTTTACACAGTGTTCAGAGCGACTTAGCTCCGAAAATTAACCTATAATTCAAGAGTGTTAACTTTGGTATCAAGAATTATCAAGGATATGTTATGCAAATACGCTAGATTCCCATGTAAGAAATTATAACGTTTTGAAACGACTACAATTCACTACATACATAGCGCTGTTTTTAGACACTCAATTGTTTGAGTGCAGAGATCATGAACAGTCTTACTACTGTGAGTGAGCAAACCAGATTTAATTTAAAATTTATACAATAGAGTTTTTGGAACTTAATTATTTAAAAGATCCCAAAATTTAGACAGTAAGTTGGAAAAATTCCTAAATTAAAAACTAAAGAAGCAGAAAATTTTAAAATTTTTTTTTAGAATCGTTTTGCATTCGAAATGTATCCTATTCTTCAATACCAAATGGTATTGGATTGTATGCCAAAAGCCTTGAACTCAAAAACTTTTGACGAAAATTACATCTAAAAAACAGATCGGTAGTATAAGCCTTCCTTCCTTTGCCTTCCACCCTCTACAATACGAATCATCAGCTAATACGGTTTCAATTGCATTTCTATTAAAATGCCAATCACAATGGAAAAATATAGCTGAGCATACGAGGTCTGTCCCAAAAGCATCCGACCCACCTCGATTTTTCGGCGCTTCACTTATTCTTCGTCATCCTGTTGAATATCCTTCCCCATTTGATTGAACAACACGGTCATATCGATGCTTCCACTTCCTAAAGCAGTCTTGAAAGTCAGTTATTGGAATCGCCTTTAGTGCATTCGTCGCCTTGATTCCAACAGTCTCCTTGTCGTCGAATCGGTGTCCTTTAAGCGGCATTTTCAATCTAGGAAATAGCCAAAAGGCGGGAGGAGCTATGTCGGCACTCTATGGAGGCTGGCGAAGCTGTACAACGCTGTGTTTTAATAAATACTGCTGCACAAGGTTTAATTCATGCATCACGCAACCTTTTCAAAATGTCAATGTAGTACTCTCTGTTGGTCATCTGACTTGCAGGAGCATATTCGTGATGCACGACAACGGCCTTCATAATCGAAAAAAAACAATCAACATTGATTTGACGTTGCTTCGGCTTTGACGGCCGTTTTTCGGCCAAGTCTCGGATGGAAGCTTCCACTGCGAAGGCTGTTGTTTTGTTTCGGGATCATAACCATAAACCCATGATGCATCACCAGTAATAACCTTTTTGGGGACATTTTTATCGCTGCTAATCATTTCCAGATTGTCCTGAGCGATTTCTAGGTCGAGTCATGCCCAAATTCTCGCTTAAAATTCGCAAAAAGTACTTTTTGATATTCCAAGGTCATCTTCAAGTTTTCAACATTATCCGATGTTTTTGCCGTCGCAGAACGATAATCACTGTGCCGCGATTTTTGAACTGCTTATACCACTCTTTTATTTGGGTTTTGCCCATACACTCGTCTCCCAAGGCCTTTTGCAACATTTCATTAGTTTCCACACAACTTTTTCCAAGATTAAAACAAAATTTTATGCAAATTCGCTGCTCGGTCCTTTCTGTCATTTTTACCAATCATTTTACCAATCCAAATCCGACGAACGTGAAAAAGACACTGTAAACTGCAAATACACGCTGAGCATGAATTAACCGTCCTATTGAGAACTGCGAGCAACTGGTGAGTTCGTAAGGAGTTACTGGTGATGTTTGTACCCCATAGAGATCGCCTGAGTGCTGTGGCGCGAAGATATAAATGCAGGTCGGATATTTTTGGGACAGACCAACCAAACAGACGTAAACCAAACAAACAACAACCGATTTCACAAAGGGAAAATAATGCTTCAGTCAAATTCACTCAAAATCATACTTCTCAGAGGTACGAAAATTTAACTCCGCAGTAATATATACTCAAAATAAATGGAAAAAAAATTCGATTTTAACTGTAGTATTTCTTTAATGCTTCTTAGCAAATACAATACAATCCAGTCAAAGTGCCGAAGAGTAGCCACGGGCACAAGTACTCATACTGCCCAGCGACCTAACCGAAAAAAGACACAGAGAAAAATGCAAAAATGCTGTTGGAAAATAACGAAATTGACAAGCAGCGGAGGAAAACATTTTTGTTTGCTATTTTTAAGCGGATTATAATTAATTGTTTTTTTAAAATAATTATCGTGCTGTTTGCATATTGCCTGTGAGAAATTATTTCAAAGAAGACAAAGGGCTTGACTGAGTGACCAGTGCATTGACTGAAGAGGTCTAGAATATGGATTACTTACCTATAGATCGCCGAAAATGTTAAATTAAATTTAGTACAAAGTGGTGGAGTATTCTTATGAGTATTCTTATTATGACAAAACGGATTTCAGCCGCCAGCTACAGTTCAAACGGTTCAACGCTTTGAACATCTGTAAATTATGACATCCCGCCGTTCGCCAATGAAACCTTAAACTCGAGAACCGAGACATTGGAAAAATAAATCTCGTTTCAGCTCCGTCTCAAGCAAAAGGATTCACTCTAGTATTTCACTCTTGGATCACAAGTAGCACCGTGCTGTGCTACTTAATCCAGACATTGTGGTTTGCTCCAGAAGTCATCATTTCATCTTTAATTACACTACTACAATGTGTTGTCACGGCTTAATATATTGCTGAAACACCAAAATTAATATTTCACGATGATTGGTAGATGGTACCGTGAAGCGCTCACGGTTGACTTTTGTTGTATTAAACCCCCGTAAAAATTGGCTTTTTTCTTTCTAAATGAATCATATATACAATCTAGAAATCAATTTAGTTCATTCAAGCGTATCCGATCGATTTGAAATTCCTTTATACGCAGTAAGCTCTAATTCTATATCTTTCGATATCAGCGTTCACCCGAAGACATTGCGGCGGCACGCGAATTTTAGCAAGGCTGGTTACCCTAATGCAACACGTCCGAGAAAGAAAACGAAAGAAAACGGCAGAAAATTTCAATAATTTTCCACCAAAATGAAAGCTCGAACGTTCAGTTTCAAAAAGTTTTCGCAAACAACGCGTCGAGCCAAAGAACTATTTGGGAAATAAAAGCCTTTGAAACAACAAATAATTAAATAATTGGCGCGAGTGAAATTGTGCTGGAAATTAAATTCAAAATATGCATATAGCATATAAATGAAATCGAATAACTGAATTATGAGAAAAAACATTACTTTTTCGATCTGCTCCAATATGTTAATTAGTGACTTTTTTCTGAGTGTTATTTTTACATAAGTGGCGTGGCGCAAAAGCAGGCAAAAGAAATGTTAAAAATAAAGTCGCAGCGTTGTCGCATGCAGCAAAGAGGGGCGAGTGTGCTGAATAACAACAAATTGCATTACATTTGATGTGAAAGATACACAGCATAAAAAATAATAAGTGGTGCCATTGAAATTATAAATTCTGGCAATAATCCTTTTTTTGGTGCTACAAAAAAAAAATGCGACTGCGAAAATTTGCTAAGAAAAGCCGCACAGGCGTAAAGCGATTTTAAACAAGTGCCAAGATAAATTGAATTAATTACAGAGAAAAAATAAAAAAGAAAACTTAAAATATTCCGAAACGTAGGAGAAAACATACGCTTTATCGATCACACCGTAGCTTAGACAGCAACCCTGCTTACTACACGTGGAATTTGTTGTTTTGTGCCACTTGATGTTGCACTTCGATCGAGATACCGACGATGAATTTATACGTGAATATGCCTTTGAACCCGAGTTGCTAATCAATCGTGAGGAATACTTGCGCGAAGAGGAACGATCGCACAAATTACCATCAACTCCCATTCACTTCGATGAGGCCCGCCAGAGGAAAGCAAGCCTTGACAATGAAAACAAGAATCAGATTGAAATCGAAATCGAGGCTTTCTATTATGTAAGTCGAAAGTGTATCGTTTGGACTAATCTAAATATTTCCTGGTTACATTCTGCAAGAGGTATACGTATATACGTATCCTACATCGTACTTGTTTAATCTACATAAAATATCCTCAAAGGAAATTATACATTCCCCTTTGTCAGTGTACATCGGTAAAATTACTAAAACTATGATTCATCCCCATTTTACATCGAATAGTTCGAAGCTCGTACTTCATCTTTTCAGAAGCGCTTGTGTTTATTGTTTAGATAAAATTGCTTTTTTTCAAACCAATTCTAAAAACACGCCCAGCAACTGAAGTCGTTCTGTTTTTGACATGTTTATGAAAAGGTTTTAAAGTTATACGTTTATGAAGTATTTATGGAAAATATCTTATCACGTGTCGCCGGCTCTGTGATTGCAAACTATTACCTGAGTTTTTGAGTTAAAAAGCTGAAAATTTTGTCGGAAACGGATCTCATCACTAGGAAGGGTATATCGTACATAAACTAATATTTTTTACTGTAATAGTTTGTGTCTTACTCTCCTTAAACTAAAATTTTGAAAATCTTAAGAGTGGACCGTATTTTAAGTTTTAGAAATTCGCAGCAGGTTTTAATGAATACTATTAAGCGTCAGTTAAAGGGGTATTCTAAGTGCACTACTCTTTAGCAACTCTTGGTCTTGATAAGTGCCATTCCTTTAGGTTGTACGGTCTAACCCATTAGAACCCAATTAGAAAGGAATTATTTCTCATCAATCAGCAACAAACTTTATCGTAAATAACAACGTATTCAACCCATATGGTGCACGGACAAAAAATACCCATTCTCTGTCGCTCTTACTGTGTAAAGTCTATTAATATACGTATCAAAGAATCTACAACTACTTCGATAGTCTGTCTAGCACAGAGACCAGCCACTAGCCACCAGCCACTAGCCACCAGCCCAACTTAGAGGGGCAAGAGCACGAAATTCTTTAAATAATTTCTGATGTTCACTACAAATAGCGTTTACAATAAAATTGTCGTATTTTCGAATGCTAAGAGGCTAAGATGCTATTGACAATGGCAATTTTGCACACTCGTCTGTTTGCAACGTCATCCTTTGCCCAGACCTCAGACCTCGACAGCGATACGAACGCCGGTATAAGAGGGTGGAATCTGGTAAATGGCGACCTTTCTGCACTTCTATTCTGCTCTGACTTGTCTGTCGCTCTCTCTATCTCTATCACTCTATTTCTATTAGCCTGTGTTCTTGCGAATGTATCTCATGGTTGCATGTATCCGCCGTCGCGGTCATTCCGTTGTTATGTCTTTGGACGCACTAATTACCTTTTTTTTTCAAATATTTTTTACGGTCAATCGTCACTCGACTTTTGTCTTTCCTATTTGTCACTCACTTTGGGTTTTGTTTGTTTTTTATTCGATTTATTGATTTTCGCTTTATCTTTTTAATGACGTCAAAATTGTTTTCGAGTGTCAAGACTTATTTCATTATTTTAATTAATTATTTTCTTTTTTCGCTTATTTCATTTTATTTGAATTTTTGGGATTTTCCGCGATTTTTCAATTTTGAAGAAAGAATTTTAGGAAACTATTTTGTTTTGTATTACGACTCGTTCTTTGCATCAACTTCTGAATTAAATAAATTTACTGTTCAGCAGCATACGAAATTAGTCATCGTTATGCGAATAATGCTTTCTATACATTCAACTATTTTGAAAAAAAGAATTTCCTTTGTATCAAAAATTTGTGATTTGGAATTTAGATTTTAATTTAAATTTTTTTAATTTAAAACACTTATCTCCTGCTTTGCGACTTTACGGAGGCACGAGTTAGAGGCACTACTGGAACAGTTATGCATAGAACTTTTTAGCATTCACCCCGACCTAGTCGTATTAGCCATAACCCTTGCATAGAAGCTGGTACATCGGCAGGTTGAGTTTTTTTACCTAGCAAGCGACAACAATCTAAAACGATGGAAAAATTACAATTATTAAAGCGATTGTGGCTGTGAGACTTGTATTAAGACAAGTCCCACTAAATGCAATTTTTCGCATTTGGCAATTGGATATAAGTAATTCAACTCACCCTATATAGCATTGCAACCCAAAAGGCATTAAAAAAACATATGACTAAACAGTAATGGGAACGAGTGAAAGCATTTTATATAATTGAAGTCTAGTAATTTCGTAGTTACACATCTACGTCCTTGCATTAAAAATCCTGATATTATTAAAATAAATCTAATATTACAACATTTGTTCTCTTCATTCGGGTTGGAATTCCTGCCTATTTTTCAAAAATTGGCAATGTAACATTACCCTTCTGAACTGTGAGTTGGTAATCAATGAGTCAGTAAGGAAAGTAATTCTAATATTAGTAATATATGCAAGCGGTATTGAAGACCAAAAGAAATTGTTATACATTGAGCAATATAAAAAATACTGATTTTTCTATTTTGAGAATAAATTATACGAGGTGTGTTCAAAAAATAATTCAACTTGGGCTACGTGTTATCGATTTTCGATATTTTTGTCAGCGATTTTGCATTTTTTAGTTTGCTTTTTAACAGACATAAAGTTTACATATGTTTTAGCGTTTTGTTACAATCAAAAAAATTCACAATCTGCGAAATCATTAACGACGATATCATTGACAATGCCACACCAGATCTTTAAAATTTTCATACACCTTAACTTGGTCATGGCTCACCAACTCTAAAATTTGCATCCTTCTTTCTCTCACTGCGTCACTCCACACACCTTAACACACTTCTGCTTAATTAACTCTTTAAATAATCATTCTCTTCCATATAACTTAGTTACTACATAGTGTGCTAAGGTGCACATCTTCTTTACCAACTCCTTAAGTGTTTCATTCTCCTCTCACACACACCTTAACGTGTTAACGCTTCCGCTCAATACACAAACCGTTGCACGCTTCCTTATTATCAAATCTTTGTACCTTTCATTGCCCTCTCACTCACACAACTTAACGTATTTCCTCCGTATAACCGTAACCACAATTTTTCAAACAGCAGCCTAAATCATTTTCAATGATAAATATGGATCAAAGTTTAGTGATTTTTTAGGCAGAAACAATACCAAAATCCACCGTATTCACCCCCTGCGACGTGTTCCTGTTCACAAATCACAATTAAAAAGATCCTTGAACTGACGAAGGTTTGCCACAATTGATGAAATAAAGACCGCATCGCTAGACGCACCAATCAAAAGTGCTTCGAGGATTTTGACAATGCTGGAAAACATTTATTATATCTGAGGAGGGATTTCCGAATACATGAATAATGGCGGAGAACACTAAAAAGTCACCTTATATTTCGAACACACATCATATTTATATTTATTTACTGTTAATTAATTTAAATGATTAATTTAATTTAATTTATTTCCGTTATGAAGCTAGCGATTTTCCAGTATACCGAAAAACCTTATTCTAAAAATTGTATAGCAATTGTTTACAGTAACATAAAGTCGACGTTTGTTTAAAAGACCTGAAAAGTTATTACTTTTATTATTCTTTATCTTAAGAAGTTTATGGTTTACTATAATTCTAAAAATTACATGTAAGAGCGACCACATTAAGCAACAAACCACTTACTCCGTATGTTTTATCTTACAGATGTATGGCCGTTATACCAAAGATCTAGGAGAATTTGCAAAAGATGAAGCCAGAAAACTCAAATTGCTCGAAAAGCGACGAAAGCAGGAAGACAGACAAAGAAACAAGGTAAATCAATATAAAAAGTTAAGCTCCTTAAGAACTAGCAAAATACACTAAAACCCCCAAATTTCTAACTCCAAAACTTTTCAATGCAAACATAATGAGAACAATGATTATTAAAGGTAACGGTGTACATCCGATTATTGTAAAAGTGCAATCGACTCTTCAGCTTTGGCTAGTATTTTCTATTACACATGTCTGTAGTTCAAAAGTTAACAAGCAGTTACTTTTTAAGCGCTTCTTCTGTATTTATTAGTTCAAGTAAACGAAACATCCTGAATGAATTGATTTATAAAGCAACAGTGCTGGGAAATTTAATTTTCAGGAACTACTAGGAAAACGCTCTACCCGACTACTGCGCGTCGCATCATGGGTGTGGAAGCATTCATTTGCTCGCCTTGGCGAGGATTGGGTCTTCTTAGCGTTATTAGGTATAATTATGGCATTGCTCTCATATATTATGGACAAAGGCATATCAATATGTACAAATGGTAATGCTAAAACAACACCTTACGCAAACACTTCGCCACTATAACTCGCTCAATACTTTATATGTTATTAGCACGTGTGTGGCTCTACCGCGACTTGACCTCGCAGCCGTTCATACAGTATATCGCTTGGGTCTCATTGCCAGTCTGTTTGATCCTATTCTCAGCCGGCTTTGTTCATCTCATCGCACCACAAAGTATAGGTAAGTAATTAGTAAATTTGTGTGTTGTATTGTTTACCCCTCATTGAACATTGAAGTAAAGTAGCTTTGAAGTTTCATCTTTCTTGGCATAAATTATTATACAAAAAATATATCTGAACCTAATCGGAACAAACACATTGGAATGTTACTCAGGATTTGTTAATTTTTTTACTTACTTACTTTACTGCGATGGTAATGAAAATTATCAATATTTCTATCTCAATATTGGTTTGTGACATAGTAAAACGGACAGTTTAGAGCAATTCAAAATGCACCCGTCGGTCCCAAAGGCGATAATTGTTCTCCTCCTATAGTTAAATTCTTCATGCAGTGAATAGTATTGTAAGTTTATCTTAAGGTTTTTAGCAGAAAGAAGGAGACATCGAAGGCCCCATCAAGTCGGACTGACGAATCGATCTCGCTGTCGAGCTCAGTCCATCTGTATATATTGAAGCTAGATCCTCAGGCTAAAACGTTTTCTATAAATTGTTTTCAACTTCAAAATATGTCTCACTCGATGATACATCTACTATATGTTAACACTCTTTTCAATTATCGCGACACTCTTCGTAACATCTTTCTGAGATATAGCTCAAAAAATATCTGAAATTTTGAAACCCCGAGAACGGACTTTACCTCAAGTCCTTCAACATAAACTTGGAGACCTCTAGGATAACTGGATTGTACAATATTACCCCATATAAATCTATATGCCTCAGTGTTAAATAGCGCTACGAAAAGTGCTACATTTTAGTCAAATTAATAGTATACATCATTGTTTGCTCAAACACAGGACTGAGGCTTAAATCAGGCCAAGTATATAATAAAAGAGTTATCGACCCATGTATTTTAACCGGTTTAATATCTCTGGTGTTACTGGACTTTGTGACCCTTGGACGACAAATACTTTCATAGCTTTGCAGTTGTAAATTTATATAATAGTATCCTTACGATGGTTTTCTTTAAATCCTTCGAGTTATTCCATTTTTGGTATGATGTACTTACAAAATACTTTCTTAATTTTGCTACCCAAAAGATTCCTTATAAGACTTCTTCGACTTCAAGTTAACAATGTCAACTGAAACCTGTACCACTGCAATTAAAAAGTTGTCTTTACTAAACTGGGCCTGGCCAAATCTCATTGTTTATGTCTTCATGTGTTAAATACTCAAATACTAACCACATTTTACAACACACTAATTACGAAATGAACTACGCGTATGCTCCATGCAAATCTATGATATTATAAATGTTTCCCCCTACAAATAATATATAGGTTCCGGTATACCTGAAATGAAGACCATACTGCGTGGCGTTGCACTGAAAGAGTATCTCACATTTAAGACATTAGTGGCTAAGGTTGTTGGTTTAACGGCAACTTTGGGCAGCGGTATGCCATTAGGAAAGGAAGTAAGTATTAAAATTGAGCGAATGAAATCGTGCAAGACTATCAATTAGATAGATTAACTCATTCTTCTCTAAACCTCTCTCTTCCAATTGTGCAATTGTGATTTAGGGTCCTTTCGTCCATATAGCAAGTATTGTAGCACAATTATTAAGTAAACTTGTCACATCATTCCAAGGCATCTATGAGAATGAATCGCGTAATTCAGAAATGCTTGCAGCCGCCTGTGCGGTGGGCGTGGGCTCATGCTTTGCAGCGCCCGTGGGTGGTAAGTAGTGCTTACCCAATGTAGATTTGCCTGATAGTAGTTGCTATTTTCTGCTATGGCTATGACTCCCCGTAGGCGTACTATTCAGCATAGAAGTCACCACAACTTACTTTGCGGTGCGAAATTATTGGCGTGGTTTCTTCGCCGCGGTCTGCGGTGCCACGGTTTTCCGACTGTTAGCCGTGTGGTTCCAGAATGCGGACACGGTGCGTGCGCTTTTTCTAACCAATTTCACCACAGAGTTTCCCTTCGATCCGCAAGAGCTATTCGTTTTCGCGTTGATTGGGTAAGTATCTAATAACTAATAAATGAAACAATACACTTTTATAAAGCAATTTTACAGTATGGTTTGTGGTCTCGGCGGTTCGGCTTACGTTTGGGTGCATCGTCGCTATGTACTCTTCATGCGCTCGAATAAAAAGATGAACAAATTTCTGCAAAAGAAGTAAGTAGTGAGTAGAGAACGAACAAAGTTCGCCACTTTTGTAAGTAGAGTCTACAACTTTTCACTTACTCCAACCTCGCAGTCGATTTCTGTATCCTGGTTTCCTGGCTCTGCTTGTATCCACGCTTTCATTTCCACTGGGCACAGGACAATTCATAGCAGGTGAACTCAGCACACATGAGCAGGTTACCCAGCTGTTCAGCAACTTTACGTGGTCCCGTGAGGATTTGACAGTAGAACAAGCTGCGGTAGTGACACATTGGATGACGAGTTACAGTAGCGTGTTCGTCAATCTCACGTGCTATGTGCTTTTTACGGTAAGTCAATGTTCCACCTGGAATATATCTTGTTCTATGTGATGTCACTTGCTTCATCGCGATTTTCCTCTCATTTTTACACACCAGTTCTTCTTCTCGATTATTGCATCAACAATACCGGTGCCATCGGGTATCTTCATACCAGTGTTCAAGATCGGCGCCGGTCTGGGACGTCTCATCGGCGAGGGCATGCACTGGTGGTTTCCAAATGGTGTACGCTACGGCGGGCGTCTTTCTCCGATATTGCCTGGTGGTTATGCCGTTGTCGGCGCGGCTGCCTTCTCCGGCGCCGTCACACATACCGTATCCGTTGCTGTCATCGTGTTTGAGATGACTGGTCAGATAACACACGTCGTGCCCGTAATGATTGCCGTGCTGATTGCCAATGCCATAGCAGCGCTACTGCAGCCCTCTATGTACGACAGTATTATATTAATTAAAAAGTTGCCCTACCTGCCCGACTTGTTGCCTTCGAGCTCGGGCATGTATAGCATATTTGTCGAGGATTTCATGGTGAGCGACGTCAAGTATATTTGGCATGGTATCACCTATCAAAGGCTCAAAGAAGTGCTCAAAGCAAATAAGACGCTGCGCTCATTGCCACTGGTCGATAGTCCTGATAATATGATATTGCTCGGGTCCGTCCAACGTTACGAACTGATAAAAATGATTGAGAAGCATATTGGCCGCGAGAAGCGCATGGAAGTGGCGCAAAAATGGCAGAAGGAGGCAGAAGAACGCGCACGTGAGGAGGAAAAGAAAAAACTCGAGGCGGAACAGAAAATGCGACGTCCATCCCGATTTGAAGTGCTGCCGGCTCCGGATATACTCAGTCTGCGGCAAATCGCCAACGATGAGATGCTGCCACCAAAGAAGCGCCAAGAGACGCTCAACAATACGCTCGCACCGCGCAAGTCCATCCTAAAAAAGACGAACTCCTTTAACTTGAAGACCTACTCGCCATCAGTGGCCACGCACAGCCCTAATATAACTCCGTACACAACGATCACCGGCAACTCAGAGTTCCGCATACGTTCAGCTTTCGAGGCAATTTTCAAAAAATCAACAACTTTGCAAGACGTCCAACCCGATCCGGAAACAGGCTCCATCTCCATTTCCCCATCTGTGAGCACGAATGAGGTGGCTCAGGTGCAGCGAGCCCCAAGTACACCGGGCATCTCCAAAAAAGTGCAATTGGTGGGTACTTCCTTCTTTCAGACAAAGTTATTGCTAATGTTTATACACTAAATTCATTGAATGGTGGTCTATTCGCGTGCTTCTACCTACAATTTCATTTTATCTATAAGCAAGCTCAGACTCCCGGAAATCTGGTAAGTAGTATAACTTTTCGCCAAAGCGTCGTAATTTCTTTATGAGAACTGCCTTTTCAAATAACGAAGTTCTGTATCCTTTCTGTTACTAATGTGACCACTATTTTTACATCTATGCAAGCAAGCAACACCCAATACTACGGATCTAATAGTACGGGTTCAAATAGTAAGTAATAGTATGGCAAAGTAGAAAAAAACTCAGCCACATACTTCTATTAGATACCTATCATTGCGCACTAATGTAAACGATCTAAATGACAAACATTCTATCAGATCAGATATAAATATCATATCATGCTTGTCACATGTTTGAAGAGATGTGTTACGCTTATTCATCTTTCCTTCGAAATATATATGTACATTAAATACCTTAATACCACTAAATGGAAAGCTGCTGATTTAGTGTTGAAAAATGTGAAAACCATCGAATTAAACAGTTGTTTGCCAGCTGTTTACGCTGATACTTCGAATTTTGACCATTAGATGTCACTGACCAAAATTAATACAAGCTCCTAATATACACAATTTCGTGTAACCTAACCATGTCAATTGATCCGATCAGTTTCCAGTTCTAGTATTTTAATGAAGTTCAACGCCAAGTGTTCATAGAAGATCCTTCCTCTGTTATTCCTCTGCTGATACTGAGTAGGTCCATCTTTGTAATGGACCCTTATGTTATATTATGTTGGTGGAAATGTAATTTCCGAATACGAGAATCATAATTCAACAATTATTTTTCAAATAACAAAGCAACTTTATTTTATCAAATATTTTCTAAAACTTGAGAATACCTCCTTACAGGAATATCATATGTGTCCATAATCATTTCCTTAATTTAACAAGCCACTTATTCAGTTAGTGTATTTAAGTTGTTGTCCCCTTCACAGCCTTTCAGCAGCTTATATCATTCTAGACTTATCTTTTATAAATTTGGTATTAACAAATCTGTATACTTCACTATACCAAAGCCGCTTGAAGAACCCACAGATAACACAGACCCAAATAAACCGAAATTCACAAAATTTAGCAAAGTGAATATTGATAAAGTAAGCAATAAACGCAAAACGAACAAAATCGCAGATATGGCTATAAAGAGTGCAATAAAATTCGAGGAGCCGCAATCATGCGACCAGCCGAAAATCGTATCTAACCCAACGAAACCGCGTAAACCAAGAAGAAAGATAACTTTTAATGATGTTGTAAAGACAGACACGCCAACACATGAATGCAAAATAAAGAATGATGACGAGGTAGATATAAATGCCACTACGGATATAAATGAGCCGGGTCCGTACGCTATCGTAGATACCGATGATCAATTTGTAGGGAATAGTATCTTAATGAATCATAAGTCTTGTAGCGGTGACACTGAGAGCGATACGTTAATGTACGACGTCGACGAGGACACTCCCGACCCAGTTGAGCAAGTAAGTACGATATTCAGTCCCTAGCCCATTGACTAAAAGAAATTAAGCGAAAATGCTCTCAATATTGTACATTAATGTTTTGTGCTATATATACTTTTTCTTCTTTCTATTTGAAATACACACTCACTCTTAACCACCTTATTCACATAAATTGCACAATCCATAGGCAACGAGCGTTAAGAAGCCAAAATCTGTGCGGTTGGTATGTAGTTGGCGTAATTAGATTATGGATACACTCAGTTATTTTTAGATTTTTGTAACCAAACAATCAATGTAATCAACTTCCTAATTCAACTCATTTGATTCTGCTCTTTAGCCCCGGGAACGTGTCATCGATATGTCTCCGGAGGATCAAAAACAATGGGAGCTCGAAGAGATGATGAAGCCGGTCGATCTAGAGAAGGCACAAGTGCATATTGATCCGTCACCGTTCCAATTGGTCGAACGCACATCCATACTCAAAGTGCACTCACTTTTTTCGATGGTCGGCATCAATCACGCCTATGTTACAAAAATCGGACGGCTCGTAGGCGTTGTAGGTTTGAAAGAGGTAAGTTCCGCATAATGGTCCTCAAGCGTTAACAGTTCTGTGACTCTTATTCTCCGTCTTCATCAGCTGCGTAAGGCAATAGAAGACATAAACAGTAATTGTTTCGTACCACAAAATCAGTCACGCGTCGATCCTTTCACGTTGAAGCCAGCTTGCGATAGGTCCCTGCTAACGGGTAGTGATAAAGCAGTCGACATGACAGTTACCTCAATGGATTCAGCGTTGTCAAATTCGGATAACTGTTCAGATATTGAATTGGAACACGTCAAGAGCATTTCGCCAACGGATCAAATTGATGGTTGCTCCCCACAGAGTTCGACACCACCAATACAGACTGCCAATACGACAGTCACGAATCTATCGGAAACTACAAAATCGTCAAAAGTCATCGAGAGTAGCAAAGAGTGCTCGTGAGGACCGGCTCCGTTTTAAATTGTATAGCAATAACAGCGAAAGAGAAAAAAGGATAGTAGTTCAGTTAAGAACACTTAATTCATATGTCATACTGCATACAAATTATATCTATGGCACTAGGTAAGCTTGTAAAGTCAATTAGGTTAAATAATTCTATAAATGTACCCTGTTATTTATATTATCTCGTTAGCATATAATTCAAATCAAAGATATGTCGTGATTTATGTTTAAGTTAAGAATGAGCAACATTTTAGTTAGCAATAAAATTTACAAACGAATTATTGAAAAAAAAAAACTTGGATTCTGAGGAAGCTTTGTAAGCATCATATAATATGGAGTTAGATATTACGTCCAATTTTTACTTACGGGACAGTTGTAGGCCTCATAGCCTGCACTCGACATCTTGAAAATACACTAAATGAGCTTCTACTCCAGGGTTGCATGCTCGGAATGTTTTTTCTCGGGATCACATCGCATAGTTTGGCAACATTTCTAAACCATTAACCAGAATCATTAACAAATATCATCAGCCATATATCAGCGATATATGATTGGACCTTATAATGTCTCAATTTGGTTATCTTCCCGATCGAATTTATGAAGTCATTTCTAACAAATCTGGATACTAGCAAAGTTTATGAAAATGTTATCTTATTACTCGAACCAAATTTTGCTTGTCCCTCCCTATTCAAGTTCTACACAAAAATTCAAGATATTAATACGTTTTATTGGACGGAGTAATGTTGACGACCTTTTAATTTTCTGTTACTAAGAAGGCGTTGGGGTGGCGGGATAGTCACCGTTACAGTTGGCGCAGTTGGTGCGTATCCGAGGGTCTGGAGTTTGAATGGGTGGTGATGTTTTTGCAATGCTTTGCTGTATGACCTAAAAACTGGTATGTCTTGCAACTTATCAGGTTGGGAATGTATTCCCTAATCTTGGCGGAATGCCAAGAAAATTCCGATTTGCTGGGGGGAAAGGTTATAGAGGTCAAATGTGATCACCGTTAATAAAAACGACAGAGCATACCAAATGGTTCTTCAGCAAAGGCTCACTGACGCCCTAATGCTCTTACAAAAGAGCTGAGGCTACAGCCGGATCGCTATCACTCACCAACAGGGCAGTATCATCTGCATATATTGCTATAGAGAGTTCGTCGTGTCTCATGCTCACGAGGTTTGCCGTGTAGGGCGTGTATAGGAACGGCCCAACACACTACCGTGAGGAACCACAGCTCGCATACCCATACTCCTGGCTTTCTCATCTGAAGGAAATTTACTAGAACCAGGAAGTGTGGTAGTGTGCAGCATTGTGGTTATACAAGAGGTAGGGGAGCCAGACTCTATCGAACGCTTGTCGAACAACTAGAAAACCGGCAGAGCAATACTCAATATTTTCGAAAGTGTTGCGAATTTTTTGTACAGCTCGGTGGCACAGCTCCCGTGTTTCGTGAAACCTCTTGAAGCTGAACGTCTAGCAGCGTAAGAAGGCGAACCAGGAATAACCATTTCAGAGCTTTGGAGAATATTTCCAGGAAGCTGATTGGGCAGTACAAGCATGGGTTGTGTTCGTGTTTACCAGGATCGGATAACAAGATTATCTCCGCACACTTTCACTGGGCGGAAAAGTGGGTGTGCCTCAAGATGACATTGTGAATCGCCGTTAAATACATATCATATCCAGGACATTTATGCTTCTTCAGAAAATTTACCTCAAGAACTTCTACTCAACGAATTGGCAGGTCCATCTGACAATCAACATCGATGAATCCCAGAGTCGGCAAGCAAGCAAAAGTCGAAGGGAAAGAAGGTGGCTTGGGAATAGTTGGCGAATTCCTTCACTTGAACCACGAACCACTTAAGCGCTGGATGGTTGGCCTAGAATTGAACATGAAAACTTTATTACTAAAGAGATAAATGGAAGGTGGTTTCGCATTACAAATAAACCTCTTTAACACGTAAGTAGCCATCAATTGACTGAAGGTGGCCGAAACCCAAGAGAGGCTTCACTGTACGAATTTTTCAACCTCCCAACCTAGGATTTCTTTATATGTTGGCGCACTGGCAAATTATGAAAAGCTTGGGCCAAATATAAGACAATTATGAGAGCATTCCATAGCTATGTTTTAACATATGTACTAGAAGAAGCAAATGTGTCACTATAAGTTAGACGACAATACTCTCTCGCCCCACTTAGGCGCCCCCCAATTTGCCAACGTTATAAAACTGGCCAAGTTGTTTATAAGAACCCCACTCAGATCTACCAAGCTGCTAGAGTTAATAATACCGAGATATTGAAATAGCTCCTAGAGAGTGCAGATCATTATACAAGGGATAAAGGATAATCTCCTCGTCGTCTATACTGCTCCTTGCAGTCTTTCAATTAACACTCAACTGCAATGACTTTCTTTGACAACACTGACCTATCTAAAAACACTTGTTGCAAAGACCTTTCTATCCCATCTTGTTTAGCATTGTATCAAAGTTTCTCTGTGCAAGCCGTCCTTTCACTTTAATTAGCTGTAGGATACATTTATTCTTGAGCTCTGCCTCGACAATACATCTACGATTCAGTTTCTTGTGAAGTCTATTTGCCCGGTATAGAGATTTCGCGGATAAAGGAGCTGCATTAAAATCAGAGAACTGCAAAAATCAATTTTTTTCTTGATTTCATCATACACTGAAATTCTTTTTGTATTTTTTATTCCTTCATTACTCCACCAGGGAGCATAGGGCCTCCCACAAGTCCCTCCAATCGAGATTGTTGGTGGTTCCCCTAATCGGTACTGCCAAGTCTATTTACCACGATGAATGGTTTTTGGGGCAGAGCAGGTGATTTGCCTGTTGCTGCCGCGTACAGCCAATGTGGTGCCATCTGTCGGTTGGTACACAAGGCCTCCCCTTTACATTTTTTTTTTGCATAAAATACACCACCGGATTAAAAAGCAAGACACTTTCCGCCTTTCACTTATATTGCGTTTTTTGGACAGAGGCAATAGCTACTAGGACTAAAAACTTTTAACAGCTATTACGCCGCAAACAATTGGCGGCCAACAATGGAAAGCAATTTACTTATTGCTAACTTAATGCTAACGACTCCAATAGTTTTCGAATATTTAAAAGAAGTTTCGAAGAGTCTCTTCTGGTGGCTGGCAGGGAGTCGACGTACCAATATTCGATCGATGGTTGTTGGAGGAGGAGGAGGAGGTGTTCGGTGGTAGTTGTGCGTTATATGTATATGTTGGCGTTGGGCTATGGGAATTTGAAAGTGATTCGAAACGGAAACTGTGATATAAGATGTTGGAGATGTTGGATGTTGTTCGTATATGTGGTGTGGGTGAGACATCGCATGACGCTGTGGCAGGTAGTTCGGTGCAGGCGCAGATTTCCCGGTTAATACATTTTGCACCTGTGCCACATGCTCCATTTACAGAGATCCCACGACGCCTTGGAACATCACATCCGAAATAATTTTGCTCGCGAATATTTTTTGTGAGGACTCCATTTTGTCACATACCCCGTTTATATGGTATCTAGAAGCAGTTTAGCTAAAACCACCTTGACTTAAAACGAACATGTAAACACTTTCCCAGAGCGCTTTAACGCAGTAACTGCATTAAGTGTAGGTTGCTTTTTAAACCCGCCGCTAACTAGATCGCTATGTGTTGTTTCGTGCAGAGTTGCTATGTGGCGTAATTATTTTGCTTTATTTTCATTTTTTAATGGTTTTCGAATTAGATACTAAAAAATTTGTAAAACGTTATTAGAAATCAAGATAAGCCTTACACATTTATATTTTATTTTATACACTGTGTTTTTTTTTTAAATAACTTATTCTGATTGGTAAGGCACATAACATAACTTTTCTTATTTTCTTCTAAGTTGTACGTAAAAAAATAAAACATTTAAATAAATATTAAGGGTCTTCACAAAACGTCATAAATATATAAAAGTTATAAAGTTACAAGCTACATTTCGTGAACGACCAATTTCGTTTTTTGACGTCGTAGACTGTTCATATCAACAGTGTTCAGTTAGGTGTACCTACTTTGAATGGCATTAAATTTTTTTTTATTAATTTTTATTTTCATATAATACATATTGTATTTATTTAAAATAATTATTAACTAGTTTTCTACTACCTTCAGTGGCAGCCTAACCTAATTGTATATAAAAGAAAAAGAAAGAATAATGTAAACCTATGACTTACAAACAACTTATAGAGAATAATATCTATTTACGTAATTACAATTACTTAATTACATATAGAAAATTTACTTAATTTGACAGAAGAAACTTATGAAAGGACCCTCGTAGGAAGATCCTGTGGGTTACACCTTTTGAGTCTTCTTTTTCTGGCTCTCGAAGTTAGCCGTCTCGCGAGTGCATTTGGGTGAGAACCAAGGCGCTCTAGATATTTCCCCGCTTGTGCCTGTATAACATCGCCGACTTTAGGAACCCTAAGATCCTTTTCGATATTCCTTGTACGCATGTACCAGGGAGCATTGCAAATTTTTGTAAGCGTTTTAGCTTGAACAATTCAGATTTTATTCATATGCGACTTAGCAGCTATGCCGTATACTTGCAGCGCGTTCTTTCACATGGTGCTTAAAATTGTCTTGTATATTGTTGTCTTGTTATCCAGGGACAGCTTTCTCTTGGGGGACAACAGCCATTTTTCCAGCTTTTGCCAGCACGGACCGCTGAACCATTGTTACATGTCTTTGAAATGTAAGTCTCCTGTCCAGTATGACTCCAAGGTATTTATGGGCTGGCTGGCGCTTTAGAATAGAGCCTAGCAACGATATGCCAGGGCAAGACAATGGCCGTGTGGCATACGTAACACAGGCACATTTGCTGGCATTGATGCCTATGTTCCAGTCTAGAGCCCACTTCTCAAAGCAACACACGTATTGCTGCAAAGACTCCGTGGCAACTTTTATACTAGAACTTCTGGTTAGCACTGCAGTGTCGTCCGCATAAGTTTCTATGAGTGCGATTTGCTCATCTACTCGTGTGACTACACTTGTTTTAGGCATGTCTGCTGTATAAATCGTATACAGCGTAGGGCCTAATACGCTGCCTTGAGGTACACCAGCGCAGAGTGGTCTTCCTGTTTATTTCTCACCATCGATTAGAACACGAAAGCTGTTGTCCGTTAAAAATCTCCTGACAAGTTGGAACAGCTGAGGAGTAAGTAGGTTATTCAGCTTGCTGAAAAGGCCTTCATGCCACACCCTATTAAAAGGCTTGCCGGATGTCCAAGAAAACTGCTACATTTTAGGTTCCATGGCATCCAAAGCGAAGTTAACCACATGGTGCAGCTGCTCCGGGGTGCCGTGATTCTTCCTAAAACCAAACTGCCATTTTGGGATTTTTTCTTTTACGCTTTCGAGTTGAAGAATCTGATTCATTGGCATTATAGACAACGAATTCTTTGACATTAAGAGTAGAAACTTATACTTCATAAACTTACAAAGTAGTCCTCCCAATTTATATCGTGTCAAACGTTTTTTCCAGATCAACACGAATCGCACCAACTCTATATTTGTTGTTCCGTTCCAGTTGACACTAAGCAGTTGAAAAAGAAATATTTTAATTCCACGAAATCTTTTGAAAGCGCTTATTTGTTGTTTCCTCCGATCTGCACTGCTGGTCGCTCCTACATGAGTGACCAGGCGGACCACAGTGCCACTATCATTAAAAAACATAGCCTTCCTCCCATTGACATCATGCCTGCTTTTTCGAACAAAGCTGCTGCTCCGTTGTTGGAGTGGTTTTCGGCTCCCGCATCAACACCAAGTAACGTTTCTGACATGGAGTTTTCTTTTGAAGAAGTGTCTACCAATAAGAGCGAAACACATTCTCTGGAAACTGTAAACGCCAATGAAACCGCTGCTTCGACCAGTCGGCCTGAGACCACTACTCATACTCCTATTATAAATAATCGAGCTGATACAAGGATTCATAACAAATCTCCGAAGCCACCACCCATTTTCATTGTCGGCATCACAAACATTAACGGTTTGTTAGCCAACCTTGACACTGTGACCGAACCCGAATCATACATGCTGAAGGACCTTGAGCCCAACGCCAGCAACAAAGGGGCTTATGATATAACGAGGCTTTGACCTCAAATAGTTAAAATCGAGCCGCCTCATCCGTTAAAAGATGTACCTCAATGCCATCGCTGTCAGGAGTTCTCGCATACTAAGAGGTACTGCCGCAAACAATTTAAGTGCGTCAAATGTGGCGAAGCTCACGCCACAACTTCTTGCACCAAAACACCTAATAAGCCACCTAAATACGCACTTTGCGGCGAGGATCACATTGCGAATTATAAAGGCTGCATTAAATACAAAGAAGCGATTGCCAGGAGAGTTCCGGCATGATGCCCATCACCAAGCGCCTCTCAACACCATGAGATATCTGGCCACAGTTCTGTGCCTAACAAGATTGTTGACGGGGTGTCGTACGCTGATGTATTTAAGAAATCGGTGTATCACCAACCGGCACAACAGAAACTCCTACGTGAGCAGCAGAAGCTACGTCAGCAACAACAAAAATCAGTCCAACTACCTATTCAACCTCACTCCGAGCAACAACAGTTACCAAGTAAGACATCTCTACCTAAGAGTCGTCAAAAGTCTCTTCCGTTATCAAGTCAACGTCAAATCGCATTCCCTCACCCTGTTGGAAATAATGTTTCGAATTGTCATAATTATCCCTCGCTCAGCATAGATAATACCCAATCACTCTCATCTCCTGATCAGGTCGACCAATTATCGGTTGTGGTCTCCCGCCTGGACAGTCTCAACGAGAAATTTGGTCACCTGATTGAGATGCAGGCCAAGATGATGGAGATGCTCGCCGCTATATTGTCTAAAAAATGAGTAGACCACACATGAACCTCGCCATATGGAACGTTGACGGCGTCCTTAATCACAGAAATGAGTTAGAAGTGTTCATGGCGGTCAACTTGATTGATGTCATGCTCATTTCCGAAATGCATTTCTGCATTAGAACATACTTAAAAATTCAGGGATATGAAATCTATTCTGCTAATCATCCGGATGATAACCGTATGCGAAGGGGCGCCGCTTTACTCATCCGGTCATCCTTACGCCACCATCCGCTGGAAACCATTCGGTCTGACTCATTTCGAAGTGTCTCTGTCAGTATTCACACAACTCAAGGCATCCTGGTCATCGCAGCCATTTATTGTCCTCCAGGACACCAAATATCAGAGAAGCAGTTCGACACCTCCTTCAATCAACTTGGACCTAAATTCTTAGTCGGAGGGGATTGGAACGCCAAACATCGACTTTGGGGGTCCAGACTAGCCACCCCAAGAGGCAATCAACTTCACAAGAGTATAATAAACTCTTCCAGAGAGGTTCTCGCCACCGGAGCACCCGCCCTTTACCCATACGATTCCTCAAGGTCGCCCGACGCAGTAGACTTTGCTATATACAATGGCATTCATCCAACAGCTCTGGACATTGCGGAGTCACCTAACCTTAGCTCAGACTACATCCCACTATTTATTAAACTTGGATTGATTCCAGATAGCATCGTATGCCGGTCCAGACTGCTCCCTCCCCACGCTAACATAACGGTCTTTCATCAGTGTCTATACGAAAGGATCAACCTCAATATGGAAATCAATTCGGACAAGGATATAGATGATTCGGTTGACCTGTTCACCAAGAACATTCATTAGTCCGCCGAATTAGCCTTTTCATACCAATTCCCTTGTTCATCCAACCCACCTCAGGCGCTCTTAAAACCTGAGGTTCTGGAGTTAGTGAGATATAAATGCAGGTTACGACGTCGCTATATGAGATCACGGAATGAATTTGACAAGGCTGCATGGAGGAGAGCTGCCCGAGAACTGAGAAATGTAATGCAAGCTGTGCGATCGGAACATTTCAACAATCTGTTGGCTAATGCGGATCCAATGAAAAAGTCTGGCTTCAATCTATGGCATGCCACCAAAAGCATCAAACAACAGCCTAACAGACATGCTCCAATCCGTGGGCCTCTAAACCAGTGGCTGCGTACGGAGACCGAGAAAGCAGAAGCATTTACTAATGAGTTGGAGAGCCGCTTCACGCCTTTTAGCCTGGCTGACCCTGGAGACGTTGAGGAAACAGCTGAAGTCCTATCGAGGTGTATCTTAGACCACATTTCAACTAAACATGTTACCCCTGAAGAGATTGTGACTCAAATTCAGAGACTGAAATCTAAGAAGAGCCCCGGACATGACCATATTGACAAGGTGATGAAAGCCCTCCCTTGGAAGGGAGTGTTGTTCCTGACGTTGCTGTTCAACAGCATTCTCCGGATCTGCCATTTTCCCACACAGTGGAAGTGTGCAACGATATCCAAGATACCTAAACCTGGTACTCCGGAGAACTTTTTCACATCATATAGGCCCATAAGCCTGCTTCCAACTTTTTCCAAAATTTTTGAAAGAATAGTTTTGAGTAGGTTGTTGGCAGTACGGGGTGTTCAAGAAGCCATTCCTGAACACCAATTTGGATTTAGATCGCAACATGGCACGCCCGAACAACTGCATCGAGTCGTTAATCACATACTTACTGCGTTTGAGATGAAACAGTATTCCTCTGCAGTCTTCCTAGACTTCAAACAGTACTCGATAGGGTATGGATCGATGGACTTCTGCATAAATTAAAATTACTCCTGCCTGGCAAACAGTTTTTACTAATGCGAAGCTTTCTTCAACGACGAACCTTCTCTGTGGCGGTAAGAGACACAATTTCCAACTTCAGGCACATGAGTGCCGGTGTCCCGCAGTGTCTTAGCTCCGGTCCTCTACTCCTTATATACCTCTGATATGCCTACAACTAGAGATGAGCATTCGATTATTGCTACTTACGCGGACGATACGGCAATTATATTCAACTCTGCCTCTCTGAACGAAGCTGCGGAGAAATTGCCCAGCTACCTGGATAGATTCCACTCATGGGCCAGGTGCTGGAATATAGCCATAAACTCTGAGAAATCAGCTCATTGCACCTTCACATTAAGGCAAGGCGTCTGTCTGGTTGTGACTTACAACACAAGCATCATTCCGCAAATGGAGCAAATCCGGTATCACGGTCTGATCCTGGATAAGCGTCTTACCTGGCGAGCACACATTAAGGTAGTTACAGCGCGCTGCTACCAAAAGCTCAAGTAACTGGAGTGGCTTCTCCGCCCATCGAATAAGTTATCTTTAACTAATAAAATGCTCATCTATCTGCAAGTAGTGGCACCTGCTTGTCGCTACGCCATACAAATTTGGGGCTCTACTGCTGCCTACAACATCAGAAGAGTTCAGGCGTGTCAGAGCAAGGCTCTCAGAAGATTTACGGGGGCCCCTTGATACGTCCGCAACACCACGCTGCATAGGGATCTTGCCGTGCCAACTGTTATGGAGGTGATTAATTCTCACAGCTGCCGCTATCACTACAGACTTTTGTCGCACCCAAATACGCTAGCTTCCTCCCTCACCCGTAGCTCAACAAGGCGTAGACTGAAGAGGCTACACCCGCATGATCTCCCTCTAAGAAGGAATATGTCATTGCCTTTTCGGCGCAATTAGCATCATTTTTAATTTATGCAGTTTACTGCGATAAATGTTATAATCTAATTATAAAAAAAAAATATTCCGAGTACCAACGTATTGCACGAACATTGTTGCAAATTACTTTGTGTAGAGTTATGCAATACGAGTCTATCACAGATGATGAGCAAAAAACGTATAATACAACATCATGGACTGTGTTGCCCAAGAAGCAGTGCGTTTTTTTTTTTTGCAAATCCAAACAAGAATTTCTGTAAAGAGTAGCCTTTGCGTTTTTAATCAATGTAAGGATTTATTTTTATTTTGATTATTTGATTTTTCTGTGCTTTGTAAACTTTTGATTAAAATGCAGCGGAAAAGGAAAATGTCACACGGACAGCTTTACTTTCTGAAGCAGAACGGCGTCTGTTCCCAATTAACTAGCATGTATATACACATAGCCAATAAAGTTTGCGTTCACCTAATAATTTTTATTATTCAACGAAAAAATACTATGTAAATGTGTAATTCCAACTGAATTTTTTACATTTACTTACTACTACTTCTTCATATTCTTAACTTTAAATGATAAAAACAAAAATCCGTATTTCTTTTTTTGTTTTCGTGATAACGGGATCTAAGCGTAGTAACAAAGACAAAACAAAACATAGAACCAAAAAAGTCTGCGTTCACTTTGTTTATGTTGATAGTACCGTTAAATCTCATGAATTTTTTTCTTCTTTTTGCTCACATTCTATTAAATATTATTATAATTGAGGGCATAATGCATAAACTAAGGTTCTGCATTTTATTTCAAAATATTAATAGTTTTGCATAATGGAAACCAAACGAAGAGAAATTAGTATATGAGAAAGAAAAATAATCGTTACATTGTGGAAAGACGAACAAAGCTTCCGAAAAATTCAAACTACTGGAAGAACGTATTCCTCCGTCCAGTGAGTGGTAAGCAATTTCAAAGAAACCGGGATTTTGACATCGAAGCAGACCAAAAATATTAACAGTTCGAGAAGAACGCAAACTATTAAACATTTTAAAATTTAACCCTCGAATTTCGTCAACAAAAATTGTTGAAAACGTATTGGAAACTTTCTAGAAAAGAATTTGTGCCGAAACAGTTAGAAAAACTTTTCATACAGCTGGATACCATGGCAGAGTAGCTCGGAGGAAATCATACATTTCACTTGTAAACAGACGAAAGCGCATTGAATTCACCCATAACTATATAAATAAGTCTCCGAAGTTCTGGAAACAAGTTATTTTCTCAGATGAAAGCAAATTTTGTATTTTCGGAATTAAAGGTCGTCAAATTGTTTGGCGCAAATCAGGGACAGCTCTTGAGAAACAAAATCTTGTTGGTACAGTCAAACACGGCGGTGGTGGTATTATGGTGTGTGGTTGCATGGCGGCTGGTGGTGTGGGACAGCTCGAATTTATTGAATCGACAACAATTTAACATTTGTTTATTATTTCTAATGTTTTTATAAAGCAGACTTTTTTGGTCCTATTTTTCTTTGTTACTACGCTTTGATCCCGTTATCACGAAAACAAAAAAAAGAAATACGGATTTTTGTTTGAATTCCGCGACTATTGAAAACTGTCAAAAACGTTACTCAGGCCGATAACCACTCCCACAACAGGCTTCCCCACCAAAACAAATTCCGTTTCCACCAATTACGGTTCTAAAGAAACCTGTAACAGCCGTCCACCTGTTGGTTAAATCCTTATCCATCACAAATTACTCAGTCAAGACCATCTCCATTGGCATTAAAATATTTCTAACAAATAAAGCTGACTTCAATGCCATGAGCTTCATAAGCTTAACTATGAATTCTACACCCATGAGTCAGGGCAAACAAGACCGTATAAGGCTGTACTCTCGGCATTGGACAAGCTGAGCAACGAAGCTGTGAAAGAAATACTAAGCGAACATGAGCTTAAGTGCATCGACGTCAGGGCCATTGCTAAAACAACTCGAGCAGGCTATTTATGTTGTTTAACAAGACCAAAGTGTTTGGTGCTGAAACATCCGACGAGCGTGACGAGCGCGACGCACGCGAAGGCAGCAACGCGCAGGGTAAGGGATAAATAGTATATTTATATATAAATATATATCTTCTATATCAATAAAAATGTAAATGCTAAATGTTTGTGCACTAAGATCTCCGAAAGTTCTTCACCGATTGCCGTGAGTTTTACAGAACGTTTCTATTCGAACACGAGAAAAAGAATTTTATTTTATTTTTAACATCGCGTCATTGCATTATCGTTCTTCGTGTAGCATTCGAACGTTGATGCGAAGTTGTGAAACGAAAATGAAGTATTTCGTTGTTGTTCTCCTATTTATACAAAAACAGTGTGTGTGATATACTAGCTGTTTTAACTTCCGTATGAACCACACTTAATTTCCTTTTTCAAAATTATTTCCAAACATTGCATTGAATATTATTGTTTGTTTGTTTATTAAAATAATGCCTCGAAGAAGGTCCAACACAAGTCATCGTACTTGGAAAACGGTCAGAATGCGAGAAGCAATTGTAAATCAAACGGTTGAAGGGCTGAAGCGAACGAGCGAATCAAAGAATGGCTCAAACGTGATTACGTGAACGCCTAGTATTCCGGTACAACTCAGATGAGGAGAGTGCAAAGTGTAACCACATTGCAAGGCTCTAAGATTTAATGGAGAAACGAAGGACGGTAAAATTAAACTGCCTCAACTTGAGCCACTGGAACGCGTGGCCGGGTACGCCAGTTATAAATAAAATAAAAATAAATTTATATTAAAAAATATTATATTTAAAAATTTAAGCAAATAAAATAAAAACACAATTTCAAAAACCTATGTTCGCCGAATTGCACTATTTACACCACTGCCAAAAATCTTATTGAAGCCCATTGAAAGACAATGCTCCAAGCTTTAACCAAAAAGTCCGGAAACATTAAACAATTTTTTCGCTTTTATTGACTTTTCTTTCAGTATGTATAAAACAATTTTTTTTTAAATATATACTCTCGCGCTCGCCTCTCATTTTTAATGTAGTAGTGATAATTTAAAAACAATTTGTTTTTTTTTATATTATTATTGCAGTTCTATATAATATATTTTTCTTTTGTTTTCTGTTTTGGTTCTTCACAATAACCTATTTTTTAACCATTGTTGGTACACCACACACTGTTCTCATTCTTGCATATTCGCTCTCATAATTCTAACTCGTTCGAATTCGAAAAAAGGGCAATGTGCTTTGCTTAATTATTATTGACTTTTGTCTACTTCGAAAATAATAAATTTGAAATTCTTCAAATACAAAAATGTCACACATCACACACCGGGACGAAGTTGAATCTTAGCAGCCAAAATTCGGCAAATACGCCATTTAAAACGGTACAAAATCAATTATTTGAACGGTTAGATTAGATTAACCGCTTGCACTTCGACCTGGCTCACATATAGCATTTAGTTACAAAAGTTTTTTCCTTTTTTTTTGTTTCGTTGCGAAACATTTTCACATTTTTTTATGTACTAAGAAAATTAGATTTAATTTTTTTTATAATGAAAATTATTAAATTGGGGTTCTTTCTATTTTTAATATGAGAGTGTTAGAGAAAAATTATAAGCAATTAATCCAAAAAAATTTCGAAACCAACAAAGTAAAATACTTTGCAATTTTATAAGATTTAAAATTTTGTTTTGATTAATTAAGCAAATTATAAAACAAAAATGGAGGAAAACATTTTATTTTGACTGTTGTACATTACACATCATGTGGAAATAGTTTTTTCCGTAAATGTTTTCCTCAAATATTTTGAGTTGGAAATTAATTGCAGAATTTTTTTTCCATTTTATTCTTTAGTTTTTCTTATTTTATTATTAATTCAAAGCATGCCCACATTCAGCCTAGCCTCCTGGGGCTGCCATGGCGTAAAACATTTGACTTGTGCCTTGATAAAAATAACGAAAACGCTTTTTCTTCTCATGGCGATGGCACAGTTTTTCATCATCAATTCGTTATTTTAAGGTTTTCCAATTTTCATTTTTCTGTAAATGTATATTTTACTTTTTACATATCACATTTTATTTATTACATTAAAATATTTGCTTGAGAAAGTCAACAATTTTTACGCCTATTTTACCTCGTGTACTCATGTAAGGCATTTCCTTTGTTTAAAATCTTTTTTTTTTGCCTTTTTTTACTTTGAAATGTTCGAATGTACAAGTGTACGTGTGAATAAGGAAACCAAAACCCCGATTTTCTCCCAAAATAGGTTTCTAAGTTTAGAGTAGATCCTTTCCTTTTTATATATATTGTACATAAAAATTAAATTGGCATCTCTTATGCAAAAATTGGCGGCAAATTACAAAATTATAATGAAAAGAAATAAAAGATTTGTGAATTCCTTTTAAAATGAAGGAAAAAAAATTGGAAATTCAAGGGAAAATTTATTTTTCTTCTTTTAAATTTGAATAATTTAAAAACTTAATTTTTTTAATTAAGAATTGCCAACAAAAATAATTTAATATGCTAGAGTTGTAAACTTTTTATAGCAAATTATCAATTCAGTAAATTTAGAAAGTTTTATTTTTAACGAGTAAACCTAAAACAAATGGCCCTTCAAAAAATAAAAAAATATAGCAAATACTTCCAATTTGACCAATCTTTGTTAGTTAATAAAATTAATGTTTTAGGGTTTTTGACACTTTCAATTTGATAAACTTTGTTTGCAATTTTTGCCTTTTCTAGTTTAAAAATGTATGACTTGACTGGACTCGACCAGCTAACTTGTCCCCTTACATGGTCAGTAATAAAAATGTACAACTTGAATATGAATGAAAACATATATATAATTTGTCGTTTTTACTGCTAATTGGCGTTGAAGTAATAAATAACTGAATTTTTATTGCTTATAAAAATCAAACATTTAATTTTTAAGTAATAAAGAATGTACAATTATTTCTCCTTAATATGGGCAGCGCATCTTAAATTACGTTTTAAACTTTTTTACCCTTTGTTTTAAGTTTGATCAATAACCTAAATAATGGAACAAAAAAATACATAAAAAATTTACAACTCTTGTTTAGCTTTGTTGGAGGGTATTTTTTATTTTAAGAAATTTTATTTCTTAAAGATTTTTCATTAAGTCTTAAATTTTAGTTTTTAATAATCTTCATTTTTTTTGTTTGTAATATTTCTTAAATTGGTTTTCCCTCTATTGGTCGACATAAATTACCAGATTAACATTTAATGAATGAACTGAAACGACAATCAATCAATAAAGGACCAAATACATATATATATATATATATATATATTTTCGTTTAACAATTTTTCCCCCAAAATTTCGCCAATCTTACATATAACATAGTCTCTCGAAACATATTAAAGCTGTTCATTACGCATAGATTCACTGTATTTACTTGTCAGAGTTCTGTGTTTTGGGTGTGTGATTAGTATTATTATTGGTATTATAACTTTAATGTTTAAGGAACACAATCAGAGTTGCCAAAATAGTTTACTGTTGCTTTTCGTGTCGAAAAACAGCAAAATTCAACAATCTTTTTTTCCTTAAATGTTGTTTTTAGGCTTGGTTTCCTTCTTGATAACCGTTTTCCAATTCTTAAAATATGATCAAAATTTCTCCTAGTCAACTCAGTTTTTTCTTCTTCTTATTTTTAACCCAACTGTTTTTGTATACTTTTTTTCATTTCGCCAGACTCATTACGACAAAATATTGTACATTGATATATATATAAACAGGTGAACTGTCGCAACCCGACGCGCCCAACCAATCACATGGAGTTGCAGCAGTTCGTTCAGCTCTCTTTAGCCACTTCATTGCTTCATCACTTAACGACGTTTACAAACTAAAAAATTGTTGCTTAAAAATTATGGTTTTTATAACATTTTTTTTTTGTAATTATTTTTTCGTTTTATATATATATATATATATATATATATATATATATTTTTTTTTTTTTAAGTCAAAAGACTCGCAAGTTTTCGTTATTCGTTTTTGCTTATGTGTTAACAGTGAATAGGAGTTTGATGAATTTTAGTTGTGGTTGGCTTTTTGAAATAAAATTAAATAAAAAATAAAAACCAGATTTTTTTGTTTGAACGACTGCTTGGCTTTTGTTATATTTTCTTTATGCTGCATTTTTCTCAGCAGACTTTTTCCTATAAGCAAATATTACATAAGAGAAAACAGTTACGAATGAGGTTTTTTTTTAGGAATTAAAAAATTATTTGATTTAATTTGAAAAATGTTCAATTGCGTAGTACTAAGCACTAATGCAAGTAGCACATGAGAGTTACGCGCGGTCTGCGTTCGGCTTTGTTTGGTTTGCGAGTTCGGCGGAGGAGCTTATAGTTCGTCTCTGATTCAATGGTGTATTTATTGAAAAAGACTTCCTATAGTTTTGTACACAAAAATAATTGTTGTATAAATATTACATAGAAAAATGGCTTTGCGCGCTATTTATTCCATTGCTCGTTAGTTGTTTTTCTTCTAAAAACTAAGTTTAAGAATGTAAATAATCGGAATATAAAAAAAGTATGTAATGTGATAATCAAAGAAGATATAGTTGTCAAACACATAGCAAAGATGTACTTGCTTGTTCTTGACAAAAACCAAACTAAGCCGAAATTGGTGGGGAAGTCCACTCCATCACCGACCGAAGCTTTAGAATCCCATGCGTGTAAACATCGCATTAGCCACTTGCTGTTGCAGGTTCACAATATTCCCCCAAATCGCCTGCATTGCGGTGATGATGTCCATGGTGATGATGGTGCTGCGATTCGCCGCCGACAGCGTTACGCATGCGGCGCTGCAACAAGAAACTCTCACTAGGTGGTGAGAGTCCAATGCCAAGATGCTGTTGTTCGGCAATTGTCTGTTGATGGACAAATCGCCCAGAGCCGATGCGTGCACGTTGCTGTTGCTGCTGTTGCAGTGTTTGCATGCCACGTCGTTGGTGCTGTTGCAGCTGATTCATGCCGCAATTGCGTATCCCACTGTAATAAATAGAATCGTTACGCCAGTTGCGTATGCCACCACCGACACTAGCGTCATCGGATGGCGGTGAGCCACCACTGCCGCTGCCACTGCTGTTGTCAGCACTGTTACGCAACAGTTGCTGCTGTTGCTGTTGGTGTCCATAGTAGACATTACGCTGTTGTGCGGCGCAGCCTCCACTGTGCGAGAAGCTACCCAAATAATTGCGCTGCTGATTGCCGTAGTAACTGCCCGCGCCGCCACCATTGTAGCCGCCACCGGCCCCATTATACGGTGGTCGGTATTTGCGATAGCTCTGCTGTGGTTGCTCCGAATTGTGACTGCGATAGCGCCAATTTTCTTGCGGTTGTTTGATAGCCTTGTTGATGTCGTCGTTGCCGCCGTTGTCGCTGCCGACAGTGGCAACGATGTAGCGTCTCTGCTGCCGTTGTTGCTGCTGCTGCTGACGTTGTTGTTTAGTGTAGGCATTGTAAATTGCTGGCGTTGGTCTACGCACTCCACTTATCTCATCATCGCCATCGTCATCCTCTTCTTCTTCGCCTTCATCCTCGAGCTCAGCATCGTAGTTTTGATATGCATCATCGATCGCAAAGTATACACTGCGTTGGGGTTTGTTGCCTGTTGGCTTTGGTGTTGTTGCTACTGTCTTATTTATTGCTGGTGTAGTAGCTGCAGCTCCCACAGCAGTCGCCAATTCCTGCTGCTGCTGCTGTTGGTTACTTTGTGGTATGACCTTTGACTGTTTACTTTGTTGCTGTTCATTTGATTGGTGTGGTTGGTTTTCATTTTCTTCATCTTCATCTTTTTCATCTTGATTGCCAAAAGTCGTTCGAATTGCTGTCAACTCAGCTGCTACTGCATTTGAAGATCGCAATTTATCTGATTCCTTATCAATAATCTTCCTCTCAGTTGTTGGTGGGCATTTTACTGCTACTTCATCTGCATTGGCCTCTGCTGCTAAGTTAACAACAATACTTGCAGTCTCATAAATTTCAGGTAGCTTTTCGCCTAAATCACTAATACTATCCAATAATTTAACATTTTCAGTTTCAGTTTTTGTTTGAATATTCTGCTTTACGCTGCCGCCTCTGCTGTTAGTATCGGTGATTGTAGTACTAATATCACTTAATGGAAGTTTCGCATCCTCCTTCTCCTCATCCTTTATCTTCGTATCGTCATTCGTCATCTCATCGATCTTCCTTACATCATCCTCACTTGCCGACAACAGCAACACCTTGTTAATGTTGCTGTTCGGCTTTGAATTTGAATTATCATTCAATTTGATCTCACTACCCATAGCAAATTCTTTTTGCTTTTTTCCTAGTAAACTATTATGGATATCATCAACATCACTGTCATCATAATCATCATAATTACTATCGGCTGCTACCCTTACTCGCTCCTCCCCTAATCCATCGGCGATATCTCTTATTCCGCGCACTTCTTGTCCAACATCTTCCTCTCCTTCATTAGCATCATCTTCTTGAACGCTTTGCAAGATACTTCGATTATCTGTATACCCAAACGCCACGCTGCGTTGAGCATCAACTGTATCGCGTTCATAATTTCGCCAGGAATTTAGAACAATATCACATCTTCCTCCATCGTCCCCTTCCCCATTTTCTTGCTCGGCGTCCTCGTCCTCCTCATCCTCTTCAGCAATATCATCTTGACGCTCCATACCTACAGCTTCTTGCTGTGTGTACATACAATTATTGCCATCATCATCGCCCAATTCATGCCAATAGCGTTTATACTGCTCCATTTCCTCACCAATACGATCGTTCTCCATCGACTCGTTATCACTCTCATCTCCAGCCTCAACCTCATGCCAATGCTTATCAACACACCCTGGCTCTACTTGGGCGTATTTTTCTTGCTGAGTTTGTTCCTGCTGCTGTTTTAGCAAGCGTTGCTCTTCATAGCGTCTAGCAGTCTCAGCCCATTCATCATTCTCATCTAGCCGACCAAAGGCTTCAAGTGCGTCGTCGTCGTCATCCTCCTCGTGCACATTGAGCGTTTTGAAACCGGCAACACCACTGTTGGCATTCGAAGAACTTAGAATGGTTGAGGCGTTGCGTGAATTATGGCCACTACGATTTAGAGACTGGCGTGATTGATTGGTATTGCGATTCACGGCTGACGACGTTATTGTGCTTACGCGTCCACCATAATACGAAGGATTAGAAGCGCGATAGTGCGCCGACGAATTATTGCGATATTGCGATGGTGGTTTCGGATTGTAATTCTTATCACTATACGCATCTAAATTGGCTTGGGACGGTTGATAGATATTTGGACGCTCCTTCATATAGTCGTAGCGCATGGAGAAATGCTGAAGTATGACACGTTTCACAGCCATTGCCGATTCGGCGAATTGAGAGATCTCGCGCGCAGAATGGTGATTGCTGTGGTAAGTGGGGGTATATATAGTATGCATTGTAGCGAAGTTATCCTTCCAACTTGGGTATCACTTACCGCTTTATGTTACCAGATGTATGCAAAACCTTATGACGGGTTTCCATTCTCTTGCCATTCGGTGGTTCTCTTTCGCACATTTTTATCCACGGGTGCTTTAGCACAGCCTCGGCGCTTAAACGCTTTGGTGCCTCCTTAACCAGCAGACGGCAAATCAAGTCTTTGGCCTCATCGCTTACGTCATGCCATTCAGCTTCCGGAAATTGAAAATGTCCTATTTCAAATGAAAGAAACAGAAGTTAATGAAACCATCTGTAATACCTCCAAATATAGAGAATGTTTACCATCCTGTATGGACTCGAATAACAGTTCCTGACAAGTGCGACAATTTTCACCGCGATTCCAGCCGCAATCCTCTTCGCAATTGCCAGAAAATGGCGGATAGCCACAGAGTAGAATGTATGAAATAACGCCCAATGACCACAGGTCACATCTCTTATCGTAGTAATTAGCCTCCCCGACAAATAGATCGACTACTTCGGGCGCCATAAACTCAGCGCTGCCAACCTTTAATAGGAATAGGAAGACAAAACAATATGAGTTTTAGCTAAATTCAAGGGCTCTTTTTATCTTACTGGTGTCAATAACTGTGGCGTTGCGGCCGGCGATGAGATATCTGTGGTGAACTTAATGCCTGAACCCAAATCAAAATCACAGATTTTGATCGGGCACAACGCATCCGGCTTAACGCAGAGTATATTCTCCGGCTTCAAATCGCGATGTGCGATACCCTTCTTGTGCAAGAAATCTAAGCCCGAAGCAATCTCCTTGATTATCTGCGCCGCTTCATGTTCCGAGAAACAAACGTGCTCCTGTATGCGTGTTAGCAGGGGCCCGCCATTGATTTTCTCAAATACCAAATAAAATTTCTCATCGTCCTCGAAGAATTCGATTAACTGCAAAATTCCCGGATGTCCCTGACAATGATGGAATGTCTCCACTTCGCGAAAGACACGCGCACGCGCATGTCCCGGTATTTTGTCGATCACCTTTACGGCAAACTCCATGTCCGTGTAGATGTTAACACACGTCTGCACCGAGGCATAGGCACCTTCACCCAGTATCTCGCCGGTGAGTTTATAGAGCTCTATCAAGAGAAAGTTAAAAAGTTTGAGTTTCATACAATACAACATTTAGTCTCCCTGCTTTCAAAGCATCATAAACCGAATTGAAAGCAAACCTTGAATCTAAGTCAAACCTTGAATCTAAGTCAAAAATCTCATCTAACCCAGTCACTGCAGTGGAGGTGCCTACCTTGAAAGGTCGACGAATGCAATGATGAACTAGTGCGCTTCTTCTTGTGTCTCTTCCTCTGCATTTCCTCCTTGTGACGACTCAATTCCGCCTGGCGTTCGGTTTCAGTCATTTTCGGTGCCTCGCTCGACTCATTTCCGGAGACATCCTCGCTGCTGTAGCGCGTCATTTCATTATGACCGTCTGTAAATATTCGAAAGAAAATGCAACAAAGTTATAAAATTATAGATTATGCTGTTTTATTTTTTGCATATATAAAGGAAAAGGAAAAAGAACACGAATGAATAAGGCTCCACACTCAATTCTTTTCCTTGGCTGTTGTCAACAATTTTTGTTTGTTGCCAAACTGAATGCAACTGAAATTATCCATTTTTAAAAAGAAGCGGAAGAGGAGAGAGAGAGTGTGTGATGTTAATAATATCTGAGACTACAAGTATTATTATTGGTTCAAAGGCTGCACAGACTATAAATAATGCCGGGACAAATTAGCTGAAGTTTAGAAATTATATTGTGATGCCTGCGTCTGCCAATTGTTCTGAAATTCGCAGAACATGTCAAGAGATTTTTGGCTTCCATATTATAGAAGCGACAGTCGAAGATTTCTGGATTATATATCTACCCCAAAGATTGGCCAATTATATAGTCAGTGAGCAACTGCAATAGTCATTTTGTTGTGAAGGCAAATCTATTGGTATGGCGCCGCCGTCCATATGTTTTAGTCCAGTGTTCAGAAAAGGTCATTTTCACTCTTTTAAGTAATTATTTCTGTACTTTCTTCGTTGCCGGAAAGTGCAAAGAAAAGTTCAGCTCCGATTAAAGACCCTAGTTTTATCTAAAGTACGCCGATACCATCGTGCGAAATAAGTAAATAGAACAACACATTTTAAAGTAGTTAACTGAAATTTCGAGATAAATTTCCGAATATGTAGGTCCACCAATGAAAAATTTGTGAAAGAAAAGGTGGTGAGCTTATTTTTTAAATTAGTAATTAATCCTCACCAGATTGGTAATTTCTCCCACTGTGCATCGTACCCACAAACTGTAGGGTATTAACAACATAACAAAGCGGAAAAATTCAATTTATTCCAACTCTGACCGTCATATTGCATCATGGGGCAATGAACTAATGGTTGGAAATGTGTATGGGTTTGTAGTATATAGACATTCAGGCACGTCATAGCTTTAATTGTTGCCATAAGAAGGGAGAAGAAACTGCTACCCAGTGTGACGGCGAAGGTCTATTTTTAGAACTAGAAGGCAATCAATAACGAATTGTGCGTTGTCATCTACTGACTTAGACGACTCCAAGTATTCGATTGCAAACAAAGCAATGAAATATAATGGACTAGAAGCGCGTTGGACCCGGTACTATAATAAATATAATAAATAACGCAGTAACCGGAGAAATAAGTGAGCTGAATTGAGTTGAGTTAAGTACGCATTCAATTGAATCGAGTCGGGTCGAGTTATGAGTCCATGATAAGCGAATATCTACTGAGAATCCAGCACTGAGAACAAGCACAACGAAAAAAGAAGAGTTGTAATAATGTATGTATGTAAGAATTCATTGTACCAACATTACTTTAGTTGACTTGACTAAAATTAGTTACGCATTTTTAATTATTTAGCTCTTATTTTATATGACAACTCAACAACGACGATAAAAGCACAAGTTTCCTAGTTCCCCATGACCTATAAATGATTGACGCAAATTCGCTCTGAAATGTGCTAAAAAAATTTTAAAACAAATATATTTCTTAAAATAATCACATATGTAAATTCAGACCGGCCGGCATTCAAACAACTTTCGTTATCTCTTTATTTCACAAACGACCTCTAGCATTTTTAGCAGTTTTGCGAAACGCCAGCTACGCCGGAAGAACGTCTTTTTTTTGCTCATTTTAATTTTATTTTATTTCTTAAATAAAAATGTCGAACGGTAGATAAACTTAGACAGATGCTCGCCCACCACCAGCCACCAGCGGCCTTCGGCATGCATCATCACGACGTCGTCCGTTATCGAACACCGCACTTCAACGTCTGATGGCAGACTCTGAGACAACTCAGAGGATCGCCGACCCCGTCTGCACAACAAAGCCCACAAACGTGGCACGTGTGTCGGGTTATCTAGATTTATTTTTGGCCTATTTAAACAAACACGCTTTCATTCTTATCTATTACGTAAATTCTATAAAAGGAAGCCAGCCACGCACACACTCAATAAACACAATCAAACCGAAACATTTTCGACTTTTTGCGCATTTCTCCATTAATTTTGCAAATCATTTTGTTTGTGTGCTCCACACCATCAAGCAAAAAATAATAATAATAAATAAATTATTTATTTTATAGTTAGGTCAGACACATTAACTTAATCAACAGTGTTGTTTATTTTTATTTTTATTTTTTTTCCTTTTTTCGTTTAGTTCAAATATTTAAGAAGATTTTAGTGTGTGTACGAAGGAAAACATTTATGAAAGTGATCAAAATGAAATATTTTTCTGACTTATTTCAATACTTTAAGAATAGGTTGAAAATTCTATCAAAAAGGGACTCCAAAAAGTGCAATCTGATTGATGAGAATATAACTGTTCGAAATAATAACTGTTTTTATTTTTATTTTTTTTTTTTTTTAAGTAAAAAGAAAATGCAAGCAAGGCGGCTGTGGCTGTAATCACCTTTTTTGGCATTGTAAAATTTTATAGGAAAATGGATTGGCTTAGTTTTCTGGCAGCAAGGGCCAAAGCTTTTACCAGAGGGGTCAAGTCATTGTAAAAACTGCAATCCCGAATGAACTATTTGATATGGTCTGTTTCATAAGGTACTTAGAAATGTCTAACAGATTTAACCACATTTTTTAATCAGCAACAAAAAATAATAAATATACGTCGGCTAAACATAGATGCCGACATATGGTACTAATAAAAAAAAACATTTATGGTTCCCCATGCAAGTAAGATGCGAATGCACTGAATGATGCAATATGACCTCATACAAGCACAATAAACAATTACTTAGACTGCACTTTATTTTATCAGGAAATTTACATGTAGCATTTTCTTTTTCTATGTTTAAAACGACGAAGTCTGAGTATAGAATAAACAACATAAACTTCAATTCAAGACAAAGATAATAGACCATATTACTTCGGAGACAGTAAAACGTTTACTAAAGGACATGAACCATATTGATTAATGTGCTCTGCAATAGTTTAATGCAGTTTCCAATGTTGAACTCGATATGGAAATTTATTTTTTTTTTTCTTGGATATGGTAGTTTAAGTAGGGGAGGGCTTGTGCAAGGTGCTGGGTTGCCACTAGTGCCAATAGCGGCCAGTTGCACCAAAGCTAATCGACGAATCTACTAAGGGCTGGAAGGGAAAGACTATGAAGGTCAACTAGATAGTATCTCACGAGCCGGTAGCATATATCAAGATTACCAACTATATTTCCAATCGGTTATAATTATTCAAAGCAATCTTTGTCAATACTAAAAAATTCCAGCCCCTTTCACTCTGTCAAAACAAAAAACATTGAATAATAAAAAAACATATTTGCCAAATTTAATGTCTGGTCTACTTTGAAGATAAGAGCCTCGTTTTATAATTATTATTTATTTATATACATATAAATTTTTTTATTCAAACAGTCGTCGTACAAGAAATTCATGCCTTGCAATTAATTTATGTATGTGTATGACGATAAGTTTATATTTTTTTAAGTATTATTGAGATTCGGAGTGTGTTTAACGCCATCAAAACCGGATCAGTCTAGATCTTGGCACATGTATCCGTGGAAGTTCACGTTATCTATTCAAAGTCATCTGCAGCCCATTCCGGACGACAAGCACCACCTCGCCACGACCTACTCATCCCAATGCTCTTGTAATACTCAGTCGCTAACATCGCTACTCTCTGACTCTGTAATTGACTTACACACACACACACACTCGCACACTCGCTCTCTGACGTATTCTCCCTACTGCCGTCGTCGGGGGGCGCCTGAAACTACCAATTGTCGTCGTCGATTTGTTTGATATTATTGCGACGCAATAAAAACAAATTGTTTTTTTAATAAACAAGTCATACGACAATGTTGATCTATTATACAGAGAAGAGTATAGGTATTACTTGGCACGAAAGGGAATTTTTCACCAATATCAAAAAACTAAAAGGAGATTGTCAAGACAAGGAAAATACATCGAAAATGGATAAAATATGAGGGGACAGTTGTCCGAAAACTATCTGTTCACCAACAACATATGCAAACATACGGGTATTGGCCTCTGGTTTGAATGATAGAACTATTGATCATATTGGGGACGATGTCGCTACAGATACGACTATGTTCGGCTTTGTATTTAAGTAATTTACTTTTGAAACTCATTTTAATCAGTTCAGCGTCGAATTTAAAATTATAATATCTAAAAACTGGAAACTCTTTGAAAATATCAAAATCAAAAGTATCTTAGAAAGCAAGAAAAATCTTGACTTCCGACAGCGATCGCCATATCTATAGTAGCCAAATAAAATGGTGATCGGCGAAGGTTGGGAGTCTATGGAAGAACGAATTTGGGCTAAGCGTCGCAATGCTGTCTGTTTTTCTAGTCACGAAGAATTCTTGGCCAGTCTGAATGCGGACAATACAAGTGAACTGCGTCAGGCACCCATTGATGTGGACACTTTTATGCGCGTAATGTCGTCGAACAGCAGGAATCGGAATCCACAATCTAACAACGTACACCATCGCACAAGTTCACAAACAAGAAGTCTTTATAGTCGAGTGATGCCGAACGCAAGTACGAGCCGAGGTTCATCAACATCTAGAATTGGCAAGTTCTGGTGGGTATCATCTGAGTTATAAGGTCAATATGATAATGATGTGATATTCACTTTAAAATCAAATAGAGGCAGATTTGAAATTGTGAAAGAAGGCAAATCAATAGCCACCACCACAATACTTTGGAGGCGAGAACACACCAGATGAAATTGTGGTACGAGTAATGAGAGGAAGATACTGCTTTATCTGGGATACAAGTACAAACTTCTTTACACCCCTACTAATTAGTAAAGGATTTTAGATCAATCTAAATCAACTAAAATAAACAAATAAATAAATAGCTATTATCAACAAGTGAAAATACACAGATAAAATATCGCTATTTGAGTGCCTTTCGCGGAATGGTTCTTATGATAAACAATTAAAAAATACCCCAATGTCGAGACTCATATGTGAATATTATTTTGAGTTGACCGAAACTTAGGTCCTCTTTGCAGGTTAGCGCTGAATACCAAATATATTGGATCAAATTTATGAACGTACAGCTGTTGACAACTAATTGGTAACAAAGGTATTGGTTGCGCAATTCATGAACACAAAGCAAAGGTAAATAAAAATTAAAATTTTAAGTTTTTATAAAAATTAAAATTTTAAGTTTTTTTATAAAACTATACATTTTATAAATTATTTTATGTTAAAAGTACAAATCGAAGCCACCGGTACGAAATTCCAGTAGGAAAATTCAGTACGTCCGTTTTCGGTTTTTTTTTTTCTTCTCATAATTTGTCAACCATATAAACCAAACCGTATAACCAAAACAAAAAATACACAATTTTCCAATTCACGCAGCACACTCCTGCTGTTTCATTTTTGAACTTAAGTGAACCGCAATGTACGGCATCGAACTTTGATGAACATCAAATGTCTACATTTTTTTCAGTCCAAGCTCCTGAAAAGGCTAATTGATTGAAGCAAAAAAAAAAAAAAATTACAGAATATTTTCAATAAGGTTAATTTCTTTAAAATTTCAACAAGAAGGACATGAAATACATATTTATTTGAATTTGTACCTAATTTGAATTAAGATACCTGAATTGTTAATGTTGTTAATTTGTAATAAATAAATTTTAAAAAGCCCGGAATGGTACTCTTTAATGAATAGATTGCATGCATGCAAAATATTTTTCTACATTTTCGGCTTGTCATTTATGCGATATACACTGTACATACAAACTCGACTGATTGCGCATAAACAACAAGCAAAAGCCGGGAAGCCATGACATCTCCCCGACAGACAGAGAACCAGAGTCCATAACATTGTGTGAGCTATTAATGCTGGGAAACAGCTCGCACACTTTCATACATAATTACGTTATTACTTCAGAATTTGCTGGGACTAGTACTACTGAAAAGAGTAGAAAACAAAACAAAAGCAAAAAAAACCAGAAAAAAAGAATATAAACACGTGAACGAAGAGAGCGAACTAAAAAAACGAAAAACAATTTCTTATTGCGCCGCAAAATGAAAATAGGAAAGCAAAAGATATGATAAATGTGTAAGTAAAAGCGAAGCCAAGAGTTCTACAACAACAATGAACAATAATCTGCAAGGTCGCTTGTTGATATTCCAAGCAAATAGTTGGGGGAAAGAACAGGCGCTCCCTCGTTCTCTCTACCGAAACAACAGAATCCAAAAACAAAAACAAAAACAACACCATTCGAATTTCAGTAAGCGACACAAACATAAAGAGAGACTGTTGTTTTTTTCTAATTGTTGATGTTTTTCTAATGTTGTTTACTCTTTTTGGGTGATTGTTGATGTGGATATGATTTTGTTGGTTGTTGTTGTCGTTATAATTACTTAAACGTGTGATGTTAACGACTGCTATCTCATGGCGCGCTACTTTAAATTCTCGTACGATGGATGTGTGTCCGCATTATTAGCGAGATCAATTTTGATTTGGTTAAGCAATGTATTTACTATTCCTTCTGGTATCAGGAAATGTTATCAAAACGCCACTACTACCAACTAAAAATAAATGGAGCACACATAAAAACACACGAGGTATGAGAAGCGACGAAGGTGGATAGACGTAGGGGAAGTACAAAACCATGTGCAAAATTTATTTATGAATGATCAATCAAAGTTTATGTCTTGCATATTTACCAGGCATTTTTTTTTGTTGTTTTTTTTTTTATAAGAAAATTATTATTGCGGGTTGTGGAGGTAGGTAATTTGTGGGCAGTTGAAGAAAGAGACGTATAGTTTATGCTTATGCGTTTTATTTTATGTTGTGCTCTTTTAACGAATTCTTTTCTAAATGTTATCACGTAAGTCTTTTAGATTATAGTTGGTTTGGAGATTGCCAATTCAGAATCATTAGTTTGGATATTGGTTTCAGGATTCTAATGGAGACCGGCACTCGAGCACACACACGCGAATACACTATTCCGCGTACCGGCAACAACGACACTACAGAAGGTGCAACCGAAAAGTTTAACGACAGTCGAACAACAAAAACGGGAAAAACAAGCACAGAAAGCGGTGCAATGGAAGAAATCCGAGTTATTGGCTTTTTTCGCTGTTACTTTGATGCGGTGGCTGTGGAACCGACTGACAAACGGACAGACTGAAAATTAAAACAATTTGTTGCTGGTTATAATTCCGACCGATTATTGTTTTGACTTTTAAACATAGCCCTCCGCCGCCGATTGTGTGTGCGTTAACTGATAAATTGGAAATTGTCTGTGTAGAGAATAATAATTTCCTAACGACGACGGATTTTTGCGTTTGAAATGGCGTACCAAAAAAAAAAATACCGACGGAACGGACGTTGTTCTTTCTACGGCGTTGCTTTTAGAAAGAAACATGAGGCGGCACCGAAAAGAACGATAGCGCTGACGACCACGCCATCAACACGTAAACGCTACTCACACTCGTGCTCAACAAAGCTTACGCTCAGAAATAGCAACAAACAAAAAAAACAATATGTAAAAACGCTTTAACCACATAAAGCGAGAGAGCGAACACAAAGAAAAAAAACGAGCGCGCGAGAACTGTCAGAACGTTCGATATGCTCGTGCCTTCACAAATGATAGAATAGCAAAAGGGAGATTCCACATAGCAAGAGGGAGTTTTGTGATGAAATATTTTTGATTTTCGAATTCTCTATATTTTTTGATGCGCAAGTGCGATCTCTTAGAACTGTATTGTTCTTTTTCGTATTACTATTTTATTTAACCTATGTGTAATACATTTTCTTGCAAGCCTTTATTCCATTTGTCCGCTCTTTTTTTATAGGCATGCTTCAGTGCAAATTCAACATGAAAAAACAAATTTATGTACATATGTAGTTCGAAAGCCAGACACACCAGGAACCCGGACAGACACACAACCACTGTAGTAAGACACATAAATGGGATGGAAAAATTCAACACAGGAACAACGAGAGAGGAAAAAAAACAACTAAAGATGTCCCATGTGATCCCTGGCGGGATCACAGAAATATTCTTATTGGAAATATGAATGGAAAATGGATATTGTTTGCTCAAGTGTTACTGCAGACTTAGACGCGTAGACTGAATAGTTCTACATATGTAAATAATTAGGGTCTTCACGAAACGTCGTAAATGTATTGTATATCTTATAAATGTTATATTTTTATAACGTCGGCAGCAAACTGACCGTAACTCCATAAAAAATAACAATATTATATACTAGTCACACAATTGAGTGTGATAAACTAATAACTCTGAGTTCTTATATTTATTGTGAATAGGAAGTCTGCTCAATCATATGGTAGTTGTGATACATTTTTGTATAACACATCTTACCATCGTTCTCACCAAAAATTTGCAAAAAAATATTGAATTATTTATGGCATTTTCTGTAGTTATTTCAATTAATCAAAAACTCTTTTCGTTTGTTTTCGGCATTTTAAAATTGTTTGTTTACGTTTGTGTACAACAAACCACAGCTGATCTAAAAGATTCGTAAAGACCCTTAATATTTTAATAACAGGTATTGATTAACTTTAGTTTTTTTTTTTAAAGGTAGCGCTGTGGCATGTGAAATCACAAAAATGGTTACGATAAGAAAACGTCAGATTTTCTTTCCCTTTATAGTGATGCAAATTTGTGCAAGGAAAATGAGTGTGACTGGAACGTCGAGTTAACGGGTTCGAATTTGTATTCGGCCCTATTCCAGTTGGCGTTTATATTTTAACAGTCGTCTTTCTGTCGTCGTCGCCTTTCTGTCCTTTAATTTGTAAATCGGTATTCTTCAAGTACAACGAGACGATGACAAGTTGTCGAAAACTAGCACAAATATAAATTTAAAAGTTGGCAGTGCTGCCCTAATTTGGGTTTTTTCTCGTATTTTTGTAAATATTTTCATTATTTTGAATAATAAAACATAAAAATAAAAACGCTATAAATTTTAAGGCGTTCCTCTTCACTTTCCTACCTCTTTCTTTGGTAACGAGAAATGTCATCTATGATATGGACAACAATTTCCTCAATTCCTTCATCGAATCCTGCAATATCTCCTATTGGATTTATTTTTAATTGCATTAAATTTTCCAACGCTTCTTCCAACGGTGACAAAAGGAATCTGCTTATAGGCGCCTTCTCCTGTTGCTCTGGCTTCAGATTTGTTGGTCACCAGCCTTTTTTACTTTAAATTTCAAATCCTTTCATACCTTTAATATTAATTTATCTTCATTTTTATTTACTACATTTTAATTTTTATTTAATAAATTTTTGCAAATTTTAATTTTTATTTAATAAATTTTTGCAAATTTTGTTGCATTATTTATTTATTTACCATTTATTAGGTATTTACTTTGTGCCAGTTGTTACCATCACGGACTAGAGGTCCAAGCGGGATTATTTTTCTGCTAATTGTTTCCAAAAACATTTAATATATGCCCTTTATTTATTTTTTTTTTTAATGCCCTTTCGAATAACCTTAGCAAATTCACGATTTTGTTCCATTTCTGAAACCAAAATCTCGAATTGTCGCGCCGTTGTTATTTTCATACTTCTTAATTTTCACTACATTCGCTTCAGCGTCGCCACCACAAATGCTGACGATAGAATACGAATATTTCAGTCGTTTTCCTACTCGTCCCAAGTTAGAGAATACCGATCGACGGCGAAAACGACAACGGGAATGCCAACTTGTCGTTTTTGAGTCGTTTTTCAACATAAACGCCAACGGGAATACGGGCAATTGTTTTATAATCATTAAGTTGCTGGGTAACCTTTTTAGAAATGTAATAACCAGTATTAAGTTTTATACTTATTTCTACAGAGATAAATAGTTTATCAGTTTATTGTCAAATAGTTTATCAGAAGTGTTGCAACTTAACTATTACGAAGAAATAAGAATGATATATACTACGTTTATATGGCAGCTAAAAGCAGTTTAGCTAAAATCACTTCCACTTAAAACGCACATGTAAACACTTTTCCAGAGCGCTTTAAATCAATAAGTGTATTAAGCGTAGGTCGCTTTTTAAACCGCTACGACGCTAACAAAGTCGCTATTTCAAAGTCAGCTGAATGTTTCGTGCCGAGTTGCTTTGTTGTGTAATTATTTTGCTTTACTTTCATTTTTTTAATGATTTTGCGAATTAAATACTGAAAAATCATTGTCAAACGTTATTAAAAATAAAGATAAGCCTTATTAATTTATATTTTATACAATGTGTGTTTTTTTTTAAATAACTTATTCTGATGGGTAAGAAGAAGAAAAATAAGAACGCAATGAAGACCCACATATAAACACTTACAAATGAAGTATTCTAAGGCAATCCGATTTAAGCTAAACTGCGTAGTATATATTATTCTTCTTCTACCAGAGATGCCACTGAACTTATTAAGAGGTGCTGCCAGGTCTCCACAACAAACATAATAGTATTCTTCAAATTTCTTCAATCTCAATTATGTTTCAGTAATTATTCTCCTTTACCAAATGAATTCGTAAATAGCTTCACTCGAAAGACCTCAAATAACTTGGAATTTCCCTATGAAATAAATAATACCTACATGCATACCATTCGCTGTGAAAGGCTTTAGATCAGATGTTTAATCACTGCTTTCTGAGTTATATGTATATATTTGTGCGTATTTTGAGGTTAAGTTCGTTTGTTTATAGATATATGTATGTAGGTAGACGAAAATGTTTGCCGAGTTGTCATCATTGCCAAAAAAAAAATTTAGGAAAATGTTTTTTAAAGATTTAATATTAAATATTAAATTAAATGCAAAAAAATCATGTAAATAACTTTAAAAATATATAAACAGCGCGCGGAAACAATGGAAAAACAACAGAATGGAGTAGGGCAAAAACCGGCGCTAAATTACGACGAAAAAAAAAACTACTTATATGTGAATGAAAATTCGTTATTTTTGTTTTACCATCTATGTTTTCTGGACATACAGAATATCTGAAGAGAGACAGCGGGGAAAATCAAATGTTTTTCAAAACAAAAACTAAGCGAGAGCAAAGAAAGATTCAGAGAGTTAAAACGCTTCAGAATGTGCCAGAAGTTCGCAGCCGTTGTAAAGAAGAAAACAAAAAACAAGGAGACAAAAACAAAGCGACAAGTGGCAAACTCGTTGCGTGAAGAGCGCAAATTTCAGAGGGTACGCTAAAAAAGCGAAATTAAGAGAAAGAGAGCGCGAGCAAAGAAAAATGCGCAAAAGACCGGTATGACCAAACAGAATATATATGTAAGTGCTGTCGAAGCACAGTATGAATTAATAGAGAGTAGAGCGTCAGAGCAAAACCAAATTATAAAGAAAAAAAATTAAACAAGCGCACACACATACGAAAATCAACCTCACTCTCATTGGCAAGCATACGCACGCATACCAGCTAAATATCACGTACACCAATTTTGAGAAGGAGCGGTGCTAAACGAATCGAGGTTAACTACGTCGCATGATGGGGGAAATTGAAGAAAAAAAACAATGGAGTTATATTTTTTATCATTTTTATTATCCTCCCAGTATTATTACTTTTTTATGAAATTTGTAGCACAGTGAAGAAGACGTCGAACACCTCATATATGTCCAAATGCACATAGTATGTAAGTGTTGAGGGATGGCATAACTAACATCATATTAAAGTACCATCTCCCACAGTATATGTAGGTATATGTCACTTTGCTGAAGTGTAAAGGGCAAGCTTTCTTTTTTCGGGAAGCGGTCCTTTTTGTTTTCATTTCAAGTAAAGTGCAGCTGATGAACATCGATTGCTGTGTTCCATCAATAAAAACACGTGTTCCAGCGTTTTAAAAGTGGCAATTTAGAAACCCGCGATAAAAAAACGTGAAGGCAGGCCAGTATAGTTTAAGGGCGTTGTGTTGGTGGGCTCGCTGAAACCTTGGGAATGACTCCACAAACAATTGCAAACCGTCTCATGGCCATGGGTATGGTGCAAAAACAAGGAAATTGGACTCCGTGTTAACGATTTACAAGTGCGAACAACTGCTCCAAACTACGCCAAAAATCATGGTTACCCCATGCATCAACTTTATGGGCCAAACCGAATATTCAATGCAAGAAGGTACTTCTGTGCATGTTAGAATCAGCTCGGACTGATCTACTATGAGCTTATCCAACCTGACGAAACCATTACTGGGGATCGTCCCCAACAATTGATTCTATTGAGGGGAAAATTAAGGCTCAACCGCACTTAATATGACAAAAGACACGACAACTTCTGGAATCCCTCAAAACTTATTTGTACATATTCTTGATCAGCTCAATGAGTTTATTTAGCCGTTAGTCTGTCCACCTGTATGAATTCAAAATAATCTCTCAAATATTGTATTAAAGAACTGCATTTTTTCAGTTTTCTCGTCACAATTTTCTAGACTAAATGAAATCAATAATATCGTTGCCTTGCTCAAACACTCACAAGTAGGTAGGCAAAAATTTTTCCGATAAATGTATGAAGAGTTTTACAACCGCCATAGCCGAGAAATTCTTTTTTTTGTATTTGTTTGTTATTGTGCTGTAAGTTTCGCCTATCCCGCAAAGGCAGAGTATATGAAGAATACACATATACGTATTATAATATGGGAGAGAAATTAGATTTTTCATACTTATTTTTAATTACCTAAACATTAACGAGAAAAACAAATTTTAGAATAAATAAAAGCAAAATCTCTTCTCATGTGATTGCTTGCACGTACGCACACAAGCGAGCAGTAAAGCACGCTTGCTATAGCGGCGTACCACGGCTTGTCTTGTATTTGCATTTTAAACATTTGAAAACATCATCATAGGATTTATGTATGTCCATGAGCTTAGACAGAACATATACATATGTATGTCATCACATTTTGCAACACTTTCATTGCCCATTATGCTGTTTTATAAATAACAACTTTATTTTTCTTGTAGTCGCAGTCGGACGCACGTCGCTTTCATAGGAAAAATAGTTTCCTCCCAACCACAATACCTTTGCGCATTCACATTCAGAAATGCACTCATGATTCAACTCAAATTAGTTAACTTTAACGGAGTATTGCCTGAAGGGATTTTCATCAGTCATACTTGACTACATACAGACCGGCGAATTAGACAACTAACAGGCCATCATTGTCAGCCAACCACCCACAACGCGCATCGAATGATGAAATGTTGTATTTAAATCACCAATTGTGTTTGACTACACGAAATTTTGTCATCGCATGAACGTTGGAAAATATACTCGAAATGTATATGGAAATAAAAAGGGAAAAACAAACTAAAAACAAAACAAGCACTCTACAAAAGTACACGTCAGCAGCAACAGTTCTTTCCTTTTTTGAGTGAGAGAGCGCTCAAACAACCCGAAATGGTTGCATACAAGTATGTGGTGGGGAAACGACACAATCAATGCAAGTCCATGTCGATGCCGCTACATACATGTATTGGTAACGCGGCCAGTCGCCACTCGCCTGCATACTCTCATCACTCACGTTCTCTCTCCCACATGCTATTTTGGTTTCATTTCCACTCTCGTACACAAAAATGCACTAAGTGCAATAAACGTCATCAAGGTTATATGCAGCGCTACCACGGCGCTGCTACTGCAAAGCAACTGGGCAAGATAGTGTTGCTACCGCCGTCACTGTAGTTGCAAACTAACTTTGTTTACCTGAAGCTTTTGCCGCATTTTCCACTGCTATAACAAATCACTTTATAAAATAATAATTTCGCTTCCATTTTGTTTATCAATTTGTTCCACGTTTTTGAACGAAAAAAGATGTTTTCAAACAAAAATATAACAAGCGAAACACAGACGATTTCATCAGCCTTTTTAATGAGGTTCAAAATGAATGACTCATACGCCAGTTTTTTTTTTCGTCTGACAAGCTCAACACACTCTTTCTGCTCAATGGTATAAAAATGAAAGAAATGATAATAAAAATAATAATAAATGCAAATAAAATTTGTCAATTCCGGAAATAACAATTCGATTAATTGAAAAATATTTGTTGGCTTCACTGCTCCCTATTTCTCGGTTGACGCACTAAAAAAGCCAAATAAACGACTTGAGTGTTTTTCGCCGATCACTACGAATATCACAGCTGGAACTTTATGTTTTTGATTGTAGTTACGTTAGTGAGACAGCCTTGGGCAGTGCGTTTCTCAATTCGCATCAATTAGCATTTATTTTAATTATTATTTTTTTTTTCAGTTTGTTTTCAGTGCAGCGAATCTTTTGTTTAAATTCGTAATTAAACAAATACAGTCAGGGAATAAAGTTAAAATATTATTATTTATTAAATTTATTTATTTATTAAAGCGTGCAGTTTGATTTAATTTCATGAAAGACGAGAAGCACAAACAAAAAGCTGTTTCGCTTTATCGCAAACCTAACGGTAAATCTCCAAAAAGAAAAAAATACACTGGACAAAAGTTTAAACACATAAGGGAAAAATTATCAGAAAACAATAAGATTTACTCAATAATAAAAAAAAAATATAACACTTCAATATTTTGTGGATCCGGCCTGGCTATCTATTACTCCTTTTATATGGCAGCTAAAAGCAATTTAGATAATATCGGATTGCCCTAGAGCACTTTATTTATAAGTGTTTATATTTGGGTTTTCATTGCGTTCTTATTTTTCTTCTTCAGAGTTTTCATGCGATAAATTGGGTGCGTTCAGCAGAAGTGTTTGATGACCATTTTTGATGCTTTTCGCTCATTGTAAATGCCAAATTCACAATAACCTTCTATATCCTTCTATATCATTGTCTTTTCGGTGCAATTAGCATCATTTTTAATTTAGTATGTCTAATTTTTTTTTTTCACGTCATTTTTTTTTTTTAATCCGACAAGTGTGTTAGGCAGTTTACTGCGATAAATGTTATAATCTAATTATAAAAAAAAAAATTTCTATATATATTTATGTTCTTAATATGTATTTAACAGATGAGTGAAATTGTTGGTAAAATAGTTAACGCATAAATGAAAAAGGCTATTTGCGAAGTAGCTAAACGCCGTAATTTCACAAATCTAGCATCACTGCGTTCAGCAGAGACAAATCAGTAATCGATTATTAAGTCAGAGAAAATAATGAGTGATTACTTTTACTGAACGCGCTCATTTACTCTGGATGATTTGATAGGGGTTATTTCAGAAAGCTTTCAGAAATTGAAACGTTTACTGTATTCAGTAACTCCCTATCACTCATTTTTATCTCCGATTGTTTACTAAACTCGATTAGTGGAATTTCGCACTGAAACAGTAACCTTTGTTTAGTCTATATTGAATAAGCATTCCGTTCAAAGATTGCAAATGGAAAGTTTCCAACATTTTAAACGAATAAAGCAAAATAAAATATAAAAAGCACTGTACTTTGAACTTACAATGGTAAAAGAAATTTGCTCATTCAATTAGTTTTCACCTACTCTAACTCGATGATATTTTCGGTTATCCCTAGCCATCTTCCCACTCACTATTACTCACTAGCATTTTTCACTTGGTATTAATAATTAAACAGCTGTTACAAATTTTTGAACAAAAACTTGCAGTCATGAAATCTAATTATGTCCATCAAGCGAAGAAATAATGAATGGAATAACACATCAATTTGCTAAAATCAGCTGTTTACCGGGGGAAAATAAAACCAAAACGTAATCGAATGACACCGAACCGACAGGAGGAGAGGCAGAAGATATAGCGGATTAAATTGGTTGGAACAAGAAAAAAGGCAAAGCCAAGTACATCGAGAATAATCGAATAACGCAGCTCAAACTGGTGGCAAGAATGGAATATTTTGAAAAGAGTGTAAATTCAGAACTCACCTGAACGACTTTGGCTGCAGCTGTTGTCCGTATTGCTGCAGGAAATACTGCCATTGACGCCCTGACCGCTACCTTTACTGACATCGCCACCAACACTCTCATTGCTAATGACACCGCTGTCCGCGGAGACGCGCATTGCTTTGTTCTTAATATTGGCGGCTTTACCACTCGCAGCTGTTGATATATTGGAATTTGCCTCAATCACCATTTTCTCTCCACGCCTCAAATTATGTTACAGTGGTGTAGAAGTAGAGGGAAATAAGAAACATATACGAAAAGAATTGAATTTTCCGGTCTAGCGGCTGCAAACACACTTTTATTGCCTTCGTGTACAGCGTCTCACTCGCACGCACAATTCCAATAAGAGAAGTTGCCGTTTCAAGGCAGAGCTGATGTCGTCGCTTTTATCTCGCTCTCTCTCACGTACACAGTTTATGCGCTACGCTTACTTCCAGCTTTTATGCGACGTTTCGCTTTGGGTTTTTGTCTTGTGACGTTCGCTCATTCAAAATGGTGGCACGATTTTTTCCGCTCTCCCTCTCAGTGCTTATTGCTTCAGCTCATTCGCGCTTGACTTGCCAAAAATAAAAAACAAACACGACGACGAAATTTGTTGAAAATTTGCGTTGTACGACGTGGAAAATTGCAGTTTTTCGTTTCTTACTCTAGAAAAACTATTGCGCGTTCAACTTAGAGAAATTTTACATTATTTTTTTGTCGTTAAATGAATGCTATTGTATGATGTATGTGAGACGGATTTATGTATTTGTGTAGGTGTAAGCTCAGTTGCAACTCTGCTAGCGTAGGCAATATGCACACATCCATGCATTAATGAAAAAAACTTGCGCAGAAAAAATGTTCCCGTTATTGCGTTGCTGCTTTCACCATAGAACAATTTTCATGAATTAAGCAAAAGTCGGGAAATGCGTTTCCAAATCTGTCTTTTCGATAGTGATTTATACTGCTGTTGCTGCTTTTGAAGGCTTTTTGCTGTTGTTGTTTTAGCGTAACTAGTAAAGTTGCTGATACTGAGGATCTCTGAAGTTGCGCTATTGTTGTTGTAGAACTTGTGCGCCGTGGCGGTGGGTCGATGGTTGCTGTTACTGTTGTTGTAGTTGCACACTTCGAGTTGAATCACATTGAAAGAAAATTCCGACTGCCGTTGTTCGACAGTTATTTTTTTTGCGTTTCGCCTTTCCTTTTCAAGTAGCTGACAGAAATATTTTATTTTTTGGCTTTCGAAATGGCTGCTGCTGCTATTGATTTTTTTGTTGTTGTAGCTGCTGCTATTTTATTGCTAATGGTTGTTAACGAAGTTATTGTTGTTTATTTTTTGCTTTCTAAACTTTTTTGTAACAAAAAATTCGCTGAATAGCGGACATAAGCCGTTTTCTTTGCGTTTTTCGCTTTGATTATTTCTTTAGCTACCGAGCCATCTTTTTCCAACGCAAACTCCCCGATGATGAAAATTTCCGACTGCGGCCGAAAGCAATGACACCATTCAGTTACACTGAAAAGCACTAAATTTTGACGAACAAAAATGGACTAAAAATGCCAAATACTCCCGATTGGAATTATAAGCATTAAGTTTAGTAGAATGCTTAAATGCATACATCTAGTCAATGTGTATTTTTTATTGGAAGTTAAGGGAGCCCGCCACGGTCCTTCATTGCAGATCAAGCATATCATAGTATTAGTGAAATATAAATGTGGGCGTGTCAAGTACGATACTTGAAGCAATATCTGATTCGATTAGATATTTCCCATTCCAAACATTCCACTTTGACCATTTCTGCTTTTTGCATCTCTATCTCATTTACGCCAGCACAGGTAATGTACATGTGAAAGAGGGGAATATAGAAAATGGCTCACTATTCTGAAATGTTTAAAAAGTACAGACTTGAGCACGTGGGTGAAATAATTGTGAAATGTCGTCGGCTAATAAAAAATGAGTGTTCTGCGAACAAGCTGTAGACGCGAATTAAACCGACTGTCGGATTCGAAGAAAAGTGGAGCAGGGGTGGAAAATTGCTTTGATCGTCATTATATTATTTCAATTCAATAATTTTTATTTCGTTTAATTTTTAAGTGTTACACTTAACATAAGTAAGAGTATTAAAAGTGAACATTTAACAAACTTATAAATCAATTAAAATAAACTTTCAACAAATAAATAAATTTTGATGCGTACATTTTTTGGCCACTTTTTATCCACATCCTTTTTATTTTCAGTGTTTTTTTCTTTCTTTTGTAAACACACGGCCATAATGGCAATTAAATGTTCGTCCGTCATTGTTGTCATTTTCGCCCACTTCAAAATTTACTATGAAATTACCGATACAGCTGCAGTAGGGCTGCTGATACTACAATGAAGGACCGTGGCGGGTTCGCTCTAGAAGTGCCAACCGGTTAAAAATTGAAGAATTAATGGTTGAACAGTATGGTTGACTTCAGCTAAGGTTGAAGACCGAATGAAGTGTACAGAATGCCAGGTTCAGCATCAGTTGGGTTGTCAAATCTTGGGAAATAAAAGAGCCTTGTTTAATGAAATAAAAATGTTTAAACGAAATCGATAACATATTATTATATATATTGGAGGTCGATCAGTCCTGTTTTTGTAATACACGTAGTTAGCTGGCAACACTGATGATTTGGAGCCAAGTGAAGTCAAACTACTGTAACTTCACGGCTTCAGCCTCAACACCAGCCTCAGATTTAGAACAGAAAACAGATATTTTAAAATTCATTATCTATCTGTATCTAAGTTGTTACAACTTATAGTTTTGTTTTAGTGTTGCTTGGCAAAGAGGTAGCACTTATTTTCTAATACAAAGCTTTTTAAATTTATAAATATAAGATTGTTTGTACATTTGTTAGAAATTCGTATTCTCTTTATCTATCAAAGCTATCGAGCTAAAATTTTTACCTTGGGTTCGGGTTTAGTTTTTTTTTTGTACTCGGAAGGTGACCCTGGGGTGAAGTTATTTCAATTATTCACATTTAAGTATATATAAAAAGATCCAGTGATAAGTTCACAGAGTGGGCACTTAGTTCTGATTCAATTTTTATAGATTCTTCTGAAGTGTTTCAGAGAGTCTATTTTGTTTTGTGATCCAAATCGAAAGTAACTTACACCCTTTTTGTTTACTATAATAAAATAAGTTGTTCTGTTATTCTCCACTCCCTCACTCAGTATTAAATGCAGACAACACATTTTTCTCTCATATGAATATTAACAAATAGGCAAGCGTTCTTTGAAGGCAAAGCATCGTCAGATCTAACTATTTGCTATATAAAAAAAGTATATAAGGTTAATATAGTCTTGCCTACTTCACTACTGAAAGATATTAAATCCATACGTGCTGTTATATAGTCTAAGCTAATAGGAATGCTCACAACAAGATGATAAATGGGATACCATTTAAAGGAGTAGCAAAATTTATTTGAGACAGATTTTCTGAGTAAAGTGTGACAATAAAAATATATATTAAAAAGGCTATCTGTCGACCGCTGGATTAAGCAGCTTTTAATTTCTACATTCAAGTGCACTCAAACTTTTAATAGTACAATTGTTGTGGAAAATCTGGGAAGAGCGAACCCTTTACAAATTCGTTGAATTATAAAGATATTATTTAATTAAACATAATTAGTAGTAATGCACGAATCCCATTTTTTTAGAATAGAAATTTGAATAATTAACGTCGAATCCGAATTCTAACCAAAAAAAAAATCATGTGTGCAGTTCACATATGGTAGAAGTAAAACTTCTTAAAAAACAACAACGCATGTCCTTCCTCTTGTTGTTGTTTTCATTACATACACTGCTAACGACTTTGTTTTCATTTCACAACTTCGGCTCAACGCTCGAATGTTACACGAAGAACGATAATGCGATGACGCGATGACACTATGACGCGCATAATGATAAACATCATGTACAAAAAGAACACAACGAAGAGCGCATTACTTTTGTGTGTGCTCAAGAGAGAGGAAAGTTTGTACATTTTCAAGCAACTCACAAATACAAGCACCAAATTTGTACGTCTGCGGTGTATCCTTTTCTGTTTCTCTTACATATTTTTCGTCCATCTCTGTCGCAGAACGCAGCGTCCCGGTGCCGTAATATTGCAAATTTTTACTACCAATGCTTCCTTAGAAGTTTCACTTCAAAATCAATTTTAAATTGGCGAATATGCTCGTATACTAGAACATGATTTTACGAATGTTATCTGAACTGGGCTGATTTCTTTCTTTGTTGATCTTTTCATCAAAGATATCTTCTTGCCATTTTCGCCAGTTGTGGGTGTAGAACTTCCGGTTGGCTTCACCAATATAACGGACCGGAGAGCCGAACTATTAGCGGCTCATTCATATACTGCTTCGTTCACAATTTCAAAACGCTTAAATCGTGGAAAGTGAAAGTGTGATGGCAGCCCCGTTTATATGGCAGCTAAAAGCGGTTTAGCTAAAATCACTTCGATTTAAAACGCAAATGTAAACACTTTTCCAGTGCGCTTTAACTCAGTAAGTTCATTAGGCGTAGGTCGCTTTTTAAACCCGATTCTAACCAAGTCGCTATTTACAGACAGCTGTATGTTTCGTGCAGAGTTGCTATGTGGTGTAATTAACTTGCTTTATTTTCATTTTTTATAATGATTTTGCGAATTAAATACTGAAAAATCATTGTAAAACGTTATTAAATATCAAGATAAGCCATATACGTTTATATTTTATTTTATAAAATGTGCTTTTTTTAAATAACTTATTCTGATGGGTAAGGCTCATAACATTTTATGCGCATGGAAACTCTGTAAAAGAAAAATATGAACGTAGTGAAGACCCGCAATCAGATTTTAACTAAACAGCTTTTAGCTGCCATATAAACGTTGTAATATTCTCCTAAATATTTGGAAATCGTTATATGAACCCATTCAATAAAGTTTATGCTAAAAGTCGACTCTCACCTAGTAATTCTTGATTATTTGAGTGATTATACAGTGCTTTCGATACTTGTTGAATGATAACGATTATTTTTGATGCTCTAACTAGCTTTTCTGATGACAATTCTTCAGTTATTATCAAAAACGGTTACAAAATTATACATTCTTATACATTATACATTCTTTTAACTGTGCAAAGTCATTTATTTGCTATATTAATGTTGTGGTTATTGTAATAAGAACAGAAGTTACAGCAGTAACAAGTCATTTTCAAACATACAGAGGTGTCACAGAAAACCCTTTTTTCTCAATTCCGCCCGAACACCGATTTTAGGTGTCACAAAATACTCTTTCGGTTGGATTCAAAACCTCCACAGTTTTGTTGGGATAATTGGTTCTTTTCACTCATAAGAACAGCTTTTTAAATAAAACCAATGCTGCGAATGGATAGATTATATAAGTCCAAAAGAAAAGAAAGACTTTTCGCTCGCCCGCATGCAACGTGTGGTTTTGGTTTTTCTTACGTTTTATTATCGTTTACTTACTGGTATTTCTGTGCGCCTGGTTGCCTGAATCATATTTGACAACTTATGAACTTATAAAAAAATTCATTATTTTTATATCTATATTTATTCCTATATACATACATATTTTGGATTTGGATTAGTACTCGGAGTCGGATTCGTAAGATGCGGATTCGTAGGACTTATGTTCGGATTCGTAGGATTCGGATTCACACTTTGTATTCGATTACCATGAATACTTGTAAGATCCGGATTTTCGAATCCGAATCCTAGGATTCGTGCATCACTAATAATTAGCAATGAACAACTTTCAGGAACATTATTATCTTTATCGTAGGATTAACCGCCGATTTAATGGTTATAAAACGTGGATTTGACTATAATACAGATTTAAAGTCGCAAAAAAAAACCACCGAGCGCGGATTCACACTCGCACTACGCTGTTGGTGAGATAAACTTAGTTTCTTAAATTCTTTTTTATAATACCTGTTTCGCTGCTGTAGGGCTTCCACAAGGCTCTTCAATAACTTTTTTTTTCTGGTAGTTAAATTGAAGGACTATTTGTCTGACAGGGTTTGGTTGACAAGCTACCGTGACACTCTTTTGTTGAATGCAGATCTGACGTCTTTTTAGCGTGCTGTTTTTTGTGATTTCGCATCCACAACGATATGCGTCAAACAAAAAAAAAAGAATAAATAAATAAATTTAAGAGTCGTTTAATATTCAATTGGTACATGCTGCAAGGCAGTTTCAATAACGTAGACGTAGAAATATAGAAAACTTAAATACAATAAAATTCACATTTAAAGCAACTTTTGGTGCCAAAAATGGCGCGATATAATTAATTGAACGTTGGAACGCTTAAATTTATTAAAATATAAGAAAAAAATTATTTACGAATGCGCAAATGGGTTGAATTCTTGCGGAGCTGTCAATCCGTAACGAAAGTGTGGTCAGGTATTCAAATATGATTTGCACGGCTTTTTCAGTACATTTTGTACACTTAAAGCTTACAAGTGATTTTCATTACACTTTGTTATGCAACACTAACATTTTCAAATATTATATTCATGAGGATGTCAGTGTTTCGTAAACAACCACCCATCCATTCCCTTTACGCTGTTGAGATCGTACCATTTCAACCACCAATCGCTAGCCTTTTTTAATGTTCACGCCCACGGCTTTGACTGAGTTTGCGTGAATAAATAAAAAACGTTTTACAGGCGCATTTACGATTGCAACAATTTGTAGGCAACAAGCTTTGTGTCCACAAATTTAGTTTCATCGCACAGCTCGCCTCAGCATCACTGAATCGCAACTTTGTAAATTTTAATGTTACAGCGAAGTTTCTTTTAATTAAAATGGCTGATATCTCCGAAAGCGCGGTGGCGAAAAAATCGCGGAACAACGCAGTTAATAAACCGTTAAAAGTGTCGGGAGTTGCAGCTCAAACTCGTATCTCGAATCGGGTGCCAAAATGCGCCCGGTGTCGGAATCACGGAATAATTTCCGAGTTGCGCGGACACAAGAAACTCTGCACCTACAAAAGCTGCAAGTGCGCCAAGTGTGTACTGATCTTTGAACGACAACGCATTATGGCAGCGCAGGTGAGATGATCTGATCGGGTCGTAGCTGATATGAACTGATCCTTGTCAACATGTGTCTACAATTAGTTACCACAGAAATTTGAGACAAGTACCGAGAACCGCCAGACCTTCATTCGCTTGGCGCCAATAACTAGTAAAATAACGGCCTTAATATAAAATTTAAAGCTATGAGTATTTCAGCCAACGTACGTTCATAACGTACGTCATGTCAATAACTATCAGTAACTCTTGCACAAGGGACATTTGCTGCTTGTTGTGGTTTTTGGTTTCGCTGCCTTCGTGGTGTTTTTCTGTGTAACGTGACATTGTTGTTCTTGTGGGGTACTTGCTACCAAAGGGCTCATATAGCTATTCTCACTTTAATTTAACTATTTTTACCAATGTTTTGCTGCAAGAGGTAAAATAGTCTATTTGCAGTACCAATAGTTAATTTGACTATTTTTTGTGTTTAGTTCAAAAAGCTATTCATACAAATGTGTACCGCGTTTAATGTTAATCGCTAAGTATCTATATACCATATCAATAGGCCAAGACATTACCTCTAGCACAATTTTGCGCCTTAAAGTATATATCCGATTTTGACAAAAAATATACCGTTACATATACAGTGATGGAAAAAATAATAGAAACGGCCTGTTTTCTTTGTATCATTCAAACTTTCTTCTGTGAAATTAATTATGTTTCAAATGTTATAATTTTCATTTAATGTTTATTGAAGTATGTTGTCAATAACAACAACAAAAATTGACATTCGTAGCGTTCATATAACAAAAAAAAAATATATTTCATTTATTGCCCTTGGAAAAAAAAATAGAAACAAAAGACTTGATACTAAGGAGCATAAAATTTTTCTTGAATCGAAAGAATAAAATATAATTTATTTTAATATTTTGTTGTGCCAACACGATTTTTTAAAACTTCGGCGTACCTACAACCTATGGAATCAACCAGTTTGGCACCAATCTAGGGATCAATAGCGTACCACTCTGCCTGCACCTTTTCCGACAAATCATCTTTGTTTTTGGACTTAAACCCACCAATATTTTTTTATTATCCCCCTTAGGTGTTCGATGGGATTGTGAAGGCCATTCCATCAAAGAAACTTTCTTATCCTTAAACCATTTTTTTACAAGTTGCGTGGTGTGTTTTGGGTCATTTACTGGCATAAAGTCCCACGTTAACGACATTTCTTCCATGGCGTATAGTCCCATAATACTATTAACTATGTTGATGTAGTCCGTAGAGCATATTTTACCTTTGAGCCAATATATTGGACCAACACGCAAAGCGGAAAAACATCCCCATAGCATTATGTTGCCACCACCATTCTTATTGTATGTTTGGGATCGTGTGCAGTATTTTTGGGGCGTCTAACTTTTAGTTTTCCATCAGATCCAAACAAATGCACCTTTGTTTTGTAAGACTACAAAACGTTTTTGACCGCATAAAATGTCTTTTTCCAAAATTTATTCCACTTTTGATGTTCTTTTCGCTTAGAAATGGTACTTTTCTTGCGGAATGTGCCTTCAAATCTACCTCTATCAGTCTATTCCGTATTGTTCGACTAGTGACAGGAGCGTTTAACTCCTTTTTTAGATCTCCCCATGAAAGAATTGGGTTTTACTTTGAATGCCGAATTAACAGTCTGTCGAACTTTCCAGAGGTTGCGCGCTTTCTGTCACGTTTCTCTTGTTTTCCTTCCAAATTAATTGCGGAAAATACTTTTTTTAACATTTCATTAATTGTGCAATTGTTTTGCCTTTATTTTTGATTTTTTGTCAATTCTCTTTCTGTATGTATGCAATGCACCCGGCGACCCATTCTGAACCTAAAAACAATAAAAAAAGACGAAGTTCTCATGAACTGTTATTATGACACTTTCCTTTATTAAAAAATTACCAAATAGTAACTCAATTAAAATATTCCACACTTTTTATTCAAGAATTATGCCAAAATTTATTTGCGTTTCTATTTTTATTTCCGATGCAAAAACGTGGTCACTTAACAAAGAAGCATACACAAGTAATATTTCTGCCGAAAAAAGCACAAAAGTGAATACAAAGTAAAGTACCTTTATAAACTAACTATGCACAGTGGGATGTATGCATAAAATTTGCTCACAAAATTAACAAAATGGTTTAAACTGTAAAACTACATTCCGTTTCTATTATTTTTTCCATCACTATATATACCATATACAGTTTTAGAAATTTCGGTACGTATTGGGGGTGTAGTCACAGAAACAACTATAAGAAAATCTTACACATACATATTCTTCATCTCTATCATAATGTTCTTGAGCTTGCACATTGTTACAATTACCCTAACACATGTGGTTACTGAGTGTAGAATAACATACTACAAATAAATATTATGACTATCGCTTCCAAAATATTTAAAGTTAGTGAGAATTGTCAGAATTGACTTAACATAGTATAAATAATCACTATAAACCTATTGCAAGAACGATAACATTGGCAAATCTATTAGACAGGTAATAGGTACAGACAGTATGTGACAAAACTTTGCAAACTAACGTTGCAAAGTATAAATTACAAATAATTAATTTATTGGGGCATTATTTCTATTATTATAAAATTCACTGATAAAAATCACTGATTTAAGATCAATAAGTCACACCATAGACTTCTTGTAGGTTTTCCTGTAAGTAAAGAACTACTTTCTGTATTTATTTCAAGATTTTAGGCTCAGCAAGTTGGAAAATAAAACGATGGGCAAGGGTTGGTTTGTCAATTTATATATATTTTTTATATAATTTCAAAATTATTTATTTTAAATTTATAAAAAAACTAGCAGGGTCCCGACGCGTTGCTGCCTTCTGCGCTCTATCTACTGCTGCGATTTTCTCGTGGATCTTGCAGTGTTTGACGTTTTAGGTGGCATTTCGTATTCTTCCCTTCTTTGATTTTTTTTTCATTCGAATATTTGAACATTTGACTTTGTATAGTTTGAGTAGTACTGTCAGAAAACTCAATTCTCAGAAGCTGCTTTGTTTCTTGTATTTTATTTGTATCTGTATCTTAATATTTAGCGAATTCGTCTATTCGACGCACTAAACTTAGCCATAAACATTCTCCAAAATTACTTCCATCTATGTTCCAATTTTCATTGTGCTCGGTGAAACGGTATCGGATTCCATAGGAATCAAACAGACAAACAAACATCCTTTTTATGTATATAGATTAAGATTTTTCAAATAATTAAGGTGTTTGTCTGCCTACTTTCCTTAGCCATGTTCATTTATTTTACATATATTATACATATACTCTATACTCGTAATTTTACAGTTGCTAAGTTATTGTGTAACTATACTCTGTAAAATTTAATGAAGTTTGATGCATAAGGAAAATATATTTGAGACCTTTGCAACAAGCCCTTTCATATCATGTAACACACAGCTTTATCGGTCCAGTTGGTTCGAAACAAATGGTAATTAATAATAAAAATAACCTCAGCCCAAAACTAAGAAGTATTTTCAATATTTTGCCACTTAATCAATTGAATATTACTACATCGAATAATATTTTGTAGATTTTGTTCAATCATTGGTTCTTCGTGCTGTTTTTAAAATCTGAAACCAAAATTATTTCAACTAGTTACGACTACGATCATCAGAATTTTTTCTAATTTTAGCATATTCACATTTTTTGCTTTGTAAAATACATTATAAGTAAAAAAGTATAGACTTCCAGATAGGGGATTTTTGACATTTTTCTCAGGCTAAGTCAGTTCAAAGAAGGACAGATCTATCCGGAAAAAGGCTAAATTGGCAATACTGGTTTGTAGATCACCGTTACCTCGTCTATTCCTTTTGACATTGTCTTCCGCAATTTATTTTCATACATATTCACTTTGATCGCGCTATAAGATCACTCGAGGGTCTGTCTGCCCCACCTTTACAGCCCATTTCCCCCGAATCAACTGGACCGACTAAGTTGTGTGATATATCAAATGAAAGCGCTTGTTGTATTTTAGGGTTTCAAATTTTATAATTTTATAAAACAAATAGTTTTAAAGTTGTTTGAGAAACTTAATAAAAATTGGGCATTATAATCGGTAATTTTTTTCCATCTGGAATTCTCGTAGAATAAATAGTATTGTATATGAAACAATAGAATTCGAGTCATCATCTTGTCTGCTACTGTTGCTTCATCAACACTATTTTTAAATGTTTAAACAATTTGCGATTTTTAATTTTTATTCCTCATTCCTCATTATAAAAATAGCTTCTTTCATCTTTGATTTAATGACTCATTATGCCTTTGGATTTCAAGAGATTTCCTAAACTTGAAAAAAAATCAGAAAAACCTTACCCTAACCTGACTCTCCTGCCACTCTCAATTCTTAACCTTGAAAATAGCATTAGGAATTCAGAGCAGTTTCTGAAAATAGTTTCGGCTTAGTTTACCCTCCGCCTAAGCAAAAAATTGAGTAAATTGCCTAGGAAAACAACCCGCAGCAATGAAACACAACGTGAAAGCAATGAAATTAAAACACAACTGATAGTGATGATGATGATGTTGATGATAATGACAATGTTGGTGATGGAAAGTTGTCAAATCGAGTAAAAATATCTGCTTGCAAACGGCTATTTGCACAAGTGGCCTCATGGCCGTCTCGAATTACGGCGAGTGCTAAATCTAAAGCGATTCAAACTGCAAGCTTAGAATGGGGAACGGTGGACAGACTCTCAACTGGGAATTTCACTGGCGGCTAGGAAAAGTCAACAGCTTCGTTTCGGCGAAGTGAAAATCACACTTGTCGCATATTAATTTCAATTCCAGCGAACGAAAATAAATCGGAACACAAACAAACAACGATTTATTTGCTTCTAACATCGCTTGCCCTACAGGTCGCCCTGAAGCGTCAACAGGCGGTGGAGGATGCGATTGCCTTGCGTTTGGTTTCAACAAAAGCGGGCAGGCAAATCAACGCGCTGCCACCGGGCAGTATCTTCGGATTGACTGTAACGGAACCAAGTCAAGCCGTCGGCTTGCTGGTGGAGGAGGGGGAACAAACATCAAGCACGCCAGAGCACGCCATACAGGACTTGAGCAGAAGCACAGTAGTGAAACAACAGCAACAGGAGCAGCTGGGCACTCCCGGCACAGCAAAATCAACTACAGTGCATACAACGTCCTCGAAAACAATCTCTCAGACCGCAATCGATATGTTGGCTCAACTGTTTCCTCATCGTAAACGTTCGGTCTTGGAATTGGTACTCAAACGTTGCGACCTAGATTTAATACGTGCCATCGAGAATGTTACGCCACCAGCAGCTACACCACCGCAGTCCTCATCTGAGGCACTCAAAAGGGAGCAAGTCGAGCAACCGGAAAGAAGCGCATTCAGATCCGTTGGCTTGGATAAGGTAGGCTTAACCTCAACTTAATAACAAAAAATTGAACTTCTGATAAGTCATCATTTAGATCCTCTTCCCGCAGGGTTATTCCCTAGTTCTATAGAACAGTTCAGTAAAGAGAACAACATTTTAGGCGACTAGCTACTGAACTGAGATCACTTCTTTGTTATCCAATTGTGTCTTGAGTTCCCAGTACACACTTCAAAGACCCAAATGGAAATGAAAAGCGAAAGGAAGATAACTTTCCGAAGGAGTACGAACAGAAGCAAGCAAAGCCACCTGATTTTTATTTTTACAGAAGCCCCAAAATACGAGTATAACAAGATATTATGTCCATATTATATATTATAAGCCAATATATTATAATTTGGTTCTAAAGAAATATAGTCTAATATAGCATACTAAATTTCATCAATGGGAACATTGGTGTCTGTACGATCAAATAGTTTCCACCCATTGAAATTCTTATTACAATATTTACACCTAGAGTTGTAATAATAAAACTCATAGTTGGTTGTTCGGGAAGTACAGTTGAGAATTGCTTAACGAGAAAAAAAGCGACTCGCTTAAAAATTGATGTTTCACATAATGAGTAACAAAAATGGGGGAAATCCGAATTTCAGTCTGTATTGAGTTCTCGTTTCAGGAGCATGATTGTGTCGATTGTGTTCACACATGTTACCAGACGCGTTGTGTTTTATTTTTGATTTTTATATGCAAAGTACAGTTGAACCCTGTCTAACAATAGTTCGCATTATGTTTAGCTATCTATAATGAAATTTAGCATTCTAGAAAAACATTTGTAAGTGCTAAAAACTTTCCTTTCAACAATCTTTTTTGCAAAAACAAAAGGAACAAGGAGTTCACGAACTCCTGAGCAACTCAACAGTAATACATTATTAATAGCAAAGAGAGTGCAAACACGCATAATTGATCTCTCCCCACTTTGTGTATGAAACGAAAATGGAACAACAACAATAACACGGTTTCACAAAACCGATAGACAAACCTTTCTATTCTTCCATTCTACTGCGTTCACAACACATCAACGGAAGTGTGTTGTTATTGTTGTTGTAACGCGGTTATCTTAAAACCTTTTCTAACCTTAACTAGTGGCTCGATTTTGATAAGCATTTGATCGCGCAAATCTAGCGAAGAACACCTTTCAATTGCAATTTCTGTTTATAAACCACTGAACCTAGGTTTAAGCAGGAGAGGGAACACAAAAATGTGCTTACCACTCAATTATGTAGATTATGCTCATTAAGCAAGTGTCAATTGTACTTCACAAGGACTAACCAGCGATCAGCTTGCCGTTAATACATGACCTACTCGTAGTATGTGAGCAAAAGGTAAGTTGCTCAAAGATCTATTTATGTATTCTGTGAGATCTTAGACTTCCATCCTTCATTTGCTCTGCGTAAAGTGTTGACACTAAAATCCATTCCCTGTGCTTCTTTTCTTTCCACAGTACGGTGGCTCTGCAGCGTCCGCGCCACAATCGGCCTTCACAGCAACCACAACCTCGCGATTGGGCAACGCGGCCACTATCTGTGCCTACCCAAAGTGGATCGTACCGCTCTCGTTTCCCGTTACCATGGGTCATCTGTCAAATCTCGCACCCCGGTGTACATTGCCAAATTGCAACTGCATGGAGAGTTATCAATATCCCTAAAAAATACCAATTGTATTCGCATTAAAACTATAAAAATTCTTAAATAAATTTTAAGTATTACTAAACGTGACAGGATGTGCGAGTATATACAAGTTGAACCATCCCTTTCAACACTTGTTGCGTTCTTCGTGTTCGCGCTCATTCGCCGAATCTTCATCGTCTTCGGATAGAAAGATTCGATCGTCTTCATCCAGCTCCATGTTGATCGAACTCGTGAGTTTTTCTATGGGATGCAGCAAGCCGCTTCCGGCATTTCCGTTCCCATTGCTTCCGACAGTTTCCGCAATTGTACGTTTTGATTGATTCGCACGTCGCCATTTGGCTCGTCGATTCTGAAACCAAGTCTTCACCTGGCGATCGGTGAGCTTCAATTGCAGCGCCAAATGACGGCGTTCTTCTGGTGACAGATACTTGGAGTTGGAGAAGCGACCTTCCAGATTTTTTGTCTGTTGTGAAGTGAAGCGTATCTGGCCGCCTTTTCTTTTCACCCCGAAGTTGGGCAGATAGAAACTGGCGGCGGGATAACCATTACAGTAGAGCGCTGCAGCGGCGTTAGCGGGGTTTGTAAAGCCTATAGGAATGAAAGGAAATAAAATGTGCTTAGTATGGTAACACAAACTGAGATTTAGAGAATATACGTAAATTTGGGGTAGGGGAATGTTAGGGTCTGATGGGAAGGAAGGGTGAGAGTCCGAAATTGTCGTACAAAACATTATCGGAATAGTGAGCAAACTAGATTACTGGTTGACCGTATATTGATACAAGGAGTTATTTTATTTATCAATGTATGCAGCCATATTATCTATACACTTTTGTCATTTAAGCGGAAGAATGTTTAGGCCGGTTGTATTAAACCAAGGCGGATGGCAGACAATGGAGTCCTGTAAGGCCAGTTTAACAGCGTTGTCGGAATTAAATTGTTTCCCTACCACAAACGCTGAACGCTTACGATTCTCATACTGAATCCATTTTTCAAGTTATAATATTTATAATTTCCTTCAAATATAGATCAAATTTAAGACGAGAGAGCAACGATAAACAAGGTTCTAAACGCCGTTCTTTCTGTTTTTCGTTGGGCTTATATGGAACCCACTTATCCACATTTTTCACCAAACCGATTTCAGCCAAGTGAGTTTATACGGTTTTTTTGCAAACACCAAACTGAAGTCCCTCTTTGAGATGGGTCAGCCTCAACAGTGACCCCTTTAGTTCGTCATTATCGACCTTTGTGGGCGATCGGTCAACATTTTCTGTGCGAAATTTGTCGAACTAACTTGTTATTGTCTGATGCGTAATAACACTAGGGCCAAATACACTGTTGATACTTGCCGTGGTTACACGTAAGAACTCATACTAAATAATAATGCGAGTTTCCGACAAATCCATTTTTTGCAAAATTATTTTTTTATTAAAAAGTTCTAAACTTTTTTAATAGCTTGGAGCAACTTTTCAACGAAGTAAAAAGTGCGGCTTTAAAAAAAAAATACGGGCCTTTAAAACACTTAGCCAAAAGTAATCAGATGTTAACGTTTACAATATTGCCAACTGCAAATTTCATATTACACGACCTAATAAATCTTGTGCTTTCCATTTAAATTACTTCTTGCCTGAATTTCGGGACACTACATCTTATATAATATACTAGGTGAAAAAAATACTTTTTCCAACAATTTGAATAAAACTAAAACATACTGCGTTCTCTCGCATTTTGTGTCCGCTGAACTTCATTTCTTTCTTCTCTGCCAGCAAATGGCCTAGATTGCTCAAATGTAATCTTAAACATTTTCTTGGTATGATTATAATGAAAATAATAATGAAAATAAATAAATATATTTTATCACTGACAAAATCAATAATTTACTTAAGTGACAAAGCGTGAGCGACTTATTCGCTTATTTAAAAAAATGCTTTTGAATGATTTTAAATTTTTTGCCTATCCAGTTCGTACCATGTTTATCTACATTAAAAAAGAGTACAAAAACAACCAAATTGGTTGAAAATTACGGTCAGCAGAGGGAAATGAACGTTTTTACCCTACTTCATGTTATATGCATATATAGAGATACTAGCAAACCCGGCAAACGTTGTTTTGCCCTCTCTAGTAAGTAATGCTCTTTGCCTATGCGCTCTCACCGTGTTCAAAAGAGCCCACTCTCACTGTCTTAGTAAATTTTTGCTCACGCTCGTTTTGCAAGCAACTCACAAATACAAACACAAAAATAAAAAAGAAGCATAGCAGAAACAACAAAAAACGAACAAAACATTTGTGCTTGTAGTTGTCTTGTAGTTGTTTTAATAAAATTTAATACTAAAAAAAGTATATTTGCCTTTAAAAACTAAAAAAGTATGCCCCGACCTTCCTACGGTTGTTATCTACATTTTAAAAAAAAGCTTAGCTTTTTAAGCTTTATTAACTTTATTAAATAAATAAATAATAATAAAAAAATAAAAAACAACATTGTTACAAATTTACGGGCAGTAGAGGGAAACACAGTCAAACAGGTTGCAAAAGACTTCCCAGGTGGACGCTCCTCTTCTTGGTCACACACCAACGACTACGTATTTCTTTAAAAGATTATTTTTTCATATAAATATACAAACCCTTAATAACTACTATACGAACATCTGCGAATAGCCTTTATCAAATTATTTCTCATTGACAGCGATGAGTTATGTTGTACAATGCAAAAGAATGTTTGTCTCACATACTTGTAAATGGTATATATTCTATGCTGGAAACAATATATATATATACATATATTGGAATTATTCGTTTTTCTGCTCGATTGCTGTTATGATGAGTTTTACTCGTTTGTGCAATAATTCGAAGGATCTGATTGGTCAATCGAAATACACCATCACTAATACTAAAGCCTAAGTGACTGCAAAATGGCAACGCCCACTCGTAAAATGCGACGCCATATCGAAAACTACTACAAAGAAAATTTCACTTTTCTGCGGTTTAAGGTAGTGGTGTAACGCAATCGCAGTGACTACATCCGAAAGGGGTGTCGACGGAGAGTGACTGAGTGCAAAGTGAGAGAGATAGACAGGGAAGCCGTCAATAAAGCGACAACAATGCAATAGAAGTAAAATCAATTGCCTTATTGTTATCACAGCACCTCATTCACAACACTACAACGAATTCCAATGAACGTGGGGCTGATAAGTTTGAGTGTGCGTGCGTGTGTTGCTTTATTGATACAAAACTCTGGTTTTCCTCGTGTTTATGGAAGTGGATACATTAAATTAACATTCAAATTATTATCACTTGACAAAATTGAGTAGCTCGGCAAATGACATAATCAGATCTGAATTTGCCCCTCACAACCTGATTCGCCCCAACGCACATCACATGTGCTTCTCATCATTCAAAAGTGATTAAATTTGGAAATAGCCAAAACAAGAAATATTTTCGTTTTTTTTCGTATAAATAAATAACAAATCGCAAGAAATGCCATAATTTAAGTGGTTCCAAATAACGTTATTAAGCGTTATTTTATTTCTATTAAGTGGTGTAGGTGATAAACTGACGATTTTTCATTTATATACTCCTTTCTCTGATATTGAACGAGGCTTATTTTTATGCGTTCCCCCAACAGAATATGCCTCAAGCTAGAAATTATTCGTGTAGGTTGTAATTCAGAAAAGGAGAAATGTGGAATTTCACAAGATATTGATACAATTAGGGATAAGCTGGGGTATGCATCCAACTGCCAGCTCAATATACACACTAGCAGTACAAGTATTGGCACTTGGGAGATGGAACCAGCTTGATATCTGTGTGAATGAAACCTAGGCAGATCAAATGGATTATTATTAGTTCTCAGAAAAGGCCTCGCCACCCCGATATCCTTGATAAGAATAATGGTAGCTGCTTAAGTGAAGAACAGCCCGTAATAATAGCAATCCTAATATAAGAGTGTACGCTACTTTATAGGCAAAAATACAGGGTTTTAGAGGCAGAAGTTCTTTGCGGCCTGAGGGCAGTGCCTAGTATAACCCTGGAAGGCTACAAAAGAGGAAAAAGAAGTACAGCATTGTGATATTGCAATAATAGGCCTAAGTGTATCCGGCACCGTTTATAACCTAACTTAATCTGAGTGCAAATATTGTACAGGAATTTTTATTGGGTTGAGAGTTTCACATATCCTTTTTTCTGATATGGGAGATAAGGCTTTATCATAAATATATCCAGTTCACTTAGTATTTACTAAATCCAGCCCCACTTGAATGCATAGTTCGAAACCTGGTTTCACATTGCAAACGGAGGCGAATTTGCCATAAGGTCCCAGTAGGCCTGGACCTAGGCCGGCCACATTTTAGTGGCGGCAAATGGTGACACAAAATGTACTGATCATAACAAGACACGATAAACTAGCGGTTTAATCTGGAATAACAGTAAGATGTATTCTAATGATGCAGTCTATGGTACACCAATATACAATCTATAAACCAACAAATGTTAGCAATAAGCAAGAGATCTGTGTTATTTTGTCACGACATAACTAAGTTTCTTAATCTATTTCGATAAAAGTTGGCAAGAAAGTAAATTCATATGTAGCTGAGAGATGTGTTACTGGCAGTACGCGGCCTAGGGTAGCCAAGACTGTCAATCCGTTTCTGATTGTACTAAATAAAATTTGAAATCAATTGGGAAATGAAATATTTTTAAAATCTTTGTATTTTACTCCAATTTTATGTACAGAGAATTTACATGGGCTCATAGAACACCAACAAATACAAGTTGCTTGGTTGTCTGATTTTTCCTAGAATTTTTCTGAGAATGTCATCTACAAAACTTTTCCTAAATTAGTCTGTGTAAAAAATTTCTTCGGCTCAGGCTTCTAAAACAGGCTCCAAACTATCTGTACTTAGATATTCTTGAAATATGGGGGCGCACACCTTATTACAGCTAGTCTTCATTTAACGTCAGTCACGTGCAATTGAAATGTAATTACAATAATAAGTTTTATGTGAAGTTTAAATTGAATGAATTAGGCATTCACAATGAGCGTAAAGCAGCAAAAAAAATCAGCAAACAATACTGCTGAACGCGCCCAATGCTAGACATTATTAGCACATTGCAAATTCTCCATAATTTTGTAATTTTCATAATTTGTCTCTTCCAATATCTACCAAATGAGTACAAATTCTACAAAGCTGGAAATCATCATCACAAAACTTTTCAACTTCAGTGGAGAGAAATGTTATGATTCGCGTTGAGAAAAAGTTTAAGTTGGATGTCCACTTGCTCGGTGGATCGCTTGCGACTCGGCCTGTGTTAGGCTATAATGAGTCTCCAATGAGTTTTACAGCTCATGAAATGAGTGCTGATCATATAAAGCTTGATGCATCCTATGCAACTGATTTTTGAATTTTTATTATAATTAATTAATTCCATGCCAGAACGTATTGTAAAGGAAACTTAATTTATTAGGTGCATCGGTAAGTTCTCTCCGGTTTTTCCAAAAAATTTCGCTAGCCGTCAGTCTTGAATATTTGGCATATACATATGTCATTTTATTCTACTCATCTAAATAATAACGGCATTGTGTTAGAGCTCTGTAACTATGTCAGTTTCGTGCCTGCAAAAGAGCATTTGCGGCACCATAGCTTTCCTTATTTAATCAAAACAAAATGACTGGTTTTCGGGAGGACATAAATATATTGCCTGAAAGACGGACAAGTTGTATAGAATTGAATGGCCAATACTTTGAATAAATAACTCCATTTGTTTTACTTTCTGGAATACCCGATAAACTAGCTTATTGTTTTATAGTATTTTTTTTTTTAATTTGGTCTTTTATGTTTGCTCGGCTTAATGTTACTTAAACTCTATAATGTTATTAATTGTTCAGAAAATTTTTATTTTTGGTTATTCATTATTCTATATAAATGATTAACTTGTTATAGTCTCAAGGCGAGGTATTCCGTTCTTATTTTTCAATAATTATAAATTTTTAATAATAGCCATTTCGACTCCCCGTTAGGATTAACGATATATAGGAAATTTATTTTTACATACCATATGTAATTATTAGATAATGACGATTGCACCGCATTGTTTTTATATAAACTTTTCTCATGTGCCACTAATTTTTGAATTTGTAATCCCCAAAAATGTAATTTCTTATTACTCCGAACTTAAAACTCATTGCGTAACCCACACGCAACCACGAAACTTCTTTAAAGGCTCGACATTTGCTTATCGCCAGTTGCGTATTAATCGCTTCTATAGCATTATTTATAGGAGATACATAGGTACGGCAAACGCTTCTCATATTAATTTAAAATTTTTGTCATATTTTAGTTGGGGCATAACTAACATTTGAGATAAGGAAATGTACATTAGTTATATGATACCTGTACCCCTTCCAGACAACTGAAGCAAAAGCCTTATCCAAAATTAGATGGCATCAAAGCGAGTCAAATGGAGTGAAAGCCGAATGTAAAGGGATTTTCGAGTGCCACTGGCGCCAACACTTGACTGTGACAAACAAAATGTTGCACAAACACAAATAATAACGGAACAACAACACACACGAGCAGACAGATGTATATTGACTAGTATAACCTCGTTGATACCCCTTTAATGTATTAATCATTTTCATGTTCTTATTACCATTGAGTCTATATGCGAGGCGTGTTCAAAAAATCTGGTGAATTAGGTGGCTGAGCTTTGTTTGTACCCAAAAATTCTCGAATCTCTCAAGAATTTTTTAGTTTGCAATAGAATCGCCAAACACCAAACACGTGTAACTTTTATGTCTGTCAAAAACAAACTAAAAATGCATAATGGCTGACAATGAGAACATGTCTTAGAGACATACATGTGTGCCAAAATGACAAAATAAAAAATCGAAAATCGATAACACACAATTAAACCTTCGAAGAGTTGGGAAAATTGTGTGAGGAAATTAAATAAAAATGTATTTTGAGGCATGACAAACACTATGGATCATCACAACAGCGAGCGGTAAATACAGTGAGTATTGAATTGAATCAAAACCATTCACATTTTTTCATAATTTAAAAACATTCAAAGTACAATATGGGTTATATATTGTATCCATAGCGGGGCTCCAATCAGTCTGGTTTATGTACCAAACCTATTGTCCATACCGAATAGTAAATACGAAGATCATTGGAACGCTGGAAAAGGGAGAACAAATAACGCATTGTCTTCCTAGGATTGGTTGACTCCTCGGACTTGAAGTGTTTATTTATTTATTTATCTATATTAAAAGTAATTCCTCTTTCCCTTGGTCCCGCCACAATTTGAGAAGCACTTCACCGATTTTTATTCATCAGTTTGAGTTGACATGTATGTCGAATTCGAAATTGAAAGTCTGTCAAAGGAAAATAAAGAAAAGCTGTAATCAAATAGATAAATTCCATTTACGGTGTTCCAAATTTGTTGTGGGAAAAATGCGAGTGGGGCGTCGAAATCAAAGTATTGGTCGGAGGTTTTGAGGCAATAACATTATTGCCCAGTCAATGAGACTGTCGAATAGCATAGTCAGCGTTTATTTGCAAATCGAATAAGAATTGACGAGAGGAAAGATAAAATTATCACAAGAAAAGGCGTACGTTTGTATCTATGTTCATCTATATATATAAAAGTAACCACAGAACACGAAAATTCATAGCGAATGAACACAAGAGGAAATAAGTAATTATAGCGAGTCGGTAACGCCACATCATAAGATTTTGTCCTACCAAAGGTCACTCAACGCGACTAAAGAAATTTTCACTTGCTATCTAATAATGTCGCTTTCTAAAGCTGAGAAAAAATGCAAACCCTTTCGCATTTCAAAGATGTTCTTTTAAACTGAGTTCATCCCCACAGTTCCAAGTTGTTAGAAACAATATGAAAATCCAGAAAGAAATAGCGAAGAACCACGTCTCCTGAGGATTTCCTTGAAATTATTTTCGATGAAGTTCCTTGTAAAAATACTCATTGTCTCCTATCCTCTCCCTCTAGAATTTTTGTGCTCAAAGAACCCGGCCCTCAAAAGTGGGGATTGATAGGCTTAACTTCGCATCTTTAAATCGTAGGCAATGTTGGGCAGGCAGGTCCTATGTACCCATATATAAATAAATATATATTCTTACTGGTACAAGGGAGTTTATGCGAGATTATCCACTGCTGAACACAGACTCGTAGTTTCAGTTAAAGTTGTAAGTGTAGGGTGGATCCAGCGAACAACATGTACTAGAAGGTTTCTATCTTTAGCGAAGATGCCTTTGGCCTTGCGGTTACTAGACAGTGAATAGCCAATAGTATAGGTATTTCATAAAAGTGTTCAGAATCCAGAATCCCAAAAAAAAAATAACTTCTTTCGAAATTCGAAAAACTTCGTTGTATCGCTTAGGGGGACTCACCTTCACAGTCCAAAAATGGGCCATACTGATCGCAAAATGCCGACGGCGTGGCACCGGCCGCTACAAATGCAGCCGCCTGAAAGTGTGGCATAAAGAGTGATGAGTTCTTTTGCAGGCTCAACATTTGCTCATAATACAATGATGCGGGATCGTAAATAGGATTAAAGCGCAACGTTGTGGGCGGCAACAGCGGCTTGGCACTGGTCTCATGCATCGGCGGCATAAGATTCTTCATGACAAACTGTGTGGACTCCATTGGTAAAGAGTAGGTGGCGGTTGATACAATAGTAGCATTAGCACTCTGTGACGTGGCTGTGGTGTTGTCACTTGAACTACGAGCGACGCTCGCATTTGTGACTTCCGGTTTCCCAACTTCGGTAGTTGGCGATTTCCTGGCCAACTGTTTTGCTATTGTCGAGGTTTTGCGTTCGAGTATATTGTCAATCGAAAATGCAGATTTTCGCGTGGATTTTGTGGTATCCATTTTGGTTGCGTTATTACCGACTTTTTTTACGTATCCTTCTTGTAACTGCTAAATTACAATGAAATACCGAAACGAAGAAGCGCCAATAAGCAAATTCGATTCTCTTCGAGCGAGCACCCCGAACGCAACTGGACGACTGACTGACAAAATGGATCGCCACCAATTGTAGAAAATTAGATTTCACAGAAAATAATAGATTGTATGTATAATGTGCTGCTAATGGCTCGATATCTTTATTAATAATAATGGCACACCGCAGTAGACGTCGTCATTGTAGTTGTCGATAGGCACTCGTAGATGGATCATTGATACTCATACTCAACTATCGCCAAGTGATAATTTCGTATGTCACTGATAAGCAGAAGGTGGGTAGCAGTAAGCTGCATGTGTCTGTCTCATTCGACGAGGAGGACGCCCAACATTCTCGATTATTGTTGGTCTGTACACCCAATCGTCGATCCAACAGTCATATAAATCAAAATGCTTCAGGAGCTTATTAAACAGATATGCACATTAGCTCTTCTTGTCCCTTACCAACCTGGATGTTTATTGATATCTATACTCGCCCAGGTACTACATTGTGAACGCAGTTAGACTTTGCGGTACTTTTGATCAAGTAATTGTTAATCGCACTTAGCCTTATCTCTCCCATCTTCGCTTATTGTTGCTGTACACGAGTACACATCCAAAAATCAGCAATAAATACTTAGAACGTGTGACTCCAGTAACGGTTTTAACACCCTACACACTCGTAAATACAAATCGAATATGGTTTGATTGAGAGCTCGTAGAGTTTGAAGTAACATCTAAACGCCATTCGCCGTCACCAATATGATTATGGTCTACGACAGATGTCGGCCTGGGAAATATAGATCCCATGATCGCAATTTAACAACAACCAATTCTAAATTAAATTATATTTTATTTTTAAATTTGGCAATGGTTGTAAAATTACGATCGTGTATAAACGGAATTTTGAGTGTTCAATTGATTGCATTTAAAAAATGGAATAAAACTATGTTTGGTTTATTAGGAATGATTACTTTGTTGATTTTCTTTGCATTTGTATGAACTCATAGTTTATGTTGAAATTTTAAGAGTCCTAGTTCACCACTAACTCTAAGGTAAAATCATAAAACTATTGCTAGATGAATGTAATTGCTCTTTGCTAACTTTGCAGTTGATCGATCAAGTGTGTGTGTAGGGTATGGAGTTCTCGATAAAACCCATAAAATCATTTTCCCCATATTTTATTGACTTACCGAGCAATTTATGCTTATGTATTATGACACGAAGAAGTAGTACAAAGCGCAAAGCGATTCCGGGAGCCGGCTCAACAACCGAACTCACCGACTGCACTCATTTGTTATCTATGAAATGTGCTCTTAAAGCTTTGCCGATGATGGATTACCTTTGATTTGGTTGTTTATTTGGTTAAAATGCCTCTAATTGTTGTTTTTTCGTTGTCTGATAGTCGAAAATGTTATTGACTTACGTTTTTGGTCGGAGCGACGTGGGTGTATCGCGCTTTGTGTCATCGAGTGTCGCCAAAATAAGGATACGAATCGGTGGATTGAGTTGAGGCACTGCTACGTTTAACCCTTAATCAGTGACAAGTTTGATCAATGTGTACTTTTCGCTTGAGAACATTTAAATTGGAAGCATTACATTACTTGGACTACTCAAGTATTACATATGTTACATGATCATCAGTAGTAGGGAGCCCTTACTAAGAGTCGTCTCTTCAGAACTGCTTAACAGATTAGAGAAACTTATTATATTGGAGGTGGACGCCGACTGAATCGAATGTGCGACCCTCGATGTTATTGTTCAACCACCGACATACGGAAGTCCTACTATAATATTATCAGTCTATACGGAATACGGCCAAACGAAATCGTACTGCACACTACGATCTGTCTGTGTATCTTGTGGTGACCTCCATGAGTCCTCAAGCTGCCGTGTAAACAAAACAGAGACAACATAAAAAAATGCGCCAACTGCGGGGGTAATCACACTGCAAATTACAGAGGTTGTCCTGTTTTTAAGGAACTGAAAATCCGGATGAATCAGCGCAAAATAACTGTCTGTAATGGGCCCGAGGCTACCCTACAAACCACTATGAACAAACTACGCACATTCCAAAGTACTATCCCCAACATAACATATGCATCCGTGTTGCGACCTGAACCTCAACAAATACCCAACACAAAGCCGGAGAAAATAACAAGCAACACACTCCAACAACCTCAGAAAAGAGAACTCCCACAACAAATCCACCTACACCACCTCTCTTGAACAAATGGTTGCTAGTTTTATACATGTTTCAAAGTACTTTAATGTGGTGTATCGAAACACAAGCTTGAGCTCACAAAATAACTCTCCCAAACAGAAACTGATGTTTTATTGCTTTCAGATATCAGGCTACTCCTTCTATTCCACAAATCACCCCACGGCCGAACAGGTATACTCATTAGAAAGCGGCTAAAACATTACCAGTCAGTATCATACTCCAAGAACTGTATGCAAGCTACGTCTATTGTCATCGAAACTTCAACTGGAAAGAGGACGCTTTCAGCGGTCTTCTGCCCACCCAGATTTCCGATATCCGAATCATGCTTCAAGCAGTTCTTTGATACCCTAGGGCGTAATTTTCGTGCAGCAGGGGACTTTAATGCTAAGCACCCCCACTGGGGCTCTCGACTTGCAAATCCCAAAGGAAAACAACTAAACAAAGCAATAATAAAGTCAAGCAACCAACTCGACTTAGCTTCTCCGGGTAGGCCTACATATTGGCCAGCAGATCCGAGAAAAATTGCCGACTTAGTCGACTTCGCAGTAATTCGCAACATCTCTCGAAGTTTGATTTCAACGGAAACTCATGCCGAGCTATCATCAGACCATTCACCAGTCACATATCACCTACTGGAGCACCCCACAAAAAGTACTAATTCCGTTATGCTTACTTCATGGAAAACTGATTGGCTCAGGTATAAAAAAACGTAAGCGCCCATATTTGTAGGAGACCAAAACTTGACACCGAATCAGACATTGACAACTCTAAACCATTTCAACTCCACCATTGCGAGTGCTGCCGTTGCCACGACACCGAAGGCACACAGTGATGTCAAGAAACCTGTAGTATTAACTAGAGTGGAAATTGAAATTTAAAGTATTAGAAAAACGCCGACTAAGACGTGAATGGCAGTCAAGTCATTCCCCCGCATCACCTGACAGATTCAAAACTGCAAAAAACCTTTTAAGAAATGCTCTAAAGATTCAAGCACGTAAAATCCAAAGGCACTACATTGAGAACCTCTCACTAACGAGCACTAAGTATTCAATGCGGAAAGCACAAGACCTCATGAATCCTCCAATAGTAGCCGATTGCCCCATACGGAACCAAAGTAGAAACTGGGCGCGAACTGATGAGGAAAAGGCCCTCACCGTTGCTAACCACCTCAAATCCGTCTTCCAACTAACATGCCTGGAAACGGATCCCAGCTTCACCAGCTGCCATGCACTTCGTTCCATACTAGCAGCATACTTAAATCTAATTCAATCGAGTTAAGTGCGGTAATTCAGAAGGAATTATTCCCAAAGAAGGCGCCAGGGCCCGACCTCATCACCCCAAAGATGATTATTGAGCTACCGAACTGCGCTATATCATTCTTTGCAAAGCTCTTCAACGCAAAACTTAGAGTGGGTTATTTTCCTGCTTCATGGAAGAAGTCAGTAATAATATTGATCCCGAATGTAGGCAAAGACACATCGATGGTCACCTCATACCGGCCTATGAGCTTGCTCCCGATGTTGTCGAAAGCATTTGAAACAATTTTCATTAAGAAATTCTCACCACATTTAAACAGGAATAACATTATCCCCACACATCAATTCGGCTTTAGACCAAAGCACAGTACAATCGAGCAAGTAAACCGAGTCACTACTGAAATCAGACCTGCATTTGAACACCGAGAATACTGTTCGGCTATATTCATTGAAGTTGCTGAAGCTTCCGATCGTGTATGGCATGGTGGGCTTATTTACAAAATAAAAAGAATGCTTCCACAGAACTCACATAAACTACTGGAATCATACCTCACAGAAAGGCTATTTGTGGTGAGATGCAAAAATTTTACCACAAAAAGTATCACATAAGTGCTGGCGTTTCATTTGTGGTGAGATGCAAAAATTTTACCATAAAAAGTATCACATAAGTGCTGGCGTTTCACAAGGCAGTGTTCTCGGTCAGCTGTTATACATCTTATTCACCACTGACATACCTAGAAGCACCCAGCTCCTGACATTAACCTTTGCAGATGACACTGCAATTACAAATCCCTCCGTTGGCTATTAAACCGAAGATATAGTTTAGGCCTCGATCTAAACGTTCTACTACATAATACAACAATAAAGCCAATCTTGACATGCGGGTCCCAGGTTTGGGGGAACGCAAGCCCAAGTAATGTCGATGTTATCCACAGAGCACAATCAAAGATACTTCGCACTCTAACAGGTGCTCCCTGCTACATGTCAAACATCCACAGAGATCTAAACATCCCTCTAATCAAAACGGAGCTGGTCCAACTGCATTAGAAATATCAGCTGAAACTCTCGCAACATCCCAACCCACTAGCTCGAGCACTCTTGCAGACGAGCAGAACTACGCGCCTATGTCGGATGACCTTCCTGCCCCATAAACCTGGGAGGACCACGCAACATAGAAAAGTTTCTTAGCTCATCACCAATAAATAATTGATATGTAATAAAATAAAATAAAAGTCTATTATAGACTTTGTTAAGTTCACATTGGCGAGACCCCCGGTTTAAGTGAAGTGAAGTCACCACTTCATAAAATAAATATAATAATAATTCCAACTAATTGCTAGCACTATCAATATTAGGTCCCTTAATTTATATTAATGTATTATAATACGTTATTTATCTAATAACCATAACTAATTTGTCTTAGACCACTTCTGCTTTCTTGGTACTATCAATTCTAACCAGACAGGATAGGCAGGCTAAAGTAACAGGCAGCTAGTCATCGTCATTAAATGGTCAATGTTTGTTGATGGATCTGTTGAGGCTATACCAACCTATTTCCTCCCTGTTGATAGAAATTTAAGACCGAATGGGATGGTAATCGAGGACCTATAAAATCCTTGTAGCATTGCGAAGTCTGAATTGAGGCATATATTTCATTAACATGTTGTACAAAAGCGGGCTTTTCGTAGTATGAGTAGGGACTTTATACGTAATTCCATTCTTCTCTTTTGCCCTTGTTGCTGATTGATCTTTCTACACAGTGTCAGCCACAAATTCTTAATTTTAGGATGTATCGTGATTTGGAATTCTGAAAGAAAGTTCATTCGTAAGATCGAGGAAAATCTAGAATACATACACAGTATGCATATTAAGTAGTTACATAATACTCTACATACTATGTGTATAGTAGTGTAACTTTGTCATGAAGGAGTCGTCGGAAAACCCGTATCCTATAATATATTCTTGATCAGTTCAGCAATGTCCGTCTGGGTGTCTGTCTCTTTGTATGTATGGAAACTTGTCGAAAACGTCAAAATGCGATGATGATGAATATCGCCATGAAATTTGGACTGGTGTCTTTTTAAGAGCATACGCTAGGATAGTTGGATGGTGTAGCTTTCGTGCGAGTTCTTCAGGTAGTTTCTGCAACCTTTTCTTTGTCACCATTCGAATAGGCCTCATGTAATGACGGACATATTATATATGCTAACGCTCTTCCAAATTATCTAGACACTTTTCGTAAGAGCGTTACGGCAAGACTAAAACTTGTCGTAAGGGTTTCAAAACTTCAAGAACGTCGCGTTTGACATCGAAGACAAAGATCGTAACGGAAGGACGAATGTGTTCGAAGACGCTGAATTGGAATCCTTATTTGAGGAAGGTTCGAATCAATTGTAAGGAGAACCGGCTATTACTTTCACTAAAACCTTATGTACAATTTTCTCACAAAAATTTCCTTTTTTTGAATAAAAATGACGGAATCTTAATTGTATATATTTTCTCAAATATGAATATTGCAGGGACCGTAACTGTTATGAGTTTTATTTCAAAAAAACATTTTAAATTATTATTTGGTAATTTTTACTTTTAAAATCAAAAGTAATTATAATTTTCAATTATTATTTTAAAAATCAAAAATTATTTTCAATTTTTATTTTTAATTTTTAAATTAAAAACTTCGATTATATTTTATAATAATTATTTTGTAATTTTTTTCTAATTAATCATGAAAATAAAAATCAATATATGTATTGCTTATTTTAAATGATTATTTATTTTGTTAGTTATTTCATCAGATTTATTTTAATAAGAATTTTATCTTAAGTCCGTCAAAATAAGTTTTAATGCTGAAATGCCCTTTCGACACTAACTTTAGCCAATTGAAGTAAGTGGGGATACACATATTTTTTCTCCTCCCAATATTTCATTATATCCATGTTTACATCAATTATTTTGGGTCATAAGCTTCTATTCAGCAATAGCCTTTATGACATTATCATTGCTATTTCCGTCTTCCTTGTTGTCCCCATCAATTGAATTTAAGTAGTTGCTGAGAGCTGTGAGCACATACTTCCAATTCTGGGCTCAATAGTGTTTAATGGTTGACTGTTCGAGGTGTTCGCAAACACTGAGAGAGACGATGACGACACCTCAGAGTACTGGGATTCTTTACCCTGAATCATAAGCAAAATTGTCTCTATTTTCGTTTTTGTTTTTTTTTTTTAATTTAATTCGGTGTTCATTTACAATTAGCAATACATTTTCATGATTAATTAGATAAAAATGACAAAATAATTATTATTTGCTATTTTAAAATAAAAATTTTAAATAATTCGACGATTCCATCATAATGATTTTTTAAGTTAAAAATCGACCCCATAACTGTTATTTGCGGTCCCTGGAATATTGATATACACATATTATATTATATTAGGTTGTGTAAAGATAAATCCATTATTCTTATCCTAATTTCAAATTTTATTTATTGAGGATTGTGTTGTCCAATTTATATTCAATGACTTGTTGCATTTTGAGGATAGCTTCAAAATTCCCCTGTCGTAAAAGCTCTGGGCCTCTTTCTTCTAAAGCAACTCAGTCAATCGATTTATGGTGGATGCATTAAAACTTCTCAACCAAGCTTCCTTAGTTTCCGGCAAGTCACTACTGATGCTTGTAGTCTAGCATTGTCCTGGTGCAAAACAACACCTTTTCTATTGGCCAATTCTGGTCGCTCTTGATAAACGGTCCAATTGTTGATAATAGCGGTCCGAATTAATTATTTTGCCACATGGCAGTACAGTAATTCCCACTTAATTGAGACAGCGAAAATATAAGGTTTTTCTTGCAATTAACCGGGAAATTCAATTATCCGAATATACGAATAATTGAAACATCGTTGCAGTTAACCGAGTGCTTTTTTTTATCGAAACTATGTATTTGTATACAACCAATTTTTTTTTTTTAATATTATATATTTCTGCGGACTTTAAGTGGATGAAGTGTTATTTTTCATTGTACGCGGTCCTTGCCCATGCTTCTTACAACAGCAGCCTCCATTTTTCGCCAGCGCATTGGCAGAAAAACTGTCAAACTCTCCATCAATTTCGTGGTGGACGGGTCTGTTGTAGTAATTTCATCTTCCGAAGACTCTGACTCATCTCTATTAGAGACCTCAGCTATAATGTCTTCGTCGCCTCATTAATAGTCCCAAGGCTTATACTCCAAAATGGAGCAATATAATATACGTATACATTTCGGACTTTTCTGAACCGTCATTAAATATCATACTATATATATACATGAAATGTAGCTACTTAATAATAATTTTTTTCTGTGGATCCATTTCTGGACAATCACAAATGGCGGGGATTTTTGCATACTTTTAACATTTGACAGTCATTAGTATATAATTGAATTAAAAGCGGACATCAAATAAGTGCGTGTCAGTTATACGGGGAAATTTCTACACATCTAAAGGAAGAAATTTCGTTGCAAAAATTTTGTTGCAATTAAAAGGGCTTTACAAATAAGGGAACTACTATAGCTCATGGTAAATAATCCCCTTGCAGTGCCGACAAATGCGCAGCTGAACCTCCCGGCTGTTAGTCCTAGCTTGCACACATAATTTTAGGAAAGGGGCCGATTTTATTCCAATTAGTCAACGCTTCCCAGATCGAAATTCGATCCAAGGTGTTTTTTTGCGACAAGTCGTGTGGCACCCACACATCGCGTGGTGACGTGCTGGCCTGCTTCAAGCAGTTACACGATTTTATCGCAATTTTCGATGACAGGCCTATCTCTGTGAAGTGCATCTTTCACTTCGAAATTTCCGGAAAGGAATCTTCGAAACCAAAATTGGGAATAATTAGCTAAGACAGACGAGCCATAAATATTCTTCACAATTTTAGCCTTCTTGGATTTTCGCCTTCAAAAATTTTTTGGAATTTACCAAATGTTTTCCTATTGGCATCCATATTTAACACAATTTATGTAACTAAACCAAACTTGGCATAAGTATCTTTTTCAGAGTGAAATCACACATTTCTATCAATCTCATCAATACTAAAAATTAACATACTAAACTGAGTTCCCGCGGTCTTTCCTGAAAAGAAAGTCCTCAAGGTACCGGACTCTATCCCAAACTATGCATTGTCACTGGAAACTGGTACGGAAGACACTCACTCTTACACACTTCATCTACAGATGCAATACATTCTAAAATGTAACTGGCATATAGCGCTAAATTAATCAGCTGGGAGCAGAACAAAATAAAATGATGCAACTGAATACTGGAAGTGAGGACGATTTGTGTTGAAATGAGTTGTAATCAGCTGCTTGATGCGTTAAAAGCGAAGTTGTGGTGCACAATGCTGGAAAAGAGGGTAGGTAGCGCAAACCGCTTTAGCAAATACCTGCTACCAGCAGCTGGAGAAATATATTTTAAAGCTAACTTAACCCAAAACCCTCTGCTACATACTACCAGTGAATGCAAATCGTTTCACAGCAGATATGACAAACATCTGTTCACACACACTTCATTGCAAGATGCCCAGTTTTAAATGAATTTAGGATAACACATTTTAGCAGAACTACAACTGAGGAAAGTGAAGTTATAAATATATTAAACGGCGACCATGAAATCCTTTGGAAAACCCTAGCAAGCTTCTTTATCAAAGCGTTAGATTATAGAAAATTCTTGATCTAAGAATGCAGCTAATGGCTATATCCGTGCTGTAACATTGCCCCTCTATTTTTCTCCCAAATGTATAAATTACACTTATACACACATGAATCTATACCTATATTAACAGGAAGTACTCCAGTACTTCCCGCTTCTTTGCAACATGACATGCGCTTTTTTGCTGTCTCCTTTTAATTGATTCATATACTAATGACTGTCAAATGGTAAAAGTATGAAAAACTCCCCTCACAGAAACAAATTAATATTCAGATTCAAAAACTCGTCGGGCCGGAGCTGTGTTGTCCATACGCTCCACATAGCCTAGTCATCTCAAGCGTTGTATTCGAAGACGCTTGACCAGGCTCATGCCGCCGTACAGCCCGTAAAGTTCGTTGTTGAATCTTCTCCTCCAGATACCCTCAACACAAACAGGACCAAAATCGAAAAATATATATATTTGTCCGTTATGGACGCCGAAACCACTGCACGGATTTTAATGAAATTTTCAGGGAATCTCTATAATAGACTTTAGATAGTTACTGTGAATTTAGGTGCGAAAAAATCGTCGAATTTGCGAAATATTAAAAGCAATTCAAGTTTCACATGCTTCTCAAACTGTACAGATTAAAATAAAACACAAAACGCAGCATATATGAGAATTGAGTTTGCCGGCAGTGCTGCTCAAGCTGTACAAAGTCGAAATGTTCAAATATTCGAGTGAACAAAAAATCAAAAAAGTGAAGAATACGAAATGCCACCCAAAAAGTCAAACACTGGAAGACCAACGAGAAAATCGCAGCAGTAGACAGAGCGCAAAGCTGCTGAAACATCCGAAGGGCGAGCCGCACGCGAAGGCAGAAGCGTCTTTTTACGCTAGTGTATACTATTCCGCTTTGTGACTATGTTCCTCCTAACGCGCTGGACCGATTTTAAACGAATTTGTTGTGTGCGTTTAAAAAGGTGAGTGGATGGTTGGATTAATGTTTGGACCCGGTAGGTAGCGTGGTGGTCGAGATACAATTTTCAATTGCGCTGTGTAAAAATTTGACCAAAATGCCCCGAAGAAAGAAAACCTCATACAGACGACATTATTTTCTGAGGGACTGCTAGTGTATATAGATATATAATTGAAAATTTAAGTGATAAATAAACTTAATTCTTCAAAAATGCTTATGTATAGATAATGCTTGGATATAGACAAATTGAATTTGGCCATACTACTATTAGTGGTTGATTTCATAAAGAACACTATCTAAAGTAAGAAATTTCAACTACACAAAAAGATAAAAATGGTGAAATTCACTAGAAAAGAAAGTCGCTTCGCTTCGTCTTTGATAATTCTCAATAATTTAGTGTCATTTCAACTAGTTAATCCTCATTATCGTCTCACTGATTGATTGGCTAAATATCGTATTCGTATTGAACATGTATACCTCCTATCAATACTTAAGGGGTTTTCTAGCTATTGTAAGAACACTTTGTATTTTATTGTTACTTCTGTTTGTTATATTTTTGTTCTGTTATGTATTACTAGCGTAGCCCGCCAGACATTGTTCTGTCCTTTCCGGTATTAGCAAAGAAACTAAAAATTCAATAAAAGTTCAAACAAGCTATGAAAATGAGAACTTCGTCACCTTTAAATTTTCCTTTGAGTATCGTCGCATAAACCATATGGATAAGTTACTAAACCCGTTCCGGTTGCACTGAACAAAAAATTAAATGTGTTTAGTGAACGACGAATATTAAACACTAAACTTTCGATGTGAGTTAAACGTTTTCTTACTTTTATTTGACAGACGTTTGATTTCGACTTTGACACACTTTTCAACGACAAACTGAGGAAGCAATATTGATTTCACACAAATAATAAAATGTATTCACTTTTTTTACCGACTTTTGAGGTTAACAAACGCACCGTACTTCACAGAATTACTCGACAGGCTATTATAGTTTCCCTGAAAATTTCATCAAAATCCTTCCAGCGGTTTCGGCGTCTATAGGGGACATACATACAGACAGACACATCCAATTTTGTATATCTAGATAGATTTCTGTTATACATTAGTCGAACGTATGGTCAATAACGGCAATTATTTCCGACACTAAGGTTTTAACAATTTCGCCATAACTCAAGGCGGTTCGGCGTGTTTTGAGTTTTCCAATTCACAGTCGCCATCCAAGAGTTATTCTTATATTCTGAGTGTTCATCTTGAAAATTGGCAACCATTGCACGAAATGTTTCTATAACTATATCATTTTTGGCACTGTATGAAGAAGATATATTTGTCAAGACATTATTGTTTTGTAAGTACCCAAATTCTAGACATGGAATGCTACTCTGCTTTCAAACGATAATACAATTATTTTTTCTGAAACGGCAACGGCCCGGATATTAGGTAGAAACTAAATAAAAAGAGAAGGTTATATAGACTTCTAGCACTGAATTGGGCTAGGGACTACAACTCTATAGTGCAGATTACCATCTCCCTGGCGTAAAAAAAAGAAAAAACTGCTACAGTTGCCCGCTTTAAATAAATCTCTGCTAAACAATAGAAATGATAATATTAGGAGAATTAATAATTTATACTTTTGACTTTTTAAATCTCTTTATTTCTCTTTCTTTCTGCAATAATATAGATTTTTTTTAATATAATCTCGCCAGTTTGTGCATTATTTTTTCCCCCTTTGTCTGCGCATAGCTTGCACCATCATTATTGTTCCAATTTTTCCATACTGCATTCTCGAATCTTTTTGTCCTAATCAGAAAACTGTACGTTTAACATTGAATTATATAATTTATGTATACATTTATTTATAGCACTACTTTTTCTCTGCAGATCTTGTATATATTTTTTTCTGTACGTTATTGTATTAAGTATTTAAATATATTTAATAAATTACATTATTGTTTGCTTTCGCTTTTCTAAATATCTCCTTCCTTAGTATTTTCAGGCCTTGTGTATTACATATATATTTAATATGTATATACATATTTATATATATATATATATTTGTTTTAAAGGTTGGATTAGTTATACAATAGTTTTTGATGGCGCGTTTTAAGATTTAGAATTGAAAATAAAATAAAAAAATACTAGAGGTCTCCTAGCTGTAATTGTCAGAATGCTTAGTCCCTAATTGAAACAGGAGAAATTTCTAAGCTTTTCGAGAGTATTTCGGTTTACACTTTTGAGTACTTTTTATATAATTGATTTTATAAAAATTTTAATTGAATTACGTTTTTTGAGTCGTTTATTTCTTTTATTTTTGCGTTTGCTTCTTGATTTCTTGCTTGATAAAAGGCTCACTTAGCAAGGGAACTATACAATTAAATAATTTATTTAATTAGTAGTAAAGCAATTAAATGGTTTAGTTCTAGGCGTAGTTTCTTTGTAGGTAGTAATAAAAATCGTTAATAGTGTAAATACTTAAGTTAAACTATCAGGAAAGTTAGTTGTTTCCCTTCTTGGTTGCTTGGTTTCTTTTCGTACAATTCCAAAATTTTATTGAAGTAATAATTTTGGAAGTTGCAATAAAAGCTTTGGGATAAAATGCTACGCCATCTTTATTAATAATAAGGTCGTATTAAATTGGCTTTGGGCTTGTTTAAGCAGCACGTTAATTATTTTGGGTTTCATATTTATCTTTATGGGTTTTCAACAATTATTATCGTATTTAATTAAAAATTCAAAATTGTATTGTATTTATTCGTGTTGTTCTTGTTTTTGGTAGTGCTGCTGTTAAATTACACTACATTAACAATCGATGTTGTGTCCATACTCTGTATCAGTGTACGTATGAACGCCATTTCCTTACGCGCGTTTTCGAGTATAACTTTTGGATCATCGGACGTACAACGTAAGCAGTTCGGCGCAAAAACCATCGCCAAATTGGACGAGTCCATTTTCGTGCAGCTAACAACATCGGAATTTGCAAATTGTTGCAGGAAATGTATTAAATACATTAAGACCTACATCAGAAAAAGAAAGAGAGGGAAATTGATTAGCTTAGGTTTAGATTATTAAAAAGGACAGGCACTCATATTGTGCGCTTAATGTCAAAATTTCGCTTGAATTCGAATTCGGGAGGGAAAACAGCTGAAAGTATTTTACAATTTTTTTCTTCTTATATTTTATTCTTCAAATAATGATTTTTCATTATCAACATCTACGTAGTGCAACAGGTTTCGCTTGTGTATATGTGTATATCTCAATTTGCTTCAAATTTAAAAAGTGGGCTAAAAATGTTCAACTAAAAGCTAAAGCTGCGCAACAACAAACCCGAAAACACGCCAGATCTGATTGGAAAAAACTTAAATTGGCAATGAAAAATAACACCTGTTGACCTGTTGAGCTACCGATATTTTTCGGCGAAAGAATTTCCCAAAAAATGGAAATCTTAATCGAACTTAACAAAATTTGATAAACGATTGGGCGATGATATAGCCAATGATGCAATATTGAAAAAAAATATATATATATATAAATATATATATACGAAAGCAAATAATGCGATGTCGAAAATTATACAAATCATAATAAATAAGTGAAGCTGTTACACACACAATTCAAGTGACATTCAGATTGCAGATCCAGTAAGTTGATGGGTTTTACACCCAACCACAAGTAATGGGGACCTCCTTGCCTACTGTGAAATGAAACTACTGACAACGATATCCGTCTAATAAAGTGAAGATGGATCGGACACATAAATTGGAATCCGCAAGGTGATCTGCAGATCAAAAGAAGCAATGGGCAATATTTTTAGGTTGTCCCTGAAAGCCCATCAACCTGTAAACATTCTAACATGCCTTTATTTTCAAAAAATTACGCAAATAAAGCTAGCATTAATTCAACAACGCCAATAATTTGCCTTAATAAGATTAGAAGAGGTCAGAGGAGTTATGCAAAACATAAAAGATATGCATGACATAAAATGGATTATGTTGTAAATAAGAACTTCTAGATAAGGCAAGACTAATAGGAAAGTAGTGTCTAGTTGGACGTGCTGGTACGCTAAGGTTAATCGTACTGAGTAAAAAGGATGAGTTAATAGTACCATAAATGAGGTTGTACATAAAAGCCACAGCCAAGACAGTTCTACGACTAGACAAGGTACGGAGATTGAGCAATTTAGACGACACCGATAAGATGATGGACGAGCGTTACGATCCAAGTGCAAGTTTTTGACAGCAAAAAGTAGAAGTTTGTTTTACACAGATTCAATACAGAAAATATACGTCTGATATTGAGGATCCCAGCCACAAAACGCATACTAATGCAAGAGGTGTACCCGCATCAGCCACCATTCAGTTACGTATATCAAAGTACAGTTAATTTGGTTTTAGAACAACTCTCCGCGTAATAGCCTTCATTATAACCCTACAGCATACTTACCATCTTATTAAGTTCAGGCAACTTATTAACTATTTCTTTGGCTTTTTCTGGATCCTCAGTGCTCACACAATCCTCATAGTAATCATCCGGTATAAGCGGATCGTAAAGTTCACGGTACCAAAGCTTAAGCAGACTTGCGGGCGTATGTGCATCGACTGTTTTGAGGGAAATATTGGAGCAAAGATTAGCGAAATGTTTATAAAAGACAGATCTCCAGTATAAACACACCCATTGTTTTCTTATAATCAGGAACATCCCACCGATCCAAATGATTCTTCATGCAATTCACCTCATCCATATCAGCGGAAACGCGAAATATGCCTTCGGTTTGTTTGCCATTGAGTAGCAGCACCTGTTGCCGTAAACATTTAAAAGGGCATTAGCAAATAAGGATAAAACAGCACAAATCGAAACAGAAAGTCGTTCACTCACATGCTCTGATAGCGTTGTCTGTATCCATGGCAATTTACGGAAGGGAAATTTATCCTTTTGCAGTTCCATAACCTCGGTCAGAGTATTGCCAAACATGCTGTTGCGTAGAATTTGATTCTAATGTGATTCAGAAAAAAAAGTAGTAATAACAATAAAACTGAAATAATTATAGAACACTTTCTCAGCTCTGTAGACGGCAGTCAGAACGACTTATTGAACAGCTCAATCCCCAAAGTCCGACTAGGAATTCAAATTAAACGTACCCGCGCCTGTTCGACTTCATCCTCTGTCGGCTTCTTGGCCTGACGGCGACCACTGCTGCCAATGCGATCCAGGCGACGACAACAAACCGTTGCATAATGTGATATTTGCACATGAATGGGCCATTTGCCTACCTCAGGAAACGATGTTGCAAACGAAGGATCACGATGGCGATTGACATAGCTTTAAAGAATGAGTTAAATTAAGCCGATCACAACTCTGCTGGAGTTAATCCAACTTACTTGAGTAACGTCGGTTGAAATGTCGGCGACGGCGGCACAAAGGACAAACAAATCGCCATTAACTCCCAACCGCGTATTAGCGACTCACGTTTTGGATTCTCTGTTGTCTGGCGGCATAGTTGCACATATAACTCATCGCGTAGTCTACAGTAGGATAAGGAGAGTAGAAGTATAAAATAGTACAGAATAATTGAAAAGACCTGCTACTCACTGCTGTTGCGGCAACGATCCGTTGATTATGTCAATCGCCACCGAATTAAGACTCATGCCAGCGCGAGCCTTGCGATCGCCCATGTAGATTTGCACCAGTTTGAATAGCTCAATTGCTGTTTTCTTATCGGATTTGTCGCGCGACAGCGCTAACATCGGCCGACTGATGGCCTCAGACGTCCAGCTCAGCATATCGCGTACGGAAGATTTCTTACGAAAGATGCCCTTCGAATGCAGATTCAAATTATCAGCGGCGAATTTCTCAATATCACATTCTTTCATGCACGCGAGAGTCGGGAGACCACCTACAGCATTGAGGCGCGGCTCGCTGCTCGGTGGAAATATTTGCTGTATCGTGGGTTTGAAAGAAGGCGGCGACAGCTTAGTGCGTGACATGCTCGCAGTTTGCTGATGCTGCTGCTTTTGTTGGTGGTGGTTGTTTGTGTGGCTGTTGGCATCATCTTTGGGATAAATGGGAAAGTTCATGCGTGTCGTACCGCCGCCCCCAGAACCAAGTCTGGTCTGGCACATATCTCCGCCTGCACCACTCACACTGCTTCCGTCCGTTGCACTTGATGCAATCCGCGAAATCTGACGATTTGGTGATGGTAGTGTTTGTGAATGTTTCTGCTTTGAATCGTTCGGATCGAGATGCAGTTGCTGGTGCGGTGGTGGCTGTGGCGCATATGGCAAAGGTGGCGCATTCGAGTAGAGCTGATGCTGCTGCTGCAGGTGTGTCTGCTGATGATGCGCACTGCTCCCATATTGTACGGTTGGAGCATGTGACACCGTATCATAGTATGAGATCTGATAACGTTGTTTTGTTTGGGGGTTCTGTACAGTTGGCTCATTGCCTCCAATGCCTTCAAGTACGGCCTCCACATTATCTGAGCTGTAAATAAGAAAATTATGAGTAATCGGAAAATAATAATAAATTCCACAAAACTCACATATCTTCTCGTTCGGCTGGATCGTATGGCGGATACTGATATGCATAATAAGACACGCTATCGCCCATATGGGGGTAATCATCAATCATGCCATAATTATGCTCCAAATACCCGCCATGCGTATCCGAGCCGCCATCAGAGTCTTCATTATCTGGCTCATGGCCAGACAACGAATGCTCGGACTGACTGTCCGAATGGTAGGAGTCCGAGTCGATAGGATCACCGAAAACATAGCGTCCCGACAGTTTCGCCTGTTCGATTATGTAGTGTTTCAGCGGCAATAGATGCTCCTGCATCTCCTGATCCCAGTTACTGTACAAAGGTGAAATGTTACCATTGTCATACTCCACATCGCTGTTATCCGTATTCAGGAGATGCTGTTGCCGTGCGCGTCTTGAATCACGTTTGTCACGCTTATCGCCATAATAACGGTCACCCGAGTGCCTCAAATGCTTGTCCAAACTTGAGGAATTATGGCGGAGCGAACCGGATACAGGATTATTATCCTGCTGTGGCTGCAGCGGTACTTGCTGATTATGATGCGAACTGCGATTAGCGGTGGATGAATTCGATTTCTGGCGATTACGGGAATCATTTGAACCACGCGATGAATGCGTCATCGTGCCAACGTTATCTGATGATGGGAAATTACGCAAGGAGTCGGTGTTACCTGGTTGATTGGGCGATGTGGAGGAATTCAAGGGGCCCCCACCACCACTGCCACTGCCAATGATGCAGATGTCACTCAAATGCGGTGAACTTGGTGGTTTGTTATTCAATGAGATTCGTTCGAGATTCAGCAAATCCAAACTGCATGACGACTCCTGCTTATAATGCGTGGGAAGTGGATGACTAGGTACGGTCGCTCCAATGCCATGATTGGGCGAATATAATGTGGAGCTGGGCGTGTTAACAGATTTCGAGGATTTGTTTTTGGTCTGTAAAAAGGACATGAAATCGTGTGAATGATGATGTGGAATAGGCGTGTATTTAACTGTAGAGCAATTACCTGTGGACTTATTGGACTCTGCGGACTCGAATCACTTGAATGCTTCTTATTGCTGGTTCCACTACCACTGGTGCCTGCACCACTACCAGCACAACCACCGCTTGATTTCGCGTTTGTTGTATGCCTGCGACGGGCTTGTGGTGTATTTTCGACAGATTTGAAATATTTCTCATGCATGGAATCATCGCTGGCCGCGCTTCCGTTTGCCTCTGCGCTGGACTTGCGATACGATTTACTATGATGACCAGCCGCGGCTGGGTTTATGGACGATGACATAAAACTACCCGAGCGTGCCAATGAGACTTTGTGTTCACGTTCTAAACCAGGAAGGATTAAACATGATTAAACGTTCAATTGCAATTGTTAGTGGGAGTTTATATTTACTGCTGTCACCGCAATAATCCAGGCCAAGTGTTGGCGTCTTGCCAGCGGAGCCACTGCTCCGATGCACATTACCACGTTGTTGGTACGGTTGATATCCCTGTTGCTGCTGCTTTTGATGTTGCACCGGTGTACCTGCTCCAACTACACCACTAACACCGGTATCCGGCGATACTTTCTTTTTGACAGCCTGTGGCGTGTGTATCGAATGTGTTGGTGAGGCAATATCAGATGATTTTGAAGAGCAATAACCCTGCATATGGCTGGGCAAAAGCTGATGATCGTAATACTTTTCGCCTTTAACACCACCACCAGTACCACTACTACCGACAGTGTGAGATGATGATGACGAGCCATGCGGTATATTATGTGAACTTGCGCTCTCTTCTAACATATCAAAGCTGTGAAAACTGGCGGGGGAAAGGGAAACAAAATGATGGAGAGTATGAATTGGTGAGTCGGGGTTTTGTAAGTTGAAGAATTGGTTAAGCAGCGATGAAAGCAAATTAGTGGAATGACATATGACGGACAAAGCATTAAGCAATACATCAATGAGACTTGAGACTAAATGACAACTTACCCCGCACCGTTGCTGCTGTTCTCCATGCAACTAAGTTGCTTCTGCAGCGAACCCAGTCTCAAATTCTCACCAGTACCAGTGTTATCATTAAATCGCCGATAGCCATGCATACTCGACAGACTTGAGTCACTCGATTTGCCCGATTCTTTGTAATGATTGCATGAATCTTCATTAAAAAAGAAAGAAATAGGAAACTAAGTAATCAGAACCACTCGACAAACACAAAGAAGACAACTCGTCGCTAGCGTTGCCACTTACCTTGCGATCGTCTTGTTCCATACTGCTGCAAGTCCATTGAACGCGTTGTATCCGCGTCAGTCCCGCCAACACTGCACAGAATTTTCATAATATTATTTAAACCCAATCGAAAATTGTGTGACGAAAAAATCGGTGAAATACAACGCCACCGCTTGCTTACCGATAACTGTGACGCCCACGAGGACTTGAGACTGCGTCCGTTGAGAGTTTCTCCTCAGAGCTGGCATGCAAAGGCAGCGGAACCGGACCGCGTTCATCATTGCCCCCGCCGCCACTACGGCTTGGATTTGTCGAATTGTGCGTTGGATAACCGCTAACACTGCCACCGCCATCACCTCTTGTACTGCTGCTCAGACGCGTTGCCATTCGTGATTTATTTGACGTTGCATTGGACAGTGGTGAATGTGGCTGCGAATGTTGTTGGAGGTCTCTATCCCGATAATCTCCTGGCCGATGTTCACGTTCCCAATCCTGTTCACGTTCACGCTGCTGTCGGTGTTGCGTAGCATGCGCTCCGCCACCACAGCCACCGCTCTCCATGCGATCGTTTGGATCTGTGTTCTGTTTAAGCGTTTGCAGCTTAGCCAGCGGTATGATGTCACACTTGCTCGGCCGATGCCAGACTGTCTTCTGTGTGGCCGCATTGTAGTAGTAGAAACGCTGTGTATTCGTATCAAATAATTCCCACCATTGCGATGAGTCGGTACGCTTAATTGGTACATCCTGTATGTGTGTATATGTGAGTAAAAATAACATGGTGTGTATTAGTAATTGGTGGTTTATGTATAGTTTTGCGAAATATTATACTTTCAATTGATATGAGAGAAATAAGGCGTAATTATTTAATTAGATTAGGGGGTGTGGACAAGGGGCCAATTTTCTTTTGGCAATGTCGTTTTGATCTAGAAACCCTTGACGACGGCTCTTTCTCCAATACGAATGGAAAATCATAATCATACTAATCGTCCATGGTAATTTAATGTTGTGTTAGGAGTGTTGCTATATCGTTTAGTGAATATAGTTGGGAAATTGCTAAGTCCAGTTCTGTGAAGTCCTGATACATTGAAAAATGTCCATATTGTATCCTGTTCAGTCATAACCCCATAAGCAATGGATATTTGCAAGTAGCTCAGCGGAATGGAGTGGTAGCATTTTTAGAACCAATTGAAGAGCTGCGGTTGCAACTGCCGTGTTTAACCAAGCTATAATATTCTATGGTTGGTATGACAGCTTATCTTCAAACTTTGATTAGCAAATGAAGGTCATTAGAGTATAGAGTATTGCATATATAAATTCTTACTACAACATAATGAAAAATAAGAAATTCATAACAAAAGGGGCATGTGCGTTTCAAAACTTCAAAAACGTTGCCAAGCAGTCTGTCTCCAGCTTCGACTTTAATCGTAAGTTTTATCATCACAAAAACGCAGGAAAATCATGTTGCATAAGTGACTTTGTTTCGAACCCTCTTGCATTAATCCAATTCTAATTATTATTAAAAGAAAACCAGTAGCACAAATACCAGAATAATAATAACGAATCTAATTCGCATCAAATAATCTAATTTTTATTTTGTATTCTTCTTTTTTCGCCGTTGCTTTGTGCCACACACTCTGTGCAAGCGACAGACGCCGCTCCGCCACATTGTTTTTGCTTTTTCTGGCCTAGCACGCATATCTGTTGTGGCATATCTAGATGTTATTTGTTGCTGCAACACGCATGACCTAATTTAAAATAAATTTAAAAATATTTTCTGCCTCATTCATTTCGTCTATTTTCATGATGAATCAGAAACAGTCGCAGCATCAACGAAGAATCAGCGTGAACATGCAATAACTGAAATTGACCTCGGTCATGGCAGTTGATCGAGCAGCTTCAAACTGATTAGGATTAAGTGCTACAAAAATTGACTCAACTACATTTTTCTTTCTTCAATGTTAATGGTATTACTGTAAAGGCATTTTACTCTATTAACTATATTCAACAACAATAATGAGAACAAAACATTCTCTATTTTGCAACACACAGCAAATATTGTAACGAGAAGAATACAGCATTACGTCAGCCCTGGTTTGGTCCTCATCCGCTTTAATAAGACCAAGCTAACGTCCATAAGAGTGAGCGAGAAAGCACCCGCAACTATTGAAATGCACGATGCACTGTGCTTAGCTTGAATTTTTGGTTTTCTATTTTTATTATTTATTTTTTATATTTTTATTATTTTTTTACGATTGCTCTCCGTAATTACAATATTCATACATACCACTTCCAAATATCGTACAAGGCCAACAAAGTGAAACGATGACAGCTGATGCTGCGGCTGACGTAGAGGAGGGGAACACATTAACAAGCAGTAGCCTAAGAATCTGCTCACAAATTCAATACTACGCTTTCTTAGGTTAATGTGAATACCACTACTCCCACTCGAAAATACACGCAAGACATTTTTTTTGCAAAATCAGAAACAACTGAAAATGGTAAAATTAGCTATTTAGACTGTGTGCATCAAGAGGCGAAGAGTAGGGTTGCGGGGTTAGTTATTGCCTCACCGTGTCAGCACATTGTAATGAAAAACCTTCATTTTTTGCGAGCCATGCGTGCAGCCCTACTCGTCTCCGGTCGAGGACCAACACACAACAAGTAGTAGTTGCAGAGAAAGCAAACGACGTCATTGAATAACGACGTATGAAGAGTTCAAGGTCGCGTTGGCAATTCTGTCAAACGAATGAACGAAGGATACCGTGAGAATGACAAGGCAAAAGAGTAAGCGTGTGACAGGCTTTTGTAGGCAATGGGTTGCTCGCAGGCTCAGATTTAGTACTTGGCTTTGAAAGATGCTGCTGAAGTAGTTTTCTGCTGTAAGAGGGTGTGGTCTATTTTTATAAATTAGCATGCTTTTTTTTATAAAGTTTACTTCTTTTTTATTTTATATTGCACACTCTTCTACATTCTATCAAAAACGGAAATTAACACGCGTTCTTAAAATAATAATAAAAGTTATTTATCAATTAAAGAACTTCTTCAACCGTTATAAAGTGAGTACAACTACTCATATTGACAAATGATCGCTTGCTGAAGCGGACTGCCTTACCAGAAGTTTTACGATGTCTTTGCTTTGTTGTTGTTATTTGTAGCACTTTTTTACCGACACATTTCATTTTGAGGTGCCATGAATAAAAAACAGAGTGCAGGAAAGCTTTATACATTTTTTTTCTTCTAAAGCGGACCACCTTCCAAACACATACGCAAGCCAAATGACTTCATACTCATAAATTTCTAATCACGTACAAAGCTCATACACATACTTGCATACAGAAACAAAAAAGTAAGAAAACCTACATTCATATTTATTAAAAGTAAGCAAGACGAAATGCAAGAAGAAAAAAAACGAGGAAAGCTAGCATTATTCTCTTTGACGACGTAAGCCACATCAACAAACCAACTACCAATAACTACAACCTTAAAAGCGAAGGCGGAATTTGTTGCTAATTTAAAGCTTCTCAGTTTGTTTCCTTTGTTGTAGTTGTCTTGTAGTCGCCATAATTGTGCTGAGAGTCAACGGAGAACGTACAGGAAGTGCATATAATGAAAGAAAACGAGGGAGGAACGTATGTGGATGTTTAAATAAGTAAAATAAAGTTGTGACTGGTCAAAAAAGGGCCAGAGAAGAACAAATAAAAGACGCCCTTTTTAAAATAATAATCTGCTTGCATAAAGGAAGTATTATATTGCGCAGCTAAAAGGATTCACTGAACACACACACACATAAACACAAACACGCTTTAATATTGTGCCGCAGAATGAGGACAAGCCTTCGCTGTTGGTTGTAGTTATTCTTGTTGTTATTATTATGGCTACGGTTGTTGCTTCCTGCTATTCTGACCACTAATTTGCAGTCACATGTCCAAGGAGGTCATCTACCGCATACATATTTATTTATGTAGTATGTAGTATGTTTGTATTTACTTTTGTGGATGGCTGTGTGCATGTGTGCGTGCATCATGCAATTGAGAGTGAGAGTGAAAACGAACCGAGCATAAGCGAAGCGAACTTAAATTTGTCAAGACGAGCCGAGACGAGTAAGCAAAGCAAATTTTGCGAATGTATTCACTGCACATGCAATGTTCACCTTAATTGTTGTTCTTATTACTATCGTACTTTTTATTGCTGTTCATTGTTAATTGCATACAAACGGAGGGTAGCAGCAGAGCACATAAATGACGACACACGCATACACTTAAGCACAAATTACCAGCTAAGTGTGCGAGGATATATAAAATAGGACATAAGGTGTTCGTCGCTGCCTCCTCGTGAGCAACAACAAAATTAATGAAATATCTCACTTTTTCCGGGTGCTGCATGTAAGGTGTTTTATTTCGGCATTACGGCGGCCCCATTTTAGGGGTTTCGTTAGTCAGACAGCAAAAAGACATACGTATTATAGTAGCTCATCATATGAAATTACGGACACTACTTCAACATTGTTGCTAAATTAGCTTACGGCACGTCTTCCTTGAATTGGTTAATTTTTACGGCGTTCAATCGTCTACCAAACTTTCGTTAATAATCGTTTAAAAAGAGTAAGGAGTCATAAGCCCATACCAAAAATATATGTTATTAGCTTATAATCTGGTGGGATTTGTCGTTTTTGTGTATTATTTATATAAATTAAACAATTATAGCGAAAAGGGTAAATTGGGAAGAGCACATGTACTTCTATGTATCATTAACTTTTTAAAATGTCTGTCCAAATTTCAGCTAAATAGATAGATTGAAACTAATCAGAACTTTGATCTGCATTTTGTAAGGGAGGTACCCATTCTAGTGGTGGGATCATGAGTAGTTCTACTAATCTTTGACCTTAATTTTATAGGTTCTCCCATATTTACTTTACTGTATTAATTCATGAATTATTGAGATTGATTGAATATCCAAGATTTGTCTCAATGTCAATTTATCGTAAATGGCAACTATGCCCAATCATTTGGTAAAATTGAAATAAAAAAGATATAACGGAGATAGAGATATGTATATACATTTTTTACCCAAAATTTGCAACGAGAACAAATTACTTTTTGCAATTACTGCACTTATTTCGATATACAGTGGACATCGCATAAATTAAAAGTCGAAAATGTAGATAAATGTTTGCATATATGCAATCTATTCATTGAAGAGTACCACTACGTTTTTATTTATTAAAAATTCACATTTATGCGGAAAATGTTACACTTAGCCGATATCGACACCACGTACAAAGCACTGTTTCTAGGCATTTTCAATTGTTTGTTTACATTCAAGTGACAGTTGTGTTTACGAGAATAGCGTAAAAGTTCAATCAAATTCGATTTTAGTAGGTTTTCACGTTTTCGTGAGTACCCTATTTCACAACCCCTCCAAAATTATATTTTTTTAAATAAAAACTGCTAGGGAAAATATAATTTAAAATGATTTCACACTTACTTCAGGTGGATCCCAGACGCATTCGCCGGTGGTTAGATTTGCATACATATGTTCCTTGGTTCGTGGTTCGATGATTTCCACCCATTCTATTCTGCAATTCGAGAAGCAAAGCGAGGAAGAACATAAAGTTAAAAGTCATTAGTAAAAATATACATATGTATGTACTTTAACCTAAAATAGAAACAACAACAATAATTCCAAGTACAACAAGCAATGTGTGCTAAGCAGATGCACCAATAAAGATGGAATCATCAGATGTCTAGCTCAGAAGCAAGGAAAGTACATTTAAAATCCAAATTAAGGCAAAATAATAACAACAACCCGCCCTACATACGCACATGCAAAGCGCAGAGGCAGGAACACAGATGACGAATTTCATTCAATGTTTCATTCATTCATTTCAGCAGAGTTTTTTCCAGCTGCTAAATCAAAGTGTGTGTGTGTGTGACACGCACCGAGAGAGTGGCAAAACGGGAAAAGAAAACTCCAAAAAGTTTTCCTTGGCTTACACACACAGTGGCAACCTGTGTATGCCTAAGCGTGACTGTGCGCTAGGGTTCCCCAAAAATGTTTCCTCATTTCACTCCTCGCACACATTTTGACATTTTTTCCGGGTTTTTCTTTACATGTACTTAGGAAGGAATTACATACGTGAGCCTTTACCACACGCGCGCAGCCTTAAAATAAAAAAAAGTGTTCTCTCTATCTCATGGACGTAAAAAAATACAACTGTCACCGCCGACGTCACCGCTCCTTGTTCGAGAAATCGATTTTCATAAAATACATACGTGTACGTGGAAATTAATGCACAAATTTTCGTCCAAAAGGATCAAGCAAAGAGCGTAATAACTGCATTGTGTCTGTGAGAGGATATTGAGAGCTCGTTTTCCTGCCTATATGTGAGTGTGAAAATCCAACCCAACAAGAAGTTGAAGAGAAACGCTCTCATACCGGACACACACAACACACATACGTATATGCCTGAGCGCATTAAGGGGAGTTTGGGTGGCTGCGGCGACTTTTGGATGCTGCAGTGTAATCGTTCCTTTGCAATTTATGCATTTCCACTATATTAGCAACATCTCCCCGCACTCCGCTACTTCCTTTATAATCAAAGCACAACAAGTACACAAAAGCAAAAGCTTTGCTCAATTTCTAATGTCAAACAATAAACTAATGAGTTGTTAATTGTTTATGGATTTAAGTAACCAAATTTGGTGAAATTATAATTATTTTTTTGAGTTTGTGTTCGTGACTATTTTAAATTTTTTTTCTTTTTTGTCGCCTGTGCGCGTTTTAGAAATATTTCGCCATACACGTTTGTTCGCGTAGTCGACGTTGAAGTTGGCTTTGGCGACGTATAGTAACGGTACACACCTTTCACAACTTGAACTCATTTTTCTTCTTCAACCGCTTTGTTGTTGCCGTCGCGGCTACTTTTCTTCTGCCTATTGCGTTTTTCTTAGCCGTTGCCGCATTCGTCGTCTCCTTTTGCTATTTCTGCGACTCTGCTGCTTTCGGTTACTTCGTCCTTCTCTTCAACAATAATACCTTGGCGACTTGGCAATTTCTTCTTCGACTTCGATCACACACTTTTCTTTATATGTTTTTCCACAACGCTATTAGTTTCAGAGTGATTACAAATTGTCATCCGTGTTTGCGTAATTTTTCTACAGGCCATGTTTGCGTTTTGCCTTGCGTTTGTATAAATTCATTTTTTTATAATAAACTTATTGCACGTATGAAAAAAAAACAGACACAAAAAACTCTACACGCAGAAAAGCGCACCGAACCGACCGACTTTTCTTTATTGTTAACGAGAGAGCGATACAATGTTCACGCAGCGCAGTTGATTTAACCAACTAAAATTGGCCAAAAATATATCACTAAAAATGCCATACTGCTAGTGCATATGTGAGATTCACACCACACTATATTAATTCTTTAATTTAAACAGTGAAACTATGTATGTTTACTTCATTTACGAGTTGCATATGGTAGTTTAAAGCTTATAATTTGGTTGGGCTAAAATTTGGAAAAACATTACAAATCACATGACGACATGATGGGAAGTTTATGAGTTTGCTACTAGCCTTCCCTTTGGGATTCTACCTAAATCAAAGTATGACTTCCGTTTGGTAGATTTAACACCCGATCTCTGTAAAATTGCGTTAAATTAAAATTTTAGGATTATCAGTAACTCAAAATGTAATTCAAATGAAGTGGAAAAGTGATAAATGATTTTATTATTAGTCTAGTGTAGACTTAACAAGGATATTGGTGATAGGAGAGAAAGTCAAAGCATAGAGTTAGCGATGTAAGTAAATGGTTATTTAGTGCCAAGTTGCCCATGTAGGCAGATTGATGAACGGTGGCAAAAACTCTTCCGACTTAACTCTTCTCAAGGGTACCACATTGCAGTACTTGCCGATACTCTCTGTTAAATAGTGTCAGTGCTGAGCAATGCACCTTGAGCATGGTCGGAACTGGGGTTGAACTAAGATATCATGCGATCCGTGCCGAGAATCAGCACGATGAACCGCCCCCTTTGTAAGGCGGTCTCTGCAGCACTTGTGGACTCAGAACAAAAAAATACAAGGTACTTGTTGCTGGTAAGGTAGACACTCCATGGGCTTGTATATTCTCAAGAAGTAAACACATTTTTGCTAACCAATTACAGTGAAAAAGACGTTTCTAAGGTCAGCCTGTATTCATGGCTCATCAATAGCAAATACTGAAGAGGAAGTCTGTGAGAGTGAAAGATTTAGATTATCTATTTTACACTCATTTTTCGATATGTAACAGTTATCTAAAAAGAACGAATGGTAGTTGGGCGATCTTGAGTGAGTCTCTGATAATTTTACTCCAGATTCATTTCCGGAGAAAGCAGTAAAGTCCAGTAAGTGGACGAAAGTATGCAGGAAAAAACTATGCAGGGTGTGCAGAGCTGTGCATCAGTGGGTCTTTCCGAACCACACCAAGTGATACTTTAGAAGTCTTACTCTCGTGGATCTAGCAAGCATACAGCCGCGAGGTCAGTATTCGGCCATGCCACCATCTTTAGAGATGCCTTGGTCCCAAAACATACGGATTACTGCAGTCCGGTAATCTCCTTCGAAAAAATATATAAAAAGGCGGATTCGGCGTCTTCGCAAGAGAACTAAATCTTAGGCTATGGACAAAAGAAACTGTATAGCGGACTAATTAGTGCGGCAAGGTACGACCACACATGCTCTCCCAACGAGGGATAGTATTGGTACGCCCTTGTCACCTTGAACGCGCTAATGTATCAAAGAGCAAATAAAAGATAAAATGACGGCCTGCATTGTAGAACTGGAGGGCATTTCTGGTCCAAATTGGACAGAAAATGGTTGAGGCACTACAGTGCTTCAGTGGGCGTCATCACATTCCACTGTTTATTGGGAGAGCACGCTGCGAGGCTAAAAGTGGCAGCAAATGATTTATGAGGGAGCTGTGGTTACGAGGAGGAGGATGAAATCATAATTTACCTGATCTGAAAATGTCACCCAGGGCATACACTTCAGCACGTCCGCTTAATTATCCCTAGCAGTCTGTCGGGCATGGCTGGGGGAGACGGATATTAATCTCCCAGAAAAAAGCGTTGTGCTAAAAACGGGAAGAATAATTCCAGAAATAGGTGGTGGTAAGAGGGTCATTAAATCATTATACCAGTCTTCAATAAATCATAGTGCAGCTATAGCCTTAGTGACTGAGGGGGAAATATTGGTCCCACAGTGCAACTCAGACTCCAAGACCAAGAAGAGTGGGATTTGTGGAATAATGCTTGTGTTGTAAGTCACAACCGGACAGACGCCTTGCCTTAATGTGAAGGTGCAGTGAACTGATTTCTCAGAGTTTATGGCTATATTCCATCGTCTGGTTCATGAGTGGAATCTATCCAGGTAGCTGGACAATTTCTCCGCAGCTTCGTTCAGAGAGGCAGAGTTGAATGTAACTGCCGTATCGTCCGCGTAAGTAGCAATAATCGAATGCTCATCTCTAGTTGTAGGCATATCAGCGGTATATAAGGAGTAGAGGACCGGAGGGTAGTGTCTTACACTCCCCTGCGGGACACCGGCTCTCATGTGCCTGATGGTGGAAATTTTGTCTCTTACCGCCACAGAGAAGGTTCGTCGTTGAAGAAAGCTTCGCATTAGTAAAAACTGTTTGCCAGGCAGGAGTACTTTTAATTTATGCAGAAGTCCGTCGATCCATACCCTATCGAGTACTGTTTGAAGTCTAGGAAGACTGCAGAGGAATACTGTTTCATTTCAAACGCAGTAAGTATGTGATTAACGACTCGATGCAGTTGTTCGGGCGTGCCATGCTGCGATCTAAATCCAAATTGGTGTTCAGGAATGGCTTCTTGAACACCCCGTACTGCCAACAACCTACTCAAAACTATTCTTTCAAAAATTTTGGAAATATGGGCCTATATGATGTGAAAAAGTTCTCCGGAGTACCAGGTTTAGGTATCTTGGATATCGTTGCACACTTCCACTGTGTGGGAAAATGGCAGATCCGGAGAATGCTGTTGAACAGCAACGTCAGGAACAACAATCCCTTCCAAGGGAGGGCTTTCACCACCTTGTCAATATGGTCATGTCCGGGGCTCTTCTTAGATTTCAGTCTCTGAATTTGAGTCACAATCTCTTCAGGGGTAACATGTTTAGTTGAAATGTGGTCTAAGATACACCTCGATTGGACTTCAGCTGTTTCCTCAACGTCTCCAGGGTCAGCCAGGCTAAAAGGCGTGAAGCGGCTCTCCAACTCATTAGCAAATACTTCTGCTTTCTCGGTCTCCGTACGCAGCCACTGGTTTAGAGGCCCACGGTTTGGAGCATGTCTGTTAGGCTGTTGTTTGATGCTTTAGGTGGCATGCCATAGATTGAAGCCAGACTTTTTCATTGGATCCGCATTAGCCAACAGATTGTTGAAATGTTCCGATCGCACAGCTTGCATTACATTTCTCAGTTCTCGGGCAGCTCTCCTCCATGCAGCCTTGTCAAATTCATTCCGTGATCTCATATAGCGACGTCGTAGCCTGCATTTATATCTCACCAACTCCAGAACCTCAGGTTTTAGCGGAGCCTGAGGTAGGTTGGGTGAACAAGGGAATTGGTATGAAGAGGCTAATTCGGCGGACTCATGAATGTTCTTGGTGAACAGGTCAACCGAATCATCTATATCCTTATCCGAATTGATTTCCATATTGAGGTTGATCCTTTCGTTTAGACACTCATGAAAGACCGTGGGGAGGGAGCAGTTGGACCGGCATACGATGCTATCTGGAATCAATCCAAGTTTAATAAATAGTGGGATGTGGTCTGAGCTAAGGTCAGATGACTCCGCAATGTCCAGAGCAGTTGGAGGCCTTCAAATGTAGCGACCAGAAGAGGAAACCCTTCAGCAGTGGCTAACAAGTCAGTGAGAACGGCATATTTGGCAATCCAATGAGGTTTCATTTCCTTTATACTCTCGATGGAAGATGGAATCCACTTTATATCTATATTCAATCATCGCCAAGTTTATACAGTTTTTACAAATAAAACAAACAGTATTAGAAAAATACTCTCGGCTTATTGCTAAGAGCCAGTATAGCCTGGTGATTGTGGCTCGGCAACTATGAACCACTGACGAGATGTGAAGTCTGTGAGACGCTGATCAAGGAGCATATCTGCAGGACAGTTTCGCTGCAGAGCTGCACATCTGGAGAGACACTTCTCCGCAAAGTGAATCACACGTTAATGAATTTGGATCACGAATATCAATTAGACCGGCATACATCGATCGCTTCTCTGAATTAATTGTGCGCATTGGGTCTTGTAATATTTTTTTCTTGAATTTCTCTACGGATAGTGGAGTTTTAATAGCACTAGAAGAGTCAGACGCGGGTGACTTTTGCATCGATTATGAAGAAGTGGCCAAAAATTATATGGCATGTGAAAGCAGTGCCAATGTGGGCGAGGAAAATCCTGGTAGATGTAGTGCTTGATAAGTTAGACGATGATCTAATTAAAAGATCCGGGTCTACACAAGTATTATTATCTTTTGTTTTTACTATTGCAGGATTTATTGAACTCCAACTCTAAAAACCAATTTCAAACGAACGTGTTGCTCGGAACATGGAAAATTGTATCAGTCTAAGCCCCTCTTGGAAAAAAGTAATTTATTGAACGGTTATATAATGAGCAATCGAATAAAAGGTATAAACATTATTATCAAAAGTTATGCTTAGATGGACACTGAAATGCTTTTCGCGAAATTGAATGTTCAACGAAGCAATCGTAAGACCTGTTTCGTTTTTGAGTTACGATCGCTGAAGCAGTAGTAGCTGTACATGGAAGAGACTTGTACATCTGAAACAGCTAACGCGAACGAAGCGCTCTGACTTGAAAACAAAAATGGTTTTAACCATTAGAAAGAAATTTATTTAGGATCAGCCTCAATCCATCTCAACAGGTGCTTATCAAGTACACGTACACCATGTACCAAATGCTATAAGTTTTTTATATTTTAATAACCATAACAATTATAAACACTGAATATAATTAAATAACACAGAAAACCCATTTATTTATTGCAAACATCTTTAATCCAAGACCTGAAAGATGCTATCCCTGTATATCCATTAAACATTTCCTTAACACGTAGAGAAATGAGTCAGTCCTGATCTATGAAACCAATTTAAAATTGGCGATCGGAAATGGACTAAAAAATTGAATTTCCAACTTTGGTTGTGTTGCGGTGACTGATTTCAGGGAGTCACATACTTTGTGGTAGAAATGAATAGATTTAAATGTTAATTGAAATCAAGTATAATTCTATTTCTATAAAAGGAGGTGAATCAAAAAAGGCCTCAATAACAGTCCGAGACGATATTTTCATCATAGCGTTTGATCGCATTCAAAATATCATCCAACAGCGAAACAAAGCTTTCGCAGTGCTGAAACCATTCCTGCTGTTGTTGCACAAGCTTGTCCAAATCGTACTTCTTTAGTGCGCCCATGTACTCACGCCAGGGTACGGCGTACTGCTTGTAGAAGAACTCGTCAATGTGGCGCTTCGGCGGCGGTGATTGTCGACTAGCGCCGCCATTGGCAATATTAGGACCGACTGCATGCTCGAGCAGATGTATATCCTGCGCTTCTAGTATAGACTCGATGACATCATCGGCCCTTTCCATATTCACATCAGTCTCGACTGATGGCGGTGGTGTTAATGGTTTCGATGTGGAATTGCTTTTGCTGCGAGTGCTCTCCGGCGTCGTGAGCGCATCCACCTCATCCATTAATGTTTCGTGGTTGTACTTTTGCAATTTCTCCGTCATCAAACTGATGCCGGCTACAATCACCTTAAGCACTTCTGGTGAGTATTCATCCCTGAGGCACTTGAGCAATATACCAAAATAGCCGTATTGTTGTACCTCAGCAAATACCTTGGCGATGCGTAGTCTAATTTCATGCTCAGTCAGTGTGACGATTTTTTTGTGTTCTTTGGAAAATGTGACCGGCGGAAACGCGCCATCGATCCAGCCCTGATTGGAGAACTGACGTTGGAACTCTTTTTTCCAGAAATCGAGAGCATTGATTTTCACCTCCCAGTGGTGGTCGGCGACAATGCAATAGTTAAGCGTCGAGAAGAGCGTATTTTTGTATTTCACTGGGATTTTACGTTTCTCATAGATAATCGAGAGCGTTAGCATGGCTTCGGTGCGCACAATGTCTTCGCTCTCGTTATAGAGCACATACAAAAGATGTTCCTGCAAATAGCAGAAATTGTGAAGCGAGAAATTTTACAATTTCACATAGCTACTCACAACAAGATCCAATTGGTTGAGATCGCTCTCCCAAATCATGTTGATTGAGACCATTTTTGACAAACACTTAAATGCAGAGGCACGCACATACGGCTGACAGTCATTTTGGACCATTTGGTATACGATCGGCGGTATTTTGAAATCAACAAGAAATCGTTGGAATGCAGGAAATTCTATGTGATAGGAATGATAGAGCAAATTGAGTACTCCTGTCTAAAAGTGGACAGGTGAGAGTATAATTCACTTATGCGTGATATATCCGCAATGGATGTGGTCAGTTCCAGTGTTGTATCGCGTACCTCCCAAGTGGCATCGTGCAAACGCTTAGCGATTATGGGTCCCAGACAGAGTAAACCTGAACCCTCCAGATTATCAACTAGCAGTGCCATATTTGGCGAGAGGAAATGCTCCACAGCAAGTTGTACGAGCTTCAATGCCTGTACTGTAGTCTGTAAAACGTCGTAAAAGCGAAATAGCCATAAATCAAGATAACTTCATCTTTGTCAACTTACAGGCGCATCCAGATTGTGATACTCGAGCACGAAGGCAACGCAATTTACAAGTCCAATTGTCTCCACGGACTCCTTCCATGTGATTTTAAATTGTTTAATCAATTTCTGCAAGCCAACCAATACCGAATGAATAACTTTGGGATTTTGCAAGACGACCTCAGAACCTCGCGGAAATAATTCATAATAATTAGTATTCTCAGGAAAGCAACCGGCCCACGGCCCATTATCCCGTTGGCTATTCATTGAAGTGAGCAAGGCAATCTCCTTCAGCAAATAGAGTAGTGCCTGGCACACAAGAACCGCTTGCCGACGCTCTAAAATATTTTCCAAAGCAAGTATGCTGTGTATTGCTTTGTGCGGCAATTCGGGTGTGTATTGAGGACTCAAAGCGCCCTCCTTCGTCCAGAAGGCATCACGTAGACCATAGCAAATACGTAGCGTATGTTCACAGGTTATGTTCAGCAACTTCATTATGTAGTTATCGAAAATTTCACCGCGGAAATCCTCTTTTGCCTTCATCGTGAAGAACAACGGCATCATGTGGAAGCAGATAAGCTGATCTTCGAACGCAACACGCTGATTATCAATGAGTACTTCTTTGGGCGCACGCTTGCCGAGCTTTTTCCACAGCACGTGATTTAATTCGGCAAGTTCGATTAGAGTCATCCCATCCGTTCGCTGCACACAAACCTTCATCATATTGAAGAATTTCATCCCAAACTCATCGAAGTTCTCCGGTTGACCGATGGGCTCCGAATTATGGAATTTTGTATAGACCAATTCAGCGAAATAGAAACTCGTCAGCGCTGCAAAGATCTTGCTCAGAAACCTTCTGTCGTGTGTCATTTCAACGAGCTTCCAAATGTTTACATGAATATCGTGATTCACCACCAATAAATGCGCCAGATTCGTTTGGTCCTCTGATTCAATGGTTTGCTGGCATATATACGAGAGCAGATCGAGTGTAGATGCGAGCATGTGCTGTATCTCGCTGTCATCTACTTCTATTGTCACTTGTTCTTGGTGAACATTGAAAGAGTTTTCGAGTATGGGCTTCACTATTTCAGCCAATATCTCCAATACGATTGTGTCATCCTTGAGCTTAGTCGAAAACTTGTAGAGTATTTGATAAAGCAATTTTTTTGCTTCGCGTACCACATAAACCGTGTGATCATTTTTTGAGTACTCAATAAGCATTGTCCAAATGCGCACGTGCTGAATGTAGAATAGACCCATGCTGTATTTGCTTATTGCGGTAAGGAGACGTATGCAACCAAGTTTGATAGATGGATTGAACTTTTCGTTGTCGCGCTTCATGAAATCGATGGCCCTGGTCAAGGTAAAAAATTCGGAGATAAACATAATTACAATTACAGTCAGCTACTTACCTGTGTAGAATATTTCGCTCTTTTAGTTTGATAAGCAGCCACTCATTTGAGGCCAGATAACTGCAAAAGTTCAACATGAATGAAGTCACCTTAGGGTGCACCTTGTTGAAGTCCTCCATGACAAGCGTGAGGCAGCGATCGACCCAGTCAATGGACAGCGGTGCTTGGAGTATAAATTCATTTTCTGTGGATACCAGTTAAGGTATTTCAACTCCGCAGACAACTTTTAACTTTTAACACTATCTTACCCTTGGCCAATAAGTGCGTTATAAGCTTTTCAAAATAAACATGGTCGGTAGTGGCGAAATTATCGCGTAGAAAACTATCGAAGATTTTCTTCAAATGCGTCAGTATCTCTTCTTGTCTCTGCATTTTGTTAAAACTAGCACGTTGTTGATTTACTGATGGTCTTTGAAAAATTACGACATAGTTTGTCCTTTTTTCTAATCAAAATGAATAAATCCTATCTGAAATACTTGCTCTTATCAGCGGACAACCGGAAAATACAAAATGCTGCCAGCGCTCAGCTGCTTATTTCTTCTTGGGTTTTTGGCATTCACAAGTAAGCTCTTTATTATTTGGTAGTACATTAATGCTGATGCTACATCTTCATTCATGACCATGATCGAGATGAGTGTTTGCGTTAAAATAAGTATGAGTGACACCGAGGATAATCGAGAAAACTATCCAAATGATTTTGATATTTCCATCGGACCAAGGGAACCGACTCGTGCACAAAGTTGTTAAGGTACCTTACAGTGTAACTCTTTCTTATATTTCATGCTGTAAACATAGGTATTTAAGGTACCTTAACAACAGTGTAACTTTTTCTTATATATCATGCTGTAAACATTTGTATGTACATAGAGCGATTTTGGTAGAGCAAAATCTTATGAGTTCGCTTCATGCTATCGATTATTTGTTAGTGTTTTGTGTTACTAGCAGGGCCCCGGCGCGTAAAAGAAATAGGATCACTTTTCGACGTAAGTAAAAAAAAAAATTATTTTCCAGTCTCTTACACGGTAAATTGTAGGACCACTCTATTTTTAAGCATTCACTACTCTCTTATTCATTAACTTCTTCTTTCCTCGAATTGGGTTTATAATTGAGGGGCTTTATGAAAATTAAGCGGCTTGGCAGAAAACAAAGTATTAATGCAAACACGAGAAAAATGTAATTTGCCTAAGGCATACGCAACAAAGTAAAACAATAACACAGCGAAACCATAGTTGCCGTAACTTGAGTGGGAAAAAATTCAACGTCGTCGTCGTTGCAAGACTATGGACAATAATGTAGAAACGCCATCAGCGCCAGTAAATACCGTAATTAAGGAAAATCAACAAATCCAACAGCAAAAAACGAATCAAGAAGCTTCAGTCGCGTCAGCAAAAGTGACAGCGCCGGTGTTAAGAGGATCGAATTCATTTTGGAAGAATAGTGGCAGAATTGTGCCGGGCCGACCAAGCCCTAAAAGAGATTTAACAAACCTCAGGAGCGGTGGTGGTGCAGTTGTCGCTGGGGGCGGTAGTGCGAGTGTAAGCGAAGGCGGCAACGGGTGTGACAGCGGCAGCGACAGTAATAAGAATATGGTCTCAACATTTCGTGATTACCAGCAGTCGGTGAGCGATGCTTGGGATACGGGCGATGATGAATTTTGTATAATCAGTAATAATGCAGAAGGCGGAACCGGAGGTATGCGTTGTTATTAATTCGACTTTGATATATGTACTCTTTGGGTTCTCCTCAGACGCAAGTATTTCACGTCAAGTATCACAAACAGTTGCGTTGAGCGTCATTGAGACACACTCACACACCAGCGGAGTTCAACAGCAAATTGCCACTACACATCAAAGGAATGGCGAAGGTAATAATGGAGTCACCGGTACGTCAGATGCACCCCCGCTGGATGATAAAGCAAAACGAATGGGCAGCGAGCAACATCAACGTTACGAGCAAAAAATTGACAACAATGAAAACAGGTAAGTGAAAACACGCCTAATTATATATGCCAATTTAATATTTCGTAAACAAACACCTGTGCAAATTAAAAGTGTAATTGTACGGCAGAAATTTTAATTAACGACGACGCCCGCAAGTACAAAAATGTCAACGGAGTTCGTGTCTACAGCTAATTTGTTTTCATTGATTTACTTTTTCTAAATTTAAGCAGGCCCAAACAACGCAGCCTGCACTCATATCCAGGACGCCCGCAGTTGCAGAAGTTTAGCTCAAATACACAGGACAGCGAATATGAGAATGAGACGAAAATTGAGAAATTTCAAGCGCTGCTCGATTCACCACTGTTGGATTTGGTTGCGTTAAAAAAGATCAGTTGGTCGGGTGTGCCACGAAAGGTGGGGTCCACATTAAATTTTTATTGATTGAATGAGCCCGATTACATTATCATTTCAAAGATGCGCGCTGTGTGTTGGCGCCTGCTATCGAAATATTTACCCCCTTCGGGGGAACGGCGCAACGCGGTGCTCGAGAGTAAACGTCAGGGCTATCAAGATCTGCGTCAGAATTACTTTAAGGTCGACAGTCAGGATGAAACACAACAGGATACATACCGACAGGTGCGTTGGTATTTTGAAAAATGCTGAGCTACTCACTACTCTGCCCTTTCAGATACATATCGATGTGCCACGCATGAATCCACAAATTGCACTATTCCAGCAGCGGCTCGTACAGGAAATGTTCGAGCGTGTGCTCTTCATTTGGGCCATACGCCATCCAGCATCCGGTTATGTTCAAGGCATTAATGATTTGGTCACACCTTTTTTTATCGTCTTTCTGCAAGAGGTGCTGTCACCCGAAACGGACCTTGAGAAATTCGATATTGGCACGATGCCAGAGGATACACGTAATGCCATTGAAGCCGATTCGTTTTGGTGTCTATCAAAGTTCCTGGATTGCATACAGGATAATTATATATTCGCACAATTGGGCATACAGGAAAAAGTCAATCAACTTAAAGATCTTATACAACGTATTGATGGTGAGCTAGCCAACTTACTCTACGTCGAACTATCATTCATCATATACTTCGCTCGTTATTAGGTAATCTACACCGTCATCTTCAAACGCACGGTGTTGACTACCTACAATTCTCATTTCGCTGGATGAACAATTTGTTAACACGCGAGCTTCCACTTCACTGCACCATACGCCTTTGGGACACGTATTTGGCCGAATCCGATGGATTTGCTTTGTTTCACTTGTATGTGTGCGCCGCGTTTTTGCTGCACTGGAAGGAGCAACTCATGCAGCAACACGATTTTCAAGTACGGTGAAATATGTCATGTAATGAATTGCTTTTTTTATACTCTTCAAAGAGAAACTTGTATAAGTTCGTTAAGAGGGGCTTTCCGCCATCATTATACATCCTTTTAACGCAATGATCGTGCCGTCTAATCATAGTACATCAAGTTCTACTGCGGTAGTCATTCCCTCCAAAGCATCCACCTACACCCGAGCTACTCGTTCCCAATCTTTCAAATGGCTATTTAGTTTCACTTAACAATTATGTACTTCCCCCGTATTAATAGTTAAGCCGTGGACTTTTTTTTTTTTGTGCACAACCCTACATCAATGATGTTCTCAACTGTGCTGTCTCGCATATAATTCAGCCATCCCAATAACATAAAATTACTGGACCGTATCGCCCCAAACAGAAACCTTCGTGAAAATAGAGTTTTTAATACAAAGACTATTTTGTCGTTATATTTAATTTCTTATGGACTCTGCATGAAATTCAAATTGTTACATTGAAACCCGTATAGCAACACCATGTACCATGACCTTTGATATAAACAGTGAAAACTTTTCAATACTATATTGTTACACTTGCAGTATGTACAGTTTATATTTCAGCGTTCCCCACTCATTGAAACCCATGGGTATAATTCATTTTTATCTATATATAAATAAGCCAAGAAATTCTATTTCGCGACACTTTACGCCTAAACTATAAACCGATTTTGACAAAAAATATACCATTCGAAGGGTTTTCATTTGCAGAACTGAGTAATATATTTTTAAATAAAATTAGTTAGTGTGAGCATAAAAACGATTAAAAGTTATCACAACTACAATTATATCCGACACACACACTTCGTACGACACACTTTTGCATATTGTTACTAAGTGTAGAATGACATGATGCAAATCAATATTATGACGATTGTGGTTGAAATTCAACCGCTGGGCGGACTATTAGTATATAAAAAACTCTGACAGCTTTAAGAACCCAGGATTTTTGGTTCATATGCCAGCCTCAGCATGGCATAAGCATGGGTCAAATTGATATATTGATATTATTTTGAATATATAAAATGTCATGCTATATTATTTCGAGACTATATTCAATGATTGTAAAAAATGTTAGACCTTAGAACTGCTGGATCATATAGGGACCCCATATGTATCCATGGGCCACCCGTAAGTACTAAATGTAAATTTTTTTTTTTCAATTTAACTCAAAATTGATCAGAAAAATATAAAACAGTTATGGAAAAATCCTAAGATCTAAATACTGAATCCTATAGATGCCACACAAAATCCGTTTTCAAGTCCCTCGACTGAATTTGACATTCCTTCTTGTTAAAGATATTTTCTTTCTACTCACAAACAGGGTCTCATGTTATTGCTACAAAATCTGCCCACCCACAACTGGTCCGATCGTCAGATTAACGTGTTACTCGCCGAAGCGTTTCGTCTCAAGTTCACTTACGCCGATGCGCCCAAACATCTGGAGGCGAAGAGTTGACAACCAGATTTATACGTAACATAGAAGCTAGTTTTGTTTTTGTTGATTGATATACAAATCTCTTTCTCTTAAATAACTAACTGAACTAAAACCATAGGTTGTTTTGATCTGACATACAATGGCAGTAACAACACCAAACCACACCATACATTATCGTTTAGATTTGTGCTTTAACAGTTGATATTTCAAGTAGCGCATAGCTTTTGTACATAAAATAATATATATACAAAAATAATGGGAAATTCCGTCAATGTGAGAAAACAATTGGCAATTTGTCTTTTATAAAAATAGTAAATTTAAAAAAAAAAAAATTCAAATCAACGCAAAATTATGTTAGCATAAAATAAAATATTTAATAAATATTGATAAAAATCACATTACAATTTATTAAGATAACTCCAAATCCAGCACACTACCGCGAGTATTTTAAAATTATTTTATTAACTGGCGCGCTTAGCTTTGCCTCTCCGCGAGATGCTTCAATTGTTTGAGCACTGTTTCAAGCAGCTTCTTTTTATCGTTCTTACGCAGCACTGAAAACATTGGCTTCTTATCGGCCTCTCGAATCTTCTCTAGTATCACAATAATAGAAGTTGGATGTACCAAGTGGTAACGATTCTCCTGCTTGCCATAGTCATGCAAATATGTGCTCCATTCTTCCATGATGAGTAAATCCAGAAGTTGTCGATTTTGTAAGAAATACTTTGTTAGCTCGCTCTCGCGTAGACCAGGTACAGGTTCGGACGCGGCAAAGAACTCACATTGCAGCAAGTCTAAATTGATTTGTGTCAAAGCGCCCGTTGAGATTTGTTTCACTTCCTCATCATACAAAGTTAAGTAGATCTTTTCAGCAATGTGCTCGCAAGTGCGTCGACAAGCGGCTTGCGCAATGTTGGGAAGTTTAAGAGCAAAATTGTCAAATGTGCTCTTCAGATAGGAAATCATATCTGTAATGAATGACGAAGCAATGCCCGGTGGCTCCACAAGCAGCCAATCGTATTCGGATAGTTCGAAGAATTCATCGATCTTCGAACAAATGCGCACAGCGACTTGCTTTTCTGCATCCTGTCGTGCAACGTGAAACATGGCCGAGGGTGCTTGTGATATGTTGCTCTCCGTGTTGGTCATGTGACAGACGAATTCATCGAGGAAGGGGCCAGCTTTTTCTAGATACTGTGTATCGATGATGATCTGTATAAGTTGGGTGAGTGTAATGCTCGGATTGCGGAACACTACCGAAAGGCAACCACTGAAACTACGCGTCAACAGCAGATTGGCTGCCTTACGCACCATGGCAGCCACTTCGTTGGGTGAGAGTGTTAATTCCTCAGCAAACTTCATGCAGGCATACATGAACTCCTTAGCTTGATGATAGACCTCGGGCACCATACGCGAGAATGGAAACTTTTTCGGAAATGGTGCGTTCTCGAGTTGTTCGGAATGAAAGGGAAAACGTTCGATAATTTCATCATATTCATCCTGGTTTTGCATAATCATCGGCAGGAATTGCTCCTTGTCGAGTATTTCACGGAACACGTGCACCCAGCGTTGGAGTAGTACCTGTGCATGGCAGGGATGAAAACAGGTCGGAAATTATTTTTATATAGAACCTACCTCATTATAATGATCACGCATATTGTGCAACAGTTCCCACAGTATATTTACTGTATAGCCATAGCATTTGAAAGTGTTGATCGAAAGCATAATCAAATTTTTTATGCGTAATAATATATTTGGATCTGTGCAAGATGAAGAACTCATACTAATTTCATTTACAAATTTAGTCAATGATGTTGACCATAAATCTTCGAGATAACTACTTGTGACCACATCACCCGCAGTATTTTTCACATGATCCTCAACTACAAAGAAGCCAACGACTGCACAGATGTACGTCTTATACGCTTCCAGATTGTCGTGCATATTTGGTGGCGGCTGCAGTACAAGTTTTGACTGATCACGACGTTGTTGACGATAGTCCTTCTCAAAATACTCACGTTGGCCTAGGACCATATAAATATGCAGACATCGGTAAATTGGCGAGAAGTCGATTAGATCTTGAGCACTGACATTATTGCCATCATCGTCACTGTTGGACTCCTGCTGTGTTAACTTGAATTCCAGTATGATCGCATTAATATCGCGCTTCTGCAGTTGTTTGGTATGCGTAATAGCGACCTCACCAATGCGCGGCGAGAACTTCCTTATGTTCTCGAGAAACTCTCGGAAATCCGACTCAGCTGAACGGCGTATATTCTCCTTGATCACGGGTATTGCCTGGCGGATCTGTGTTGCAAAGCGATAGTTTTGCAGAGTCGCCAAGTGTTCGCTCTCTAGCGTTTCGAGTGTTCGTAGGGACTGATAGTACTGCTTGTTGCTCGCCTGTTGTGTGAATTTCGTGTAACACTCCAACGCTGGAAGACAGGATTTCAAAGCTTCAATAGCACTAGCCAAATTCGATTCGATTTGGCGCGCACGCACCAAATCATTGCCTTGTTGTATGAGAGAAGCGCTAATCTGCTGTAGCGAATTATCCAACGAGTGCACCTCGTCGTGCAGCTGCTTGGCCTGCGTGCGCACCTGCAGTAGCTCCTGGATGGAGTCGATGAAACCCTGATAGTAGAGATTACAAATTCGTTCAATGTCCTTATCATGACTGCGTATGCGTTGATCCAACTGCTCTGTAATGGATTTGGTGTTGTCACCTAGTAGAGGTGACATTAAGTGAGCTTGTGCGACAAAAAAAGTGGAGGCGTAAACTATTAAATTGTTTTCTTACCTTCTAAAATCGAACGAAATGTTGGACCCCAGTAGTCGTCTACTGCTTCTATGTCCTGTACAGTTACTTTGGACATAATGAAATGTTAACAATTATATGCGCAGCTTTAAGTAAAATGTATGTACGGCTTATTTAATACACAAAAACGTTTGTCATTCACAGAGAGTTTAAACATTTTAAACAGCTGTTCGCGGGTATGGAGCTCGCTGGCACCAATTTTTAACATCTTTCATTTGAATAATTTATGATTGAAATGTTACATGTAACGTTAGTACCGAAGTGAACTTATAATAAATCATTGTAACTAAAATCTAGTTAAACCGCTCAGAAAACTTGCATGAAGTATTCGTGTGTTTGTGGCGCTATCCGCTTTCACTTTATTCTTTAAAACAGTGTGGAGTTTTTAACTTCTGTTTTTATTATTTTAGTTTGTGTTTTATTAAATATAGTCCCTTAATTAAACTAAACATATGCGGTGTGGATTTTCCGTCAATATGTCTGAGTTAAAACAATTAAAGTCAATAAAAAGTTCGGACACAAAAAATCACGAAACAATGTCAACGGAAAGAAATGCAACATCGGCAACAACAACAATGAAAGACGGGGTAACCCAAAATGTTAAATCAAATGGAGGAAGTGATCCGATGATTTATATTATTTTTGTATCACTTCTCTTCGATCTGTTGGCATTCACCATAATTCTGCCGCTTCTTCCTTCGCTCCTTGAGCACTACAGCTCCCATGATAGTTCCGGTTTGTATGCCGTGCTTACGGAGCGTGTACGTTGGTTTCAAATTCTCGTTAGCGCACCGGAGCGATACATTTCGGTGTTGTTTGGCGGGTTTCTGGGTTCCATGTTCAGTTTTCTACAATTCCTGGCCAGTCCCATTGTTGGTGGGCTCTCCGATTATTATGGACGCAAGCCCGTGTTGCTAGTGTGTGCTGTAAGCAGAAAGCGGCTTATTATTTCCTCTAAGTACATATACATATAAAACTTTTTTTAATTACAGTCCGGCACTGCGCTCTCCTATTTGATGTGGGCTTGTTCGAGCAACTTTGCGCTTTTCGTATTGGCTCGCTTCATTGGTGGCATCAGCAAAGGCAACATTTCACTCTGTATGTCCGTCATTACGGATGTGTCCAGTGTTCGTACACGGGGTCGTGGCATGGCGCTTGTAGGTGTGGCCTTCTCACTGGGCTTCATCGTGGGTCCTATGATTGGAGCGCTCTTTGCCATTTTCTCGGCTAAATCTGCGTCGGGATCGTGGTTTGTTATGCCTTCCTTGTTGGCATTCGCACTCGCTTTGGGTGATATTTTAGTTTTGGTGCTTTGTTTTCGTGAAACCCTTCCAAAGGTGATTATTTGCAGTAATATAAACAAAATAATATCTAATACTCGATTTTATCCATTCTCCTTTCAACAGGAAAAACGAGTAACTGAGATCTCATCAGCCATGTCATATGCCGTGCAATTACTCAATGTCTCATCCATATTCAGGTGAGGTGTCCAGAACGGACTTTTCTTGTTGCCTGAGTTTGCATCGAGCAAGCAAGGTCAATTTTAGATGTAATTGTTTTCTGATATAGCAACCTATGTTGCCAGATCTTTCAGAGCTTTTGTCTCTTTTTCTTTTCACAAGAGTGAAAAAAAACCATATGAGTTTAGGACACTTTTAAGAACCTTACTTATGAAAAGTCCGAAAGCCCAATGAAAATCATCGGAATTAACGCTCCTATAGGGATCTCCATAATTCGAAAATTGCCTAAAGTAACTGTTTTATGAGTTTGTACTCATACTTGTACTTGTGAGGGTTCCGAAAAGCATCCGACGGTGGACTTATATCCAAAATGGTCCTTGTTATATTTATTTATTTTTTCCTTGTGCTGAATGAAACGTCTAACATGCATATTCAAAATTTGGCGTTCGTTAGTAATTATTGTCGTCGTCAGCTTTAGTTGACGTGGATTCCTCAACAATTACTGCCGTGGTTTGTTTACAGTCTCACCTTTCCGTTTGCCTTTGCTTATCAGCGTTCTGTACTATTTTTGTGCTATTTCGATTAGCCCTAAAAATTTAAGTTTTTGCTTTTTCATAGCCATGGGAATTTCCTCATAAGTTTCGATAACGCATATCTTAATGCACTAAGAAATCATTAGATGAAATTTTGTCTTATCAGTGTACTGGGTTACATTCAATTGTAACGTTGTTAGTTCTTATAGGCGGTCAGTCTCCGTCTGTGTTCGGCTCGATAGGTATAGTTAAGGAAAAAGGTCATATAGAAATCTGTTTGCATGTATGTAAATATTAACGAGGTGTGCTCAAAAGTTTAGGCGACTTTTTATTTTTCTCGAAAAACATTTATTTTTGAATCTGTACTTTATTCCCTTCAAAGTATTTCCCCTCAAATATAACACACTTGTATCAACGATTTTTCCAATCCTCGAAGTACTTCTGATATGCGTTTTTTGGTATGGTTTTTAGGTCTTCTAGCGTGGCATCTTTGTTTAATTGTCTGATCTCCGTCCTTTCAAGGTTTCTTATAATTGTGGGAACAGAAAAAAGTCTCAGGGGCTCAGTCCGGTGAATACGGTGGCTGATTCATCTGTGATCCATTTTTTAGATGTGCATCAAATCTGTAAAATACAATAACACGTGTAACCTTCATGTCTGTCAAGAACCAACTAAAAAAGCTAAATGGCTGAATATGACTACACATATGTTAGGGACACATGTACCAACATAACAAATAAAAAAAATCGTAAATCGATTCACACTTGACCATTGAAACCAGTCAAAGTCTCTTTCCAATGATGTTATCCCGAATGGAGTTTCCTCTACAACTTAATTATATGAGTGCTTCTTTGCCAACAGCAAGGGAAACTTTGAAAAAAAAAGCTGCGCCAAAACAGGAAAAGTTGTATTAATAAGCCAGCTGAGAGATATACATATGTTCAAGGCACCGCATAAGAAATCTTTACATGTTCTTAAATACACAGGAAATAGTTGCGCGCTGTTTGCTTATGCGCAATGATTTCCTGATGATTTGATGATCCCGCCACACAGTACGCATTTCGGGGGCTGTACAAGCGTTTTGTTACAGGACGTTGTGGCGAGGATCGAATCACGTTTAACGCATTTGAATTGCTTATGGCAGTACCTCTGGGTGTGGAGAACTCCTGGCAGCGGGGTTATTGAGTCACGTCTTTGAACGGTTACGGCGTCTCAACCTTTGAAATTTGACGGCAGAGTCTTGTTAATTCATACGCCTCTTTGTTGTTGGGGCCGGGTTCCAGATTCACAAAGAACAGATTAAGTGGAAGACCTTCAGATCTGCTCTTTGGGTTGTGTAAATTGCGTACAGTGGGACCCTTTTCGCGGGCTCCCGTTTTATATATTCGGGGAGAGTTGAGTGGTAAAGATCGCGGATTACAATTCTAAATGTCCTTTCATTCTTAAGCTGGTATGAGTGAAAAGTGATATTCAGCTGTTCCAAATGGCGGTTAATACATGCGGATACTACCCATGTACATACACAGTTTTTGGACGTTGCCTGCAACATAAACGACTCGGGCTCCATCACTGTATCCAGGTTGGCTAACAACCAATTAAAGCCGTCGATGAAAAGAGGGCTTCGGTGATTTAATTTTTTTGATAGAATCGGCTGTTATGGTAATTGGTGATTGATTGGGTTGGGCATGGCAGTCGGAGCGACAGCAGGAGACTCAGGCCGAATGTGGGAAGCGGCTGCATGTTGGATTATAATATGGTGTTGAAACTTTCTTTTTGATATCATCCATGGAAATTTCCATGTAACCATCTGAGTTTTGCTGAGAGCCGTAAATCGATTTACGTTGAAACGGGAATTTCTCGTGTCCAGCTGGGAAAGTGATGTAGTCGTGGAGTGGGTTCTCCTCAGGTCTTTCGAGGTACTGGGGATATTGTCTTAAGCTTAGGCTGCAGTTGTAATGGTTCTTGATATGACGCTCGCTTTAAGCGAGACTCGTATCCGCTCAAATTTGTGTTGAACTCTAGCTAGGACGAACGACGAAAACCAATCCAATAGCTGAGTGGGTTAGCACGATGAGTCTGACATAATGGCATTGGCACTGAGATCCGCCTTGCCACTCATGTTCGGGCGATCAGCAGCAAAACTTTTCCTTTTCTTTTTTTCTACTGTTATTGCACCGGCTTCTCTTTTTATAGCTTACCCCTTGCACCTATTCGTTGAGACTATTATAACTGGTTCTCACGTGAATTCACCGGATTTTTGCTCAGTTGGACAATTCAACGCTTTTTCAATTCAACTCAACAAAAATGTTATGAACTAGCTGGCCGGCAAACGTTGTTTCGGGTAGGTGATGATGAACGTGTTAACTTGCGGATCGTTGCTATCTTTGTCGTTATTGTCGTACCCACTACGCGTTGCTGTTGCTGTCGTCTAAGTGGCTATTTATAATGTCATAATCATAATCAACAACTACTCCTTGGAGATTGAAAACCATACGCTGTATGGAACCGATCGAATTCGTCTACCAGGAGAGGTACCCCCTAACCGCTTTTTCGTGAATAATATTACAACTATAGCAAAACCTTGATAAACTTGAATTTTTATCAAAAATAATATTACCTGCATTTTAGTCTGAGATTCATTTTGAAGCCGTCGTTTGGAATGACAAAAATATAGATTTGAACATATGGAATATCAGTATCATAACTCTGTTTTTCAGATTCTCAGCTATAAAAAATGTGCCAAAAAAAGATATCGACGCATTACGTCAAATTGGGCTGATCTATTTTCTGTACCTTTTTTTGTACTCCGGTCTGGAATTCACGATCACATTTCTTATGTATCACAAATTTGGTTACACATCCATGGATCAGGCGAAAATGTTTCTAACGACGGGTAAGATATGGCGTTGTTTATAACGAACTTCAATTAATCCCCACTTTGGTTCACCCATAATTAGGTCTCATAATGACGTTGCTCCAAGGCTCCGTGGTGCGGCGTCTGCCGGAGGCTTCTATCAAGAGATATGCCGTCTTCAGTTTGTATCTTATAGTACCTGCATTTATACTCGTCGGTCTGGCAGAGGGCAGCGGTATGTTGTACGCCGGAATGTCTCTATTTGCCACTTGTAAGTTATATCCTTCAACAGAATTTCTGAAATCATTATAATTTCATTATAATCATTTCATGTTCACAACTTCGTGCAGCCACTGCTTTTGTCGTTACGTGTCTGACGACTTTAGTCTCCAAATACGGAAATTCGGATCAGAAAGGTTCCGTTTTAGGAATTTTCCGCTCACTCGGCGCGCTTGCACGTGCGATGGGTCCTGTAGTGGGCTGTATTGGTAAGATGAATTAGTGTAAAATACCCGTGTTAAATACCCGGAAAACATACATTTTTTATATTTATTTTAGGCTTCTGGTCAATCGGTTCGAAACTTACTTATACTCTTGGCGGGCTTTTGCTCACATACCCCGCAATTGCATTGCAACGCGCACGGGTTTGAAAAATTATTATTATCTGGAATTCTATTTCCGTCTTTACAAATAAGCAACGTCCAAAACAAGCATAACAAACTTGAGAGTATTAACTGTAATACTTAGTTTATTTTATATATCTTTGTCTATCTTTATATATATTTATACAGATTTGTGTCTTTGTTTCTTTGTTAAGAACAAAATTTGTGCGCTTTTTTAAAACTCTTCTTTATAACTGTTTTAAGTGGTACAGAATGAAAATCTACGGAGTCTAACACGACGAATATGAAATACGAGGCCTATCTATATAGACTGTACATGGAGTGCATCCAAAAAATTTTGCGGTTTGAAGTTGGTATCGTTATCGACCAACTGGCAATGGTTTTTCAGACTCAAGTTATTTACTTTTGAAGCTAGAGCAATTAAGCTGTACTGCGAGTCGTGTAAAGTCTCGACCTCTTAGAAATAGGCCAAGAATGCAAGATACGAGTACAGTATCTTAATTAAACGTGGCTCGTCTACGTTCCTAGTTCTCAAGTTGTTGATGGAAACAAAATCGAAACATTTGTTAATCAACACCAATGCCGACCGACTCTAAGATTACTGAATTGAATATGATATATCCCAAAGAATTCGTGTAATTGTGAAGCTTTTTGCTTCATAACAGAAAGTAACAAAAATAGAAGGGCAATCTACAACGTTACCATTCCAATCTGTTTTTGGACTCAAAAATTCATGTTTTCTGTTAGTTGATGTAATTTTTAGCGCCAATGGCCAAGTCACCATTCAAATGAATCGCACTGCTTAATCAAAATCGAAAAAAACAAGAACTTCATTCGAGTTACTTATACCCCACTTACCATAATAAAAAAATGTATGTACGGATCTAATAAATTAGTCATATATTGTCATATACATATATTGACCTATCCCAGACAAACCAGTAAGTCATTTAAGTATAATAATTATGTATAGGTGAATGTCTGTTTCTTACTGTTTATTAAATTAGCTCCCCTATACCATTTAGCTGATTCTGATGAAGCTTTGGTGATTACGTTGTTAGCTTCATTTCTGTATGTAGGTAAGTGTTTCATTCCTAGTGCTATATTTCATTGCTATGCTTAAAGCCATCATGTACGTGTAATTATGTTTTGTGGGTAACACCAGATATGTGCTGAGTGGCCGATAATATTAAATTTGCATATTCACCACCCGAAACATTCTATTAAAAAAATTGACACGAGGTGACACAAGCCAACAGAGACATGTTCGTACGTACAGAATAAAATATCTTTCGATAACACACGATTGCCAGTAAAATTTGCTTCAAACATCGAAAACTGATTTGGCTGGACTCGAAAAGATTCGAACTATACCCAGACATTGATGTGCTCAGACGAATGAACGCTCAGCGACTTCGCTGGCTGGCTCATTTGATACGTATGGATGCAAAAACTCCAGCTCGTAAGGCATTCGACACGGTGGTCAACGAAGAAGAGGACGACGGCGACTACGTTGGCAGGACCAGATTGAAGCACTGTCAAGTATTGGTATTACCAAGTTGCGAAGGCGCGCGCAAAGCAGGGGCAAATGATGTATCGGGATGAGATCCAATAGGGTTGTTATGGCCAATTAAGAAGAAGAAGACTCGACAAGAAGTTTAAATCAATCAAACCTTGTGCTTTTTTTAATTATGATTGAATATGTTCCCCTTTTACAGCAATTTTACTAGCGACAATATGTTTATGCAAACCTACAGCAATATGTTTCGCTGCATAGGTTGAACAGCCAATAATTCTGTTTATGTACATAACCAGTGTCCGGTTCTAATCATTTCTGACAAGTCTCTCCCGTCATCTTTTTAAGAGAGAAATGTAAACTCTATATAAATGTATACTCTTTACCCTCACACACTTTTTGCAACCAACTCACAAACACGAATACAAATGCGATCTTCTCAGCCGTCTCGCCACCCTAACTCCTCCCATTCTGCGTCGTTCTAGAAAGCGCCTTGCTAGTTTATTTTTCGGTATTTTTAAGTCGTTTTCAAGGTCCGCCGTTCGCATGAACCAAGGGACACCAGTAAGCATACGCAATGTCTTGGCCTGCAGTACTCTCACCTTCGTGATGTATGACCTCGCTGCTATGCCATACACCTGCAAACCGTATCGCCAAGCAGGAGCAATTATGGTTTTGTAAATGTTCACCTTATTTCCCAAGGACAATTTATTCCTGCTAGTTAAAAGCCAATGCAATTTACCAATCCTCTGTCTTAAGCATTTCGTGATACTTGAAATATGCGTCTTGAACGTTAGTCGCCTATCCAAATACACACCCAGGTATTAGTAACCTGAATGGTGTTCCATCAGCTGGGTTCCAATGAAAACTCCCTACTACGTCACATTGGCACATTTGTTTTTGTTAATGCAAATGCACATTGGCCGGCGCTTTCAAGTCTCATATGGATTTGGCAAACGCTGAGTTCTGAGCTGGTATCAAATGGCTGAAATCGAGCTTCCAATTCCTCGGCGAAAGCCTCGGCTCGCTCGCTTAAAGATCTAGCCCAGGATCCGTCAGCCTTCTTGATTGGAAATTTTGGGGTTACCTGTTGTTTATACTTTCTCGCCAACTTCCACAAGGAGTGCTTTGTGGGGTCGTCGGGGGAGACATTTGACAAAAACCTGTCATTTTCTTCATGTTTATGGAGCGTTAGCAGCTTTTTGACTCTACGAAAAACCCTGTGAAAAAAGAGGGTCGCGGGTGCGACAAAACTGTCTCCTAAGTCTCCTCTACAGTCCAGAACGCACTCTTGAGCCATGTGGTGGATTTAAGAGGGCTGCAATGAGAGCAGCTGAGTGCACCTTATTTAGAAAGATCGCGTGCACGTCTTCAATGTCTTCGGGCATCCTGATTTCCAAGTTTAAATTTAGAAATTCATCCAGATCTCGGCGAAATGCAGCTAAGTCAGTTCCAGGTGGTAGCAGTCGTCCTTTTATTGTTTTGATCTTCGGAGTGGAATCAAAATCAACCACAAGGGGAAGATGATCAGAGGAGAGTTGATATTCAGTCGTGATAGACAACTCGTCCGAACGCAGCCCATGAATGAATCAATAGCGCAGGGTGTGTGTCTTTGGGCGTACGGGAAATGGGTCGCTTGACCAGTTGCCAGGATTTGAGCTGTTAAGTTTTGCACAACTTCCTGTAAGCAGCTACCCCTTGTATCCGCTCTAAAGTTACCACAGAATCTGCTTTCGGCGTTAAAGTATATATGGATAATAATAATATTAGTATGGATATATAAGCTCTTTGGTAGCTTTATCCAAAAATTGAGTCACTGTACATTATAATGAAAACTTAAAATTGTGAAATAACTGTGCTTTTTTGTTTAATTTTTTTCATTAATTTCAAACATTTCATTATATTCTAAAAAGGATACAATAGGATCGCATAAAAATTGTATCGATCGTAGCTTTATATTTTGTAGAACTAAGTTTTCGGTCATTGGACATAGTCAAACCTAACCCTTCATTCAAAAATTTAATTAATGGTAGATTTTTATCATCTGCAACGTCAATATTGAATTTGTACTTAATATTATAGGTACATCGTCAACTTTTTTGCCAAGTCTTTTTTCGAGCATTTCAAAATCTTCTTTAGTATAAATCATCACAATTTCAAATAAAAACTTTTGTATCTGTTTCATAGATTTTCCAGGCGAAATATATATGGCAACTTTCAATACGAATTGCTCATTTTCGGAATTTCAACGATCAACACAAGTTGCTCCTATATCAGTAAGATTAACATCAATCCTTATAGTGAATTTCGCATTATTGTCCATATATGAAGTGACATTGTGTGATGTAACTTGTATATTGTGATAAATAGCTACTCCTGCAACTGGAACTTCAGGTATTTTATAACTTATAACAAAATTGAATTTCGGTATATCACTTTGTACCTTGTTTTTCATACGAGTTTCTAAAAGAAAGTAGATTTGAGGCCTCTCGATGACTTGCTGATCTTTTGTGATGTTTATCTAATTCTAAAATATCCAGAGGTCTTCCTGTTCTAACTATACAAAATTTTCAGCTGTCCGTAGTATTTCATTTAGTAACCATAAGTAAACCTAGAATCCTCATTACTCTTGTTAAACAACTTACAACTACAACTAAATTCACACCACCTCGTATAACGATTGACGGAGCTGACGTAAAAATTTAAAATGAAGCCAAATACCTAGGATTATATATTGACAACAAATTCACATGGAAACACCACATACTTAAAAAACGAGATTAAATCAAACTGAGGATTAGTCAATTATATTGGCTGCTCAAATCAAAATTATCATTGGAAAATAAACTACTGATTTACAAAACTATTATAACACCAATCTGGACGCACGGAGCACAAATTTGGGGAAGGGCCAAAAAATTAAATACAGACATAATTCCAAGACAACAATCAAAAATCATTTGTATGATCACCAAGGCTGGGTGGTACATAACTAACGATTAGATCATCGTGATCTAAACATTCCAACAGTAACAGAGGAGATTAAAAAACTAAGTTGTATCTACCAGACGAAGCTTACCCAACACTCAAATGAACTTCAACGCAGACGCAGGTTACAGAGGATAAGGCCAGTGGATCTGATAGCATAAATTCTAAGCTATATTACAACACAATATCTTTGTTTCTTTTTTTTTCTTTTTCTTTAATGTTGTTTATTTTAGTATTTCACATTTCATTTTATTTTTGTTTCTTTTACTTT
>JAWNKX010001026.1:0-29114 GCA_035041755.1 Cacoxenus indagator | reverse complement strand
TTAGCCAGTATTGTTGCAGTATTGTTTGCGTTCCGTTACATTGTTTATTTCTCTTGCTTTTGCTTGTGTTGTTTTGTTCAGCACTGTTATTGGGAGATTGTTTGCTTCTATTTCTCTTTAGGCTGGACTCTTGAGTGTTGGGGTTGTTTATGTTTTGTGTTTCGTACTGCTTACTTTATGTTGTTGTTGTTGTACTTACTGTGGATATAGAGGGAACAGATGATACAGCTGATCGTGTTGCCATGGTGATCGTTATAGTTGTTATTGCTGCTGTTGTGAACACTCCAACAGAAGCCAGAGCGAGCGTTGTTGTAGTAGTTGATGTAGTTTTTGTTGGTGGAAAAGAGGAGAGCGGCATCGTTGGTGAAGCACATTGTGCTCTCCGCGGCAGAGGCTGCAATTTAACTGTGGCCATAGAGCTATTAGTTGTTGTGCGGTAGACCGAGAGGTTGCGTTTGTTTGTTTAATGATGAGTTTTCACTTTGTGGGTGGAAATTGTTTGCTGTTAACTCGGGAGAGTATGAACCCTCTCTCTCGAAATTAGCGGGAAGTGCAGCTTGGTTAGAGTCTTTGTTGTTGTTGTTGTTGATGCAGTTGTTTGAACTGTTGGATGATGTGATAAGGTATGCGTTGTTGTTTTTTATGCTAACAGCTGTTTGAACGTGGGGTGCGCTCATGCTGTTTTTTGTTGGCTGATTTTGCGTGCTACGCGCAGTCGGGGGACTGCGTTTAACAGACATTCCTGAGTCAAGTACAGCCTTTACCCTTTGTTTTACTAGTTGTTGTTTTACTTTTCGTTTAGTTAAATTTGGAGTGCGATAGTAGATGACAAATCGACTTAACTCTTCGAATTCATTTGAACGAATGAAAAAAACAAAAACCACACTCAAGCCATAAAACTTTGAATACTATCCAAAATTTGTGAATTCTCTATAACTGCTACGGAACACAAGAAGCTCAACTATATTAAAGGAGTTATATATTCTAATGATCTTAGAAATATACCTGAACAAGAAATATTGGATGCGTTGAAATCTCAAAATATAACCGATATCTACAAAATTATGAAACGGCAAGACAAATTTTGAAACTGGTCTCATCATCCTTACCTTCGCGGCTCACACATTACCAGAAAATCCCTCTAAGATGTAAGAATTGCTTACGATGTGAACACCCTACATCGATTTGCAAAAGCAATAAAACATTCGCCAACTGTTCATAATAATCCCATACAACTGAAAATGAAACTTGCTTAAAAGAAAAATCATGCATGAATTGCAAACATTACCCAGATATCCAAAGCAATCACCCTCCAATAGACAGAAAGTGCCCGGCATTCATTAAACAACAGAGATAACAGCAATAAAAGTTACAGAAAATTTGGATCATAAATTTGCACTAAATATATATAATACCCGTCACTCCCACCAGCTCCCTCAATACTCCAAAGTAGTAACCAATCCTGCACCACAAGCGACAAGCAATACAAAACTCACACTTGCCACTTCAAAGATGGAAGAAATCCCTACGACTGCAGCAGCTCCAAAAAACCAAAACTAGATATCTAATCCTAATTCCATTCATTTAGGCGCCTCTGGGGACGGCGATCCTCGTGGGAGTGCTCAAATCTTCATGGCTATTGCGGACGGCGGTTGCCGTCCCCACAGTCGTCTCTTCAACAATACCTAGCGCCCCTACCTGTTGATCTGATGATTGACAGGGGGATGCTCCAAACACCCATTCGCAACTGGTTACCTACCAGATAAACCTAATAAAATTATATATAAAAACTTACTTAAACCATTCTAAAGGTCCTACAGTGGAACATTAATGGTTATATAAACAACTACAACCAGTTGCAAATTATACTCAAGCCACACAAGCCTAAAATCAACTCTCTCCGAGAAACCCATCTACACTCACTACACCATATACCACTTACCTCCAACTTAATATTGTACCAATAGAACTCTTCCACTAACCCCTACGGAGGAGTCGCCATACTTATCCACAAGTCCATCCAACACCATCAAATTCCCCTTAGCAACGACTTTGACGCCATAGCTTTTCTTATACACTCAAAAATCAAATTCAACATCATATCTGCATACATAGAAACGAACTTCTTTGTATCAGTTCACTTCTGACATTGACCCTAACACCCCCATCTCCAAATTATGGTCAAACATTAACAGATTCTGCGGACGTTATACACCCCACTTCATTCATTCCCTCACCGACCCTAATAATCGTCAGCACAAGCGAGCCTCCTCATCGGCTATACCATATTCACCATCCCAAAAAGCGTTGCTATTAGAAAAGCCCATATTTTTACTTGAGCTCAAAATCTCTCTAAACAAACTAAAAGGAAAAACCCACGGTCTAGACCGAATTAACTATCCCATTTATCGATGTCCCTCAGTATTCGCCTTCTTACCCTATTCAACAACATACTCAACAACTAATCCCCCAACCGTTCAAAACCAGCATCATCATCCCCATAGCCAAACCAAACTCTGATAAAATCTCAATCGATTCCTATAGACCCATATCCCTTAATTCACGCATCTCGAAAGTACTCGATAAAATAATCTCAAACCGGTTCTGGTGGCTTGCAACTACCTGCAACTCTCCCGACAGCCGTCAAATGGGATTCAGAAAGGGAAAATCGGTACTTGAACCTCTAGTTATCCTAGATTTTCAAACTACCTCCGCCCTCTCCACAAAAAATCATCACTTAGTTTTTTCCCTAGATTTCGCTAAAGCGTTTGATAGGGTGGGAATGCATTCCATATTAGACGAACTTAAATTATGGAGAATAGGTCCTAAAATGATCAATTATGTATCTAACTTTCTCTTAAACAGAAAAATTTCTGTGCAAACTGAGTACTCTCGCTCTGCACCCCAATCTATAGAAAATGGCATACCCCAGGGTTCACCCTTATCAGTCATCCTCTTTGTTATAGCTTATAACAATTATGAGAATAATTGGATTCCATAAAACCTTTACCTTCACGACTACACAATTATAAAAAAGATCAACAAAAAATCCAACACACTAAACATAAATCATCTCTTCACCGACATCATATCTTGGTGTGACTATTCAGGCGCATCCCTGTCCTTCCCCAAATGTAAACACTTGCACATCTGCCATAAAAAATATGCTCCTTCCATCTACAATCAGACATATTAGCTCTTGATAATGTAAACTTATTAAAAATCCTTTAAATCACGATCACAAACAAGTACAGATGGAACAAACACATAGGCAATCTTATACTTATGTTAGAGAAACGACACAAAATAAAATGCTTGTCAAGCACCAAATTAAATTGCAGCACTGTCACCATCATCCACATAATCAAGAGTATAATTATGTCTAAAATTGACTTTGGATTACAACTCTATGGGAATACCCCAAAATCTCCATTATACAAACTTAAAACCTTATACCACACTGCCCTCAGACTTGCTTTTGGGGCCCCACGTTCTACCCCAATCAACAACCTTCTATACGAAGCTAACTTAATGCTGATAGAATCAAGAATACATCTTGAAACAGCAAAACTCTTCAAAACTCTTATGACCTCCGAACACTCACCTGTCGAAAACATTTTCAACAAAATTAGAAAATAAAAAAAACAGCCAAAAATACATAACGTAATCGAGCAAAGTAAGAATCTGTTCCTTCAAATTGCTCCTATTAAATCAAATAAGCATGTTTCCCATCCCTGGTCCTTCAACAACTCCTGTCTATACATAACTCTCCACACCTCCAACAAAGCTGACACCCCATCACTTATTTACAATCAAAAATTCCTGGAATTGCAACACTCCCTTAGTTCCTATAAGTTCTTGTTCACAGATGGCTCAAAATCTAACACAGGAGTATCTTATAGTGTCACCACTGCTGACGACACTATAAGTCGCCACCTTCTTCCAGACTTCTCTTCCATATTTACAGCTGAAATAGCGGCCATACTTTCAGCTTCTCAACACGCTCAAAAGAAAAAAGGAAAATTTGCCATATGTACAGATTCGTTATCCTCAATTAAAGCCATTGCCAATACCAATAATAATTTCTACTCCTCATCGATTAGAAACATTATTTCATGCAACAGCCCGAAAATCATAATAACATGGGTTCCTGGCCATTGCAAAATAACAGGTAACGAACTAACTGATAAGACCGCTAAAGAGGCTCACCTATATTTTTTTTTATGAATTTAATAAAAACTTAAAGACCTTAAAAAACATCTAAAAAACCTTTGTAACGAATACAGACAAACACTTTGGCATAACAATACTCTCCACTACAGAACCTTCAACAGGAACAAAATATCCATACAACACAATATTCTCCAAGGCAAAAAATATCCTGGTCGTTTTGACATTACTAAATTCCTAAGACTTCGCTTAGGACACACAAATCTTACCAATAGTCACACCATCAAAAATACCCCCACCAACTTGTCAGTTATGCAACGTTAACCGTATCTCACATCCTTACGGATTGTCCAACGTATCAACCAAATAGAATAAAATACCTCTATCCCAGTCCTCTAGAAATCATTGCTAAACCCTCCCCTCATCCCATAACACAATTAATAACTTTTCTTAAATCAACAAACCTTACCATCAAATTTAATTATAAGTCTATAAATCTGCTTATAAAGCAAATCTACTTCATCAAATTTTCACATAACGTGAATAGAATAAGCCTTTACATGTAGGTAAGCTTAAGGCCTAATAAATAGTAATAAATAATAGTAATGTCTTGAATATTGAGCAAGCATCGATTGAAATTACTCTCACATAAGTTTAGCTCGCTATCAGTGTTTAGCTGCATATTTTGCATCAAATGCAAATGCATATTGCAATCAAATGCCGCAATCATTGTCGCCGATGCATGCTTCGGCCATTGCGCAATCGAAGTGTTAATCTCCATCAAGCAAATGACGCGCATTGGAGGCAGCTTGGTAAGTAGGGTACAGGATGCCATCAACTCTTCTCAGTTCAGCAAAAGAAGTAGGTCCTCGAACTGTATGTATAAGAAATGTTCTTTGAAAATGCCAAGCTCACCATCCACAGCTGCCCCACGTCTTCTATGGTTGAACGTACTTTGTTGCTTGTTATAAGTGTAATATGATGGTACTTTATTTCACAAAGTCGGAAAAATGTTTGTCTCGGGTTCTCTAACAATTCTCTAACATTTTCAGGATTTAAGTAAATTCTTTAGCCGCCTTCAATATGTAAATCTAAATGTGCGACCGTCGGGTGTCTATCGTGGATAGGAAAACGTTAGAGGCGCAAAACCGATTCAGAAGAACTTATGTATCGTCCAGATTGAAACCTCGTAACTTCGCCACGTTCATTCCTCAACGCAAAAGTGACTTGATCCCTTCCCTTATTAGCATACTTATATATATATTTGAGAAATGAAATACTTGCACATTTCGACGTCAATATGAGTTTAAAATGTTCTTGATAATACCGGAGAATAAACTAGGTTGGCATGTACCTTGTCCAAAATGACTTGCTGAAAATATAGAGTACTTGTAACTGTAAAACCGCCTTCCTGAGTTGACTTTCGACGATACAAAGGATACTCGTTTTCACCTGATATCGTAGAATCGGATAAAGGTTTGGGGTACCTTTTAGAACAACGATTTTCCTGCATGCAAGGAGAGTTCCTATTTAGTTTGACGAACGGCCCATGAAACATGTGCATTTTAATTATATCGTGCAATATTGGGTCCTGTCCGGAAATTCAGCACTTATGACTGTGTCAACAACATCGGGTCGAATTTTGTCTTGCAGCCACAGTAAAATGTGCGAGTGGGTGATCTATATTTCTGCCATTTAATGGTATTTTTGTGGCACAAAGCTGGGCCAGAAAGTTTTAGTTTTCTGAGAAAGTTCATCATGAGCTTTTACATTAATTCAAAAACTCCACATCATACCTATCATGTGGAGCTTGCCCTGGAAGTAGTGCTTTGGAAATTTCATTCCATTTTGGATTAGTCGTGAAGGTTATAAATAGGTCAGGTAGGCCATACTTTCGAACATAACAAAATGCATTTTGCGTACGCTCGTGCATATAACGTGGCGCACCCGTAAAACTAGACGTAAGGATAACCAGCTGACCTAAGTTCTCAGTGTTGTTGGCTTGTTCCATAGCGTCTCTGAGATGAACGTAATCTTCAGCGCGTAAATGTTTCTGGTTAGTGCGAATGTATACTAAGCGCTCAGTCTCTACTTTCGCATACATATCGACGATAAATTGACTAATTATTCTTCGAAATATGTGCAGAGAAATAAATTGACCACGCCGCATTTGCAGCAAATATGAATAAAAATGTTATGCTGATATTTTTTTGTTATAGTTTGGAGCCGTAGTAATGGGGTTAATTTGGTACAGTCCGAAATTATATCCATCTTTTCTGCGACTATAAATTAATGAGTATTGTAGGGCGAGATATCATACGTTATTATACCTATCATTTTCCTGATCTGCCAAAACGACTGCAACTTCATCTGTTAGAGTGGCGTTGTATCTTCCGCGGTGTTCTATGACAGGACGTTTATCGGCGTTGAAGACCAATTTGTAGTGATTTCCTGGCGGTACTAAGTACAATGCATCTTTAAAACTATGTATGTAAGGATTGACTTGATGCAGCATGTTTAGGAGTTCAGATATAAGTTCGTTGTTCAGTTTCAAATAGGTATGAAATCATTGTCATTATCTTGGTCTGTGCTCATAATTAACCCTAGCCGATTCTAATTGTTGTTGATGTTGATCATATAGGTCTAGTTTTCATGTTGATGATCTTCTGCATTACGTTCTTCACTATTTTGAAGTTCTCGAGGTGCCGGAGTTGGAGCCCTTTGTAAACTCAAGCGAGTTTCTCTGTCTGTGGATGCCTCCGTGGAGCTTCGCGTTCCTGGTTATTCTCGTAAATATACTCACCTTGAGTATAATTTTGTGGGCGAGATGTGCCCGGCCTTTATCTAGCAGCGAGTCTTGCTTCTAGATTTTCTTCACTTTGTTGAGATATACTGAGTCTCATACGTCTAGAATTATTGCTATTTTTGTGAGATTCGACCTTTTTCTCAGAGGCATTTTAAATGATTAATTTAGTAAACTAGTATAAACTATTAAACTTTGTTTGTAATAATTTCGTATACTTTCCGTGTCTTCACATAAAAGATTTGAGGAGAAAAAAGTTCTGCAATTCTCAAAATATAAATAATATAACTTTGAAAACACTTTGAAATTTTGATTTTATTTTGCGCGCTCGAACGTTTTGTTCGTTCTAAATGATTCTTCACCTTTTAGTTTTTGTTAAAAATTTTAGTTTTTAGGCAAGGGAAGCACGGTAGCCGCCCACATCGATGATTTTGGTTTGGGTTTGTTTACACTCAGCGGCAATTGACAATTCTCACTCTCTCTCACAACCACCCCGCAACGGATGACGAAATACGCGAAAGAAATTTTTCTTTTTGGCAAATGTTTTCAAGTAGCACACAAAATGTTTATATTGAAATAGTCAAATAGTGAAAAGTAAAAAAGACTAACATGAGGATGAGGATTCAATCCTTGATTTATTAAATGTTTATTTATTAAAAAAAAAATAAATAAATAAACAACAGCGAGATGTGAAAAATATCTCTCAACTGGAGTTGAACCCTGGACTCGTGCTCAGCAAGCCGCAGTTAAACACCCCGAACCAAGCGCCTCATTTAGAAATAGTGATCATTGAAGGCATGTAATATTTTCATGTTCTCAAAGTAATATAGATAACAACGCATGCTGCAATGTTGTTGTTGTTGCACACAGTACGTCCAACAGGTGGCGCTATTCTTGAAAACCATATTTTCTCCTGCCACGCCTGTTTTTGAATGTTTTTGAAATTTTTTTATGCCTATGTTATACTCCTAATAAAGCTTCTTATTAATCAGTAATTAGATTTCGAATACAATGAGCGCCTTTTACGCCAATTCGTCACAAATTGCAAAATCTACTATTTTATTATATTTATAGATTTGGGAGAATTTGTACTTCAAGCATAATAAAGTGTTGTACATCTTATTAGATCTTTATATTTTATGGTAAATATTAGCATGTTTTAGAAATATTATTAAAATTTTTCATTGTTTTCATTAATGTTGCATAGTAATGAGAACGGGTTATAGTTTTTTAATGTCACATTTTGTGAATGTCTTAATGGAAAACAAGTGGATGTGTTCAATGATGGTGGCTAGTGGTTCTTGACAAATTTCGGAATATTTGTGTTTAAATAGTGCTCATGTGTTAGTTTAGTATGTCCAAGTCGTAGTCGCGTTATTTTGATTGGGTGTTGTCTTGTCAATTTGGAGTTTTTAAGCAGGGTCAGGGGGAAGCAGGTTTGCTGGGTGAGTGAACGGTACCAGGGTGACGTAAGATTCCAATATTGCTTTTGTCTATGCATAAGATTTTTTTAAAGGAATGGTCTGTGCCTTTTTCTTTAATTTGTAACTGCATATAAGAGTCATGGTTTGTGATGCCTTGGCTGCGGAGTCTGTAGTTTCATTACCTCTTATGTTTGTGTTTCCTGGAACCCACATTAATTTTGTTTTATGATCATTTTTGGAGAGTAGACTTCTGATGAGGTGAGGGTAGTTATTGCAGTTATTTGTGTTTGATATTGCTTCAAGTGCGGAGTGGGAGTCTGAACAAATTATGTGTTTATGCCAGGATTTGCTTACATAAGTAATAGCTTCATAAACGGCTGTAATTTCCGCCGATAGGACAGATGAATATGTTGGAAGAAGTCCGTATTTTACTACTGATGTTTCAGTAGTAACAGAAAATGTAACAGTGTTTCTGGTTGCAGATTAATCTGTGTACATGAAACGGCAATCTGATTTTATTTCTTTGATGTTGTGGAAAGGGGTTTGGTAAATGATGGGATTGGTGTTGTTTTTTACAAATTATTCTAGTGAGAGGTCAATTTGGTCTTTGTTAAAAAGCCAATAAGGTGAGACTTTTTGCCTTTTTAATGGTCCTGGGGGTATATACAGTTCGGTAAGTTTATTAGTTAGAACATCTAAAATTTAATTTGTGCATCTATACCTTAGTGAAGATGCATTTTATAGATATTTTAAATAGCTTACATTTCAGGAAGGTATGTTTTAGCACAAAAGGTGCAATGTTACCTTCAAACAATAGATATTTGGGGGATTGGGGGTGATCGATAAGCTCCAAAAAATGTTCTAAGTGCGGCGTTCATTAATACCTTGACTTTGTTGATGATATATGCAGGCATAGAGGAAGGGGGCGTGGTCAATTTTTGTTATTATGGGAGCTTTCATAATTGAGATTATGGTCTCAGTGCTGAAATTAAACTTGTGACTTGCAAGACATTTAATGATATTAATTTTTTATTGACAATGAGTTTAATAGATCCATTTGTATTTTTTAGTTACTGTAATACCTAAAACTTTTAAAGAGGTTACTGATGGGATAGTGATATCGTTTGATGTTATTTGGCAGTAACATTGAAATTGCATATATGTATATGCTTACTTTTTCAATTGATAATTTTGCCCCGGAGTAATCACCCCAGACTTGAAAGTTGGTCTAAACCTTTTGTCGGGTTGCTAATTAAAGTTTATATATATAAAGCTTAATTTTATTAAAGTTTTTAATTATTGAAAGTCGTCTGCATATCTGCAGAGGGTAATATCTCTCTGGATTTTTATTATTTTAGCCAAATGGTCACATGCAATTAAAAATAAAATTACAGGTAGTGGTGAGCCTTTTGGCACCCTCCAATGGATGGGTACCACTTTAAAAATTTGGGAGCGTACTTTGACTATATTTTTCGGTTGGTCATGAAGTTCGTCACATAAGTAATCATTTTTGGGCCCTCTTGTAATTCTCTCAATTACAATGACATGTAACCTATTTCTGTCAAAAACCTTGGTGAAATCAAGGGAGGTAATGTACAGTTTTTTTTTTTAAAGAGGGTCAGTTATCAGGTTCCTTGGATGATATTTCTATTGAATTTGTTCCAAAATTAGTTTTTATCTTTTTTTAGATACTTTTTAGTTTTGTAATAGGATATTTCGTGGTTGTTAATAAACTGTTAATAAACACAAAGTTCTACGCTCTGTCTAATGCTTCGATTTTCTCGTTTATCTTCCATTGTTTGGCTTTTTGGGTGACATTTCGTATTCTTCACTTATTGATTTTTTTTTTATTTGAATATTTCAACCCTTCGACTTTGTAGAATTTGAGCAGCATTGCCGGCAAACTCAATTCTCAGATGCTGCTTTGTTTTTGTGTTTTATTTGTATCAGTACAGTTTGAGAAGCATCTGAAAATTGAGTTGTTTTTTTTTTCCTTTATATTTAATTTTTCTGTTATTGTCGGAACAACTTCAATTAAATGGCATATACAAAAATTAACATAACAACTTAAATAATAAGTGGGGATATAGTATAGTGTATTAAAAAGAACTATTACGGAGGTCGGCAGGGTACGATGTTCTCAGCCGTCTCGCCATCCTAACTCCTCCCATTCTGCTTAGTTTTTGAAGCCGCCTTGCTAGATTATTTGGATGATTTTTCCACTTCTCCCTATATTTTTTGGCCTGACGATTTATCACATCGCCAATTTTCGGTACTTTTAAGTTGTTTTCAAAGTCAGCCGTTCGCATGAACCAAGGGGCACCAGTAAGCATACGCAATGTCTTGGCCTGCAGTACTCTCAGATTAGTGATGTTTGACCTCGCTGCTATGCCATACACATGCAAACCGTATCGCCAAGCAGGAGCAATTGTTGCATATTGTTGGCATATACAAAAATTAACATAACAACTTAAATAATAAGTGGGGATATAGTATAGTGTATTAAAAAGAACTATTACGGAGGTCGGCAGGGTACGATGTTCTCAGCCGTCTCGCCATCCTAACTCCTCCCATTCTGCTTAGTTTTTGAAGCCGCCTTGCTAGATTATTTGGATGATTTTTCCACTTCTCCCTATATTTTTTGGCCTGACGATTTATCACATCGCCAATTTTCGGTACTTTTAAGTTGTTTTCAAAGTCAGCCGTTCGCATGAACCAAGGGGCACCAGTAAGCATACGCAATGTCTTGGCCTGCAGTACTCTCAGATTAGTGATGTTTGACCTCGCTGCTATGCCATACACATGCAAACCGTATCGCCAAGCAGGAGCAATTGTTGCTTTTTAAATGTTCACCTTATTTCCCAAGGACAATTTATTCCTGCTAATTAAAAGGAAATGCAATTTACCAATCCTCTGTCTTAAGGATTTCGTGATACTTGAAATATGTGCCTTGAAGGTTAGCCGCCTATCCAAATACACACCCAGGTATTTGTAACCTGAATGGTGTTCCATCAGCTGGTTTCCAATGAAAACTCCCGGACAGCAATCCAGCCGTAAGGCTTACGTCATATTGGCACATTTGTTTTTGCTAATGCAAATGTTCCAACGTCATGTCCAGTTTTCAAAAATAGGCACGTATTGCTGCAGTGAGTCCGTGGCTTCGTAAAGCACTTGTTTCTGACGAGGATGGCCGTATCGTCTGCAAACGTGGCAATGATGAGATCCAGAAGATCCTTCAGTGGTATTTCTAACCCAGTAGGCATGTTGTTCGTGAACAGGGTATAGAGTGTAGGCCCCAAAACGCTACTCTGGGTGACACCTGCGCAAATAGCCTTGATGATAGACTCCACACCATCCAGTACCACTGAGAAGGTCCTGTTCTCAAGGTAGCTGCGCTCGATTAACCATAGTTGAGGCGACAAGAGATTCTTGAGCCCACTGAGCAGACCGTCGTGCCAAACTCGGTCGAAAGCCTGCTTTATTTCAAGATACGCTGCCACCACGTACTCCTTAGCCTCAAATCCTTCAAGAATAAAGTTAGCCACCCTATTCATCTGCTCTGGAATTCCGTGGGACTAACGAAAGGCAAATTGAAAGGAAGGAACTATTTGCTTTACCTTTTTTTGAGTCCAGGATCCGTGTCAGCAAAGAGCGTTCAAACAATTTTGCTACAGTGGGTAGCAGGCTAATTGGACTGTATGAATCTAAGGTGTGAGGGCTCTTTCCGGCCTTATGAATCATGAAAATTCTCGCATTCTTCCACTGTTTCAGCACATATGCCAATCTCAGCACTGAGTTAAAAGTGAGGACCAGAAATAACACAAATTTAGCGGCACTACCTTAAGTGTAAAGTTGTCCAATCTATCTTCACCTGGAGATTTTTTAGTGTTCAACCCTTTGACACGTGCTGAGACTTTCTCGGCTGTAATGGGAGCAACCGGGAGGCATAACTGGCCGGCGCTTTCAAGTCTCATATGGATCTGGCGAACGCTGAGTTCTGAGCTGGTATCAAATGGCTGAAATCGAGCTTCCAATTCCTCGCCGAAAGCCTCGGCTTGCTCGCTTAAAGATCTAGCCCAGGATCCGTCAGCCTTATTGATTGGAAATTTTGGGGTTACCTGTTGTTTGTACCTTCTCTCCAACTTCCACAAGGAGTGCTTTGTGTGGTCGTCGGGGGAGACATTTGACAAAAACCTGTCAGTTTCTTCCTGTTTATGCAGCATCAGCAGCTTTTTGACTCTATTCGACACTCTACGAGAAACCCTGTCCACAATAAAGTCACGGGTGCAACAAAACTGTCTCCTAAGTCTCCTCTTAATAAGCAGCAGTGCTTCAATTGCTGGGGGAATTCCAGAACGGGGTGGGGGGGGCAATAAGAGCAGCTTAATGCACATTCTTTAAGAAGATCGAGTGCGCGTCTTCAATGTCTTCGGGCATCAGGATTTCCAAGTTTAAATTTAGAGATTCATCCAGATCTCGGCGAAATGCAGCTAAGTCAGTTCCAGGTGGCAGCAGTCGTCCTTTTATTGTTTTGATCTTCGGAGCGGAATGAAAATGAAACACAAGGGGATGATGAGGGTTGATACTCAGTCCTGATAAACTAGTCCTAACGCAGCCCATTATAAATGAAAAAAATCATTAGCGCTGGGTCTGTGTCTTTGGGCGTACGGGAAATGGGTCGCTTGGGATTTGAGCTGTTGAGATTTTCACAACTTCCTTTAAGCAGCTAACCCTTGTATCCGCTCTAAAGTTACCCCATAATCTGCTTTTGGCGTTAAAGTCTCCACCTATAAGAAATATTCTTCCTAGATTGTTTAAAAGATCTTCGAAGTCTACAGATGACCAATTAAGATGCGGAGGTAGATATAATGCAGAGACTATTAACTCGCCCCTACTGGTTGAAATCTGGATGGTGGCCATCTGTAATTTCACTGTTCTCACTGGCTCTTAGAAAGAATAGCAGATTTCTTGCTTAATAAGCACAGCCGCTCCTCCTTTGGGCGTGTTGCTGGGATGGTCGGTTAGGAAATGCTTAAGCTCCTCAACCGCCGTTACGTAAATCACTCTTCTCATAGAATCTTCCCTTATGCTGCTATGCGCCGAAATTGATATATTGGGTTTTAGGCTATTTAATTTCTTTTTGAAAACTCGGCAGTCCTTACTCCAAGCAGCATGTTTCTCACCGCAATTTATGCATCAAAGGTCCTCCACAGCCAAACATTGGGTGGTGATATGGTTTTGCCCACATTTTCCACACATCAACTGTCGCAGGCAGTAATTTTTAGTGTGCCCAAATCCAAAGCATCTATAGCACTGAATAATAGTCAGATTCTTTTTTGGAATTTCCACCAGGACACGTTGCCTGCCTATATGCTGAATTTTCAAAGCCGCCTTATTATTTGGTGCTCTGGCAAGAAGGTGCTATGAAGAAGAAATTGTTTGGTACTATCTTTTCAGTGTCTGCTCCATTAACCTTAGTGATTAACTTGCGTGGGTTGGGATTAAAGTAGTTAGTAGCTTGTGCTTACAGACGTGTTTTGATTCTGCTCCGCATTTTGATTTTGATTAGCATTTGGCAATTAATTTGTCTATTGTCGTTTATCGTTACTAATATTTATTTTTCTTTCCGGTGTTAAGTGAATTTATAAGTGAATTTATTTGTGGTGTATGGCTAATTTCACCCGTATAAATTTTGTTCTTATCAATGTTTAATTATTTTTGGCAAGTACAACGCTTAAATTTGCCTTTCCTGTGTATTGAGTTCAATCTCTTTTTTTACTGCTTTGCTCTCCCTTTAAAATAGTTTTTGCTATTTTAGTCTTTTTCTGTTTCCTTCTTGCTCTCTATACAGTAGTTATTATTTTTAAATAACTGTATTTCCTCTTTTTATTATAAAATATTATTATTCACCTTACTTTTCTCTTTGCAATTCTATCTCTGTCTAGCTGAGAGCGTCAAAATTCGGACTTAAGTCGTTGTGCTTTTTTTGCACAGTGTGTTGATAATAACAACCAAATTTTGAAAATAAATTTTAAAAAAAAATTTTTCCACTCAAGTTTATTTTATTGTTATTATTTTATTTATTAATTTTATTTTTGCTTACTTAAAATTTTTTTTATCTTTTATTTTTTAATTTTATTTTTTTTTTAATTTTTAATTTTTTTTTATTTTTTTTAATTTTATTATTATTATTATTATTATTCTTTATTTAGTTCTTTTTCACTTATTTTTATTTTATTTATTCATTTTTTTTTCCAATCTTATTTAACTTATTTTGCTTTTATTTTATTTAATATCTTGTATCTATACTTCGCGCAAAATGAATTGCTGTATTCGGACTTGCACCAACAAGGACAACTTTAATAGTGATAAGCTTAGAGGTGTCTCTTGTTGAATGTGCGATAACATCGCCCACCTTAATTGTGCGGGGTTGACTGGTCGAGACTATGACCGACTTTACGGTACGGCTAAACCTGCATGTGGTGTCATCAGGTGGTCGTGCCCTACCTGCTTCAATCGCCAGGGGGACTTCTCATTGATGTACCACCGTATGCGAATTAAATACCAAAAACTTAAAAAACTATTCACTGAGCTAGCCTCAGAGTTTGATGCTGGGTCAAAAATGTTTTTGGAGTACTCTTTCGACTTGACTCCCACGACTAATGCAGTACAACTGCCGCCATTATCCCCTCATAATCTTCCGCCTACCACAGCGCCACTTATTTCTTTTTCGTCTCCTCAACCCCCTTCTTCACAATCCCCTCTAACTTGTTCTACTATTTCTTCATCTGTCGCTTTGAACTTTCCATCCACTACCTGTTCGCCTTCCTCGATTCCTTGTCCTACTTCTGTGACTTTAACTTCAACTTCTCCAACTTGTTCTTCTTCTTCCCAACCTTTACCCAGTCACTCTTCTGTACTTTCTTCCATATCCACCCCATCGTCCCATCCCGCTCAAATTCCGGTAGCTCCGTCAACCACTATTCCATCTACTACTTCTTTATCTATCGCCTTTAACTTTCCCTCCACTACTTGTTCGACTTCCTCTATTCCATGTCTTACTACTGTGACTTCAGCTTCAACTTCTCCAACTTGTTCCCCTTCTTCCCAACCTTTACCCACTTATTCTTCTGTACTTTCTTCAATATCTAACCAATCATCCCATCCCGCTCCAATTCCAGTAGCTCCTTCTACCAATATCCCCTCTACTACCACTTCATCTGTCGCTTTCAACTTTCCCTCCACTAATTGTTCATCTTGCTCTACTCCCTGTCCTACTACTGTAACTTCTGCTTCATCTTCTACTAAAGTCTCTAACTCCTCCCGTACTTTGTCACCCCCTAAGAGTTATTCACAGTCCAATACTGCCTCTACTCCAGTGCCATGTTATCATTTTAGGTATTGAATTATAAATTAAGTCTTAGATTTAGTTTAATATTGCATGTTTATTAGAGGCTGATGATGTTTTTATCTGTAGCCAAATACTTAGCACTTTGCTTCTAGCGTCAAACCAGTGAAGTAAAGTTATAAAGGAAAAAAAAATATATATATATAATTACATAAATTTTCATAACATTGTTTAATAAATTATTAAAAAGAAATATTTTAATTCCGCGGAATCTGTGGAAAGCGCTTATTTGTTGTCTTCTCCGATCTGCACTGCTGGTCGCTCCTACATGAGCGACCAGGCGGACCACAGTGCCTTAGTCATCAATAAACATAGCCTTTCTTCCATTGACATCATGCCTGCTTTTTCGAACAAAGCTGGTGCTCCATTGTTGGAGTGGTTTTCGTCGCCCTCATCAAGTAACTGCATAAAAAAGAAGCGTAAACCAAGTTCGTCAAAACGGACAAGTATTAAAAAAGTTAGCAGAAAACAAGTTTTGGATGCAAATCGATTCGCACCACTTAGTAGCGATTCCGACGCTTCTGACATGGAGCTTTCTTTTGAAGAAGTGTGTACCAATAAGAGCAAACCTTCTCTGGAAACTGTAAACGCCACTGAAACCGCTCCTTCGTCCAGTCGGCCAGAGACCACTACTCAAAATCCTATGATAAATAACCGAACTGATTCAAGGATTCATAACAAATCTCCGAAGCCACCACCCATTTTCATTGTCGGCATCACAAACATTAACGGTTTGTTAGCCAACCTTGACACTGTAACCGATCCCGAATCATACATGCTGAAAGCATCTCCTAAAGAGGGTCTGAGAATCCTGCCCTCCACCAGTGATGCCTATCGTAGTATTATACGGCAACTTGAGCTGCAAAACATTACGTTCCATTCGTATCAGTTAAAAGATGAAAGAGCATACAGAATTGTTATTCGCGGCCTCCACCACTCAACCCTCGTCGAGAACATTAAACGAGAACTTGCTGACAAAGGTCATTCTGTACGCAACGTGCACAACCCAAAAAGCAGAACTGATGGTCATCCGCTCAACCTGTTTTTTGTGGACCTTGAGCCCAACGCCAGCAACAAAGGGGCTTTTGATATAACGAGGCTTTGCCGTCAAATAGTTAAAATCGAGCCGCTTCATCCGTTCAAAGATGTACCTCAATGCCATCGCTGCCAGGAGTTCTCGCATACTAAGAGGTACTGTCGCAAACAATTTAAGTGCGTCAAATGTGGCGAAGCTCACGCCACAACTTCTTGCACCAAAACACCTGATAAGCCACCTAAATGCGCACTTTGCGGCGAGGAGCACACTGCGAATTATAAAGGCTGCATTAAATACAAGGAAGCCATTGCCAGGAGAGTCCCGGCAAGACGCCCTGCACCAAGTGCCTCTCAACACCATCAGATACCTGGCCACAATTCTGTGCCTAACAATATTGTTGACGGGGTGTCGTACGCTGATGTATTTAAGAAATCGGTGTATCACCAACCGGCTCAACAGAAACTCCTACGTGAGCAGCAGAAGCTACGTCAGCAACAGCAAAAATCAGTCCAACTACCTATTCAACCTCAATCCGAGCCACAACAGTTACCAAGCAAGACATCTCTACCTAAGAGTCGTCAAAAGTCTCTTCCGTTATCAAGTCAACGTCAAATCGCATTCCCTCACCCTGTTGGAAATAATGTTTCGAATTGTCATAATTATCCCCCGCTCAGCATAGATAATACCCAATCATTCTCATCTCCTGAACAGGTCGACCAATTATCGGTTGTGGTCTCCCGCCTGGACAGTCTCAACGAGAAATTTGGTCACCTGATTGAGATGCAGGCCAAGATGATGGAGATGCTCGCCGCCATATTGTCTAAAAAATGAGCAGACCACACATGAACCTCGCCATATGGAACGCTGATGGCATCCATAATCACAAAAATGAGTTAGAAGTGTTCATGGCGGTCAACTTGATTGATGTCATGCTCATTTCCGAAACGCATTTCTGCATTAGAACATACTTCAAAATTCAGGGATATGAAATCTATTCTGCTAATCATCCGGATGATAACCGTATGCGAGGGGGCGCCGCTTTACTCATCCGGTCATCTTTACGCCACCATCCGCTGGAAACCATTCGGTCTGACTCAATTCAAAGTGTCTCTGTCAGTATTCACACAACTCAAGGCATCCTGGTCATCGCAGCCATTTATTGCCCTCCAGGACCCCAAATATCAGAGCAGCAGTTCAACACCTTCTTCAATCAACTCGGACCTAAATTCTTAGTTGGAGGGGATTGGAACGCCAAACATCGACTTTGGGGGTCCAGACTTGCTACCCCAAGAGGTAATCAACTTCACAGGAGTATAATAAACTCTTCCAGAGAGGTTCTCGCGACCGGAGCACCCACCCTTTACCCATACGATTCCTCAAGGTCGCCCGACGCAGTAGACTTTGCTATATACAATGGCATTCATCCAACAGCTCTGGACATTGCGGAGTCATCTGACCTTAGCTCAGACCACATCCCACTATTTATTAAACTTGGATTGATTCCAGATAACATCGTATGCCGGTCCAGACTGCTCCCTACCCACGCTAACATAACGGTCTTTCATCAGTGTCTAAACGAAAGGATCAACCTCAATATGGAAATAAATTCGGACAAGGATATAGATGATTCGGTTGACTTGTTCACCAAGAACATTCATGAGTCCGCCGAATTAGCCTCTTCATACCAATTCCCTTGTTCACCCAACCCTCCTCAGGCTATCTTAAAACCTGAGGTTCTGGAGTTGGTGAGATATAAACGCAGGCTACGACGTCGCTATATGAGATCACGGAACGAATTTGACAAGGCTGCATGGAGGAGAACTGCCCGAGAACTGAAAAATGTAATGCAAGCTGTGCGATCGGAGCATTTCAACAATCTGTTGGCTAATGCGGATCCAATGAAAAAGTCTGGCTTCAATCTATGGCGTGCCACCAAGTGCATCAAACAACAGCCTCACAGGCATGCTCCAATCCGTGGGCCTCTAAATCAGTGGCTGCGTACGGAGACCGAGAAAGCAGAAGCATTTGCTAATGAGTTGGAGAGCCGATTCACGCCTTTTAGCCTGGCTGACCCTGGTGACGTTGAGGAAACAAATGAAGTCCTATCGAGATGTATATTAGATCACAGTCCAACTAAACATATCACCCCTGAAGAGGTTGTGACTCAAATTCAGAGACTGAAATCTAAGAAGAGCCCCGGACATGACCATATTGACAACAGGGTGGTGAAAGCACTCCCTTGGAAGGGAGTGTTGTTCCTGACGTTGCTGTTCAACAGCATGCTGCGGATCTGCCATTTTCCCACACAGTGGAAGTGTGCAACGATATCCATGATACCTAAACCTGGTACTCCGGAGAACTGTGTCACATCATATAGGCCCATAAGCCTGCTTCCAACGTTTTCAAAGATTTTTGAAAGATTGTTTTTGAGTAGATTGTTGGCAGTACGGGGTGTTCAAGAAGCCATTCCTGATCACCAATTTGGATTTAGATCACAGCATGGCACTCCCGAACAACTGCATCGAGTAGTTAATCACATACTTACTGCATTTGAGTTGAAACAGTATTCCTCTGCAGTCTTCCTAGATGTCAAACAAGCATTCGATAGGGTATGGATCGATGGACTTCTGCATAAATTAAAATTACTCCTGCCTGGCAAACAGTTTTTACTAATTCGAAGCTTTCTTCAACGACGAACCTTCTCTGTGGCGGTAAGAGACAAAATTTCCACCTTCAGGCCCATGAGAGCCGGTGTCCCGCAGGGGAGTGTCTTAGCTCCGGTCCTCTACTCCTTATATACCTCTGATATGCCTACAACTAGAGATGAGCATTCGATTATTGCTACTTACGCGGACGATACGGCAGTTATTTTTCAACTCTTTCAACTCTGCCTCTCTGAACGAAGCTGCGGAGAAATTGTCCAGCTACCTGGATAGATTCCACTCATGGGCCAGGCGTTGGAATATAGCCATAAACTCTGAGAAATCAGCTCACTGTACCTTCACTTTAAGGCAAGGCGTCTGTCCGGTTGTGACTTACAACACAAGAATCATTCCGCAAATGGAGCAAATCCAGTATCTCGGTTTGATCCTGGATAAGCGTCTTACCTGACGTGCACACATTAAGGTAGTTACAGCACGCTCCTACCAAAAGCTCAAGAAACTGGAGTGACTCCTCCGCCCATCGAATAAGTTATCTTTAACTAATAAAAGGCTCATCTATCTGCAAGTAGTGGCACCTGCTTGGCGCTACACCATACAAATTTGGGGCACTACTGCTGCCTACAACATCAGAAGAGTGCAGGCGTGTCAGAGCAAGGCTCTCAGAAAATTTATGGGCGCCCCTTGGTACGTCCGCAACTCCACGCTGCATAGGGATCTTGCCGTGCCAACTGTTATGGAGGTGATTAATTCTCACAGCTGCCGCTATCACTACAGACTTTTGTCGCACCCAAATCCTCTAGCTTTCTCCCTCACCCGTATCTCAACAAGGCGTAGACTGAAGAGGCTGCACCCACATGATCTCCCTCTAAGAAGGATACAGCCTTCTATAATTAATTAAGTTAGTATAAGTCTAATTTTTTATTTTTATTGTCACGTCATTATTCTTTAAATCCGACAAATGTGTTATGCAGTTTACTGCGTTTAATGTTATAATTTAATTTAAAAAAAAAAAAAAAAAAATACTTAGCACGTAGACATTAGCTTTGGTATCGCATGTTCACCAAAGAACTTAGCAATTAACACCAGCTGAGCCCAGTCTATATGACTGGGTGAATTTTAATGCCACTTGGGCCTGCCCCATGTGAGATCAGTGTGTGGTCATTGCGTACCTACTGTGTCTATGTAAAAAAAAAAAAAAAAAAACAATCCGGTGACATTGTGTCCTTTGGTATAAAAGGCTTCCTTGATAATAATATGGGGGGTGGTGCTGGCCAGGTTGCGAACAACTACTCTGAGAGCTATATCCTCCTTAAGCTGGTATGTGTAGTGTTTAATGTTTCTCTCTATAAGGTAATGAACCAGAATACGATGCGATTCAGAATCCTCACTATAGGCACTTACAGTACCATTTCTCTAACTTTAAGCGAGAAACTGTCTGTTCCGGAGACGAGTGCCAGCTCCTGCTCCAAAAGGTGAGCATTGCTTACATTATTAAAGTTGATAGGGGAGGTTTTCTAGTCCTGCGTATGGTTTCAGTGTCAATTCCCTCAAGGAAAGCATCAGAGTCGAGGACCATTTTCTCGGCTTCGGTAAGAGAGCAGAGCAAAGCGATTTGATGATGTGCCAGGACTTTCCAGAGAAATAGAAAATTCCACGGTTTGGGCCGACCCCTTTTTCAACTTCTTTACCAAGCCATGACGGGAAAGTGGACTGGCTGGTCTTTTTTACGCAGCCGACTCAAAAATTGACTGTGAAAATCAACGAACGAACACATTTCAGGTAAGCTGGATAGCTGCCCTTTGTACCATCCGAATTAGTGCATTGATCCCAGCTTCTATCTCCTCCATTGTAAACTTTCACTCTTTGCGTATACCCAGCGTATACCCTTTGTGTCGATCGAAATGAACTGACAAGTTTGCAGCAAATAGAGTAAACTGCGAATCTTGACATTACGCTTAAAACTTTGCGCTTTCTCTCAAGAACTCTTGGAGAACATTTGAAAGGTTTTGGCTATCCATACTCGACTTTTTGCAAGAATGTCGGTCCGTGCTTCCATGATAGAGACTCTTCAAGCTGTCTGGGAAGTGTCCCCTTCGATAAGATATCCGCAGGATTGTGCTCCGTTGGCACATGCCTCCAAGCCATGCCATGCGACATCTCCTGGATACTACTAATTCGGTTTGCAACAAAAATGTTATAGTTCGCGGCGACATCATTCAACCAGAAAAGCACTATTGTTGAATCCCACCAACAGAAGAATTTCCACTAAAAGCTTGCAGCTCAAAAATAGACTTCTTTAACTCAGTCAACAACATTGCAGCGCACAATTACAACTAAGGCATGGTAAGTGTCTACTACCTTACTACGGTAAGAGCTACTCGCGACTTTGAGCACAATAGGCTGACCTGCACACAGCCGACCTTATTTGTACGCATATAAACGCACGCTCCATAAGCCTTTCTGCTAGCATTACAAAATCGATGTATTTGTAAATCTGAACAATCAAGTCCAATGAACCGAGGGAAACGGATGCTGCTGACTGTATTCAATTCTGAACATAATTGCTTCCAAATAGAGTGTAACGACTGTGGCACACTTTCATCCCACGCCAACTTTTGCTTCCAAAGCGACCGAAGAAACACCTTAGCTTTCAAAACGACTAGGCCTATTAGTCCAAGTGGGTCGTAAATCCTTGACACGGCAGCCAACACTTGGCGTCTGGTGACACTATCGGCAACCGTAATTGAAGGCAATGAAAACAGAGTTATCCTGCTTCCAGTCCCATTTAAATTCCAGACTTTTTGTGCAATCACTGCCATCACTGAATGCTATCGCTTGCTACCTGCTCGATTCTTCAACTGCTTGCAAGACGCGGTCGTTTTTTGAACACCACTTTCTGAGCACGAACTTTCCTTGTAAAAGCAGCGCTTTTGTTTGCGATATAATTTCTAGAACTTCATCTACTGTACTTCCGCCCGAGATGAGATCGTCAACATAGAAGTCGCGCAATAATATCTTCGAGCCAAGAGGGAAGTCATATGCTTCGTCCATAGGTACCTGACCCATCGCCCGAATGGCCAAAAATGCCGCCGGCGTTGTACCATAGGTCACTGTGTCCAACCGATAAATGTGTAATGCGTCGTCAGGATGCTCCCGCCATACGATACACTGCAAAAAGAAATCCGGCGATACATCTTGCATATGTCCGCGGTGATGGCAATCCTGTGCGATCGAAAGCGCAAAAGTGTCTCAACTAACTTCGGCTGTATTACGGGACCTGCCATCAGCATATCGTTCACTGAATAACATGTAGACGTTGTGTTGTCAAGTGTACGAATCGCCTAGAGCTCTCAAGTCAACCTTTATTGGCAATAGGAAGGCATATTCGCCAGTATCCAATCGGCGAGAGCTACTTACAAAATGCTTCTCGCAATCTAAGTCTTCCGTTGATCTCTTAATGTCCAGTGGAGGGTGTCTTTCAACCTCCCAGTAGCGCCTCACTAGCTCATATAAAGCAGAATCAGAATCATAATCCAACGAATCAGCACATTCAACTGCGCAACAAGAAACTTGCTTCACTGGACGACTAACATTTCCAGAGACGATCCAATCTAACTTGGTTTTCTGGAGAGTTGGCATACTCGGGACTAGTCGCAGCTGTCCCACGCACAACAGGTCGAAGAATAAGCTGGCACCGATAAGCATGTCAATTCCCTAACGGCCGAGCAAACGCGGCTTCGGCGAGTATGATATTCGCTGGTATATTCCACTGAACAGATGACAAGTTTGCTTCAGGTTGATTAGAAATGATTGTAGGAACGACGACAGCTGAAAAAGAGGTACTGTAAAAGAGGTTCCATAGGCTGATTGCAATGATATCATAATGTTCTCTTCCGCAATTATGTCCGACTGACCGAAGCCCGAAATAATAGTTTTGGATTTGCCTTTTTTGACTTGCTACCGATTAGCTAGGCACGCTGTTACGCAATGAAGTTGCGAAGCGGAGTCAAGCAATGCTCTACATGGAAATAAAATTCCATTCCGAACTTTGACCATGACCACAGTAGCGAGAATAGTGAAAGTATTCGTGGCATGGTTGCTGCTACGCAATGTAGCAGGCTTGCAGTCAATGACAAGAGCGCTTTTAGCTTCGGGGCCAACCCGGCTTTCGATTCTTCCTTGGACCTGCTGATTTAAAACGAATGATTTCTTAGCGAATAATTTTTTAGAATTCGCCTGGCTGCCTGGCGTACGTGCTGCGAAGGCCAATTCCACAGTCTCCAACATCCGGTCTCGGCGCTCGAAGAAAGTTGTCATTAATCCCCATGACGGTAGACCACGTACAGGTAATTCCTCTTTCCAATTTGCCTGCGTATCGCCTTCTGCCTTCTTTCCAATTACATTAATGAGAAATCCGTCGAATATTTCCTCTTTCGTCGCGATAGTGCTCAACGTTCGAAAATGCGTGCTGCTCTTGTCAATAATCTCACGCAACTCACCTGCCGAATTCTCATCCATGCTTTTTAAGCCAAATAGCTGGCTAATATGCGTCTGAAATTGAATGCAATTGAAATAGTCCAAGTAATTTTTACTACCAAAACAAAATATAGACCAGTTCACCTAACAATTGACAGAAGAGATATAACAATCCGAAACGTAGCTAAGTATCTCGGAATCTACCTTGACAGCAAACTGACATGGAAATACCATATTTTTAAAATACGAAACAGAATGAAACTTAAAATAAATGAATTGCACTGGTTGTTAAACAGAAAATCGAAAGTCTCACTGAACAACAAACTATTAATATATAAAACTATCATCAAACCTATTTGGACGCACGGAGCGCAAATATAGGGGTCTGCGAAAAGAACAAATCTACAATTAATACAAAGAAAACAATCGAAAATTCTACGTAAAATTACAAACGCTGACTGGTATATCACATATTTCGATATTCACAGAGATTTGCAGATTTTCACAGTGGCTGAAGAAATAACTAGTTTAAGTCGGAGATACCAAACAAAAATAACCCAACATACTAACAACGAGGTGAATACACTGCCTCTGCGCGAGCTCCAGCAAAGACGTAGACTTCGATGCTCAAGGCCTGTCGACTTAATCTAAAATAAAACACAAATCATTGTAGCAACAGTATAAGTAGGTGTTTATATGTATATATTTAGCATTAGAACTAATCAATAATTATCATAAATCTCCAAAGACCGAATTGCATCCAGAGCTGTGCCAGTCAAACTCGATCTCAAATGCTGGAACTTTTCGATGCTGCTCAAAGTTGGCTCCTTGTCAACAATGACCTGGAACAATGACCAAAAGTCTGGTCAGTCAGTGACTGCACCACTAAACACAGGCAGTTGTAACGCCGGCAAACGCGTCTTAACTGCTGACATGCCAGGGGATACCAAATGTTTAACACGAGTAGACGTGGGCAAATCTTTCATGGACAACATCTCGAGCTGTTCCAATTTGACGGCTGTGATGGACTCATCCAAGTCTCGTAGTCTACTTTCAGCTGCTGCATCAAGCGTGCATTGGATTTGGTTTAAAAACCACTGACCTTTCCGCTTAAGGTATTCACAGTTTTTATTTGCCTTTGGCATTGTGATTTCAATGTCCAAACTGCAAAAAATAGCAAAATACAAACGATCGATTGATGTAGAGAAGGAGAACGTACACACGTGAAACTGTTGGGACGAGCGGTGATGATGTACCGATATTCGATGATGATGTAGCGGACGCACAACAACAATGTTAGCCAATTCGCACGAGTGTTGTTGTTGTTGTCACCAAACGATCCAAGCGAGATAAAAGGTCAACGCAGAGCAGCAACGCAATTTGTCGTTGCTGCTTGCATAAAGATTATACCGAAAAAAAAGTAAGTTAACAAATTAAATGCGTAATAATGAGATTAACGATTAAATATACGATATTTGCTTCAATAGTTTTGCAAATATCACGTCGGGGTCACCAAAGTTTTGGGGACAGCAAGCTTTTTTTGCTGACCGCTGATTGACAAGCCCAAGAAATGATTGAATTACGAAGAAAAACAAAACGCGCAGAAATGCGTGTTTATTTTTTTTTTTTTTTTTAGTATCTCAAAAGAAGAGTACATTGTCTATTATAGAAAAATAAATCGACTATTGTACAGATTAATATTTAGGACAAGTGGGTGAATTTTAATTTAACAATCAGTTTGTAAAGTCGTGTTGTGACTGGAATTTAACAATACATGTATTTTAACAATAAATAAACAATTAAAGATAACCCCAATTAACAATTATTAATTGGAAGTAATGTGTTATGTGAGGTCCACTGGTCTCACGCTTTAGTCTACGTTGCCGAGTTAGTTCTTCTAATGGTAATGTGTTCACACCATCGTTCGAATGCTGGGAAAGTTTGGTTTGGTATTTTCTGCTTAAATTGATTATTTCCTCATCTACTGTCGCAATTCTTAGGTCTCGATGAAGGTCCGTGTTGGTGATATACCATTGGGCTTTTGTGATGGTGCGAATAATTTTTGATTGTTGCCTCTGGATTAACTTTATATTTGATTTTTTGGCAACTCCCAATATTTCGGCTCCATATGTCCAAATTGGTTTAATACTTGTCTTATAGATTAGGAGCTTGTTTTCAAGTGAAATGTTTGAATTGGGTTTGAGCACCCAGTGCAGTTGTCTTACTTTCATTTTGATTTGGTCACGCTTTTTTTTGTATATGGTGTTTCCAGTTTAGTTTACTGTCAATATATAATCCTAAGTACTTGGTTTCTTTTTGAATGGTTACGTAGTCTCAGTCAATATTTATATGGATTGGTGTAAATCTAGTCTTAGTAGTGTATATAACTTGTACTGTTTTGTTTTTGTTTATTTTAATATGCCACTTTCTAAGCCAGTCAAGATGTTGCAGTATTTATGTTTTTATGAGCACTTAGGAGTATTGTGTCATCGTCGAAAGTTGCAATCATCGACGAATCGTGAGTGGGATATGGTATATCTGCTGTGTATAGGGTATATAATAAAGGTCCTAGCACACTTCCCTGTGGAACTCCCGAATTTATTTCTCTAAGGGTTGAGTATTCGTCTGAGTATTTAACTAAGGAGTATCTACCTGTGATATATGATGTTAATAGATGTGCTATATTTTGAGGGAATACATTGTTAAGTTTCCATTTGAGTTCTTTATGCCTTGTCAAAAGCTTTTTCCACGTCTAAGAAGAGTCCAATAAAAAAAGGAATTATCGTCAATGTCATTTATAATTCAATGCGTAACTCTGTGCACTTGTTGTATTGTTGTGTGACTTCTTTGAAAACCAAATTGGTGATTTGGAATGGTCTGTCTGCGTTCTAGTAGTGGCAATAGTCTACTTCTTAATATCTTTTCGAAGGCTTTTGAGATTACAGGGAGTAGACTGATTGGGCTATAAGACTTTGCTTTTGATGTGTCTTTGCCTAGTTTCGGGATTGCAATAATCTCAGCTACTTTCCAGACTCTCGGAAAATGGTTTAGTCTGAACATAGCGTTAAAGATGTTTCCTAGATATTCTATAGCTTTTACAGGTAGTTCTCTCAGGAGTTTCCCATTTATTTTCTTTCCTTTATATCATTATTAATGCATTTTCTTATTTCTCCTATGGTGGTCTTTTCATGTTTTATATGTTCTAAACCTCTGATAATATCTGTGTTCAGCTGTGGATTATTTGAGTTGGTCCAAGTCCTTGCCCATAACCCGTTTTCCATTTTTAGAGGAGTCTGATTATTACTTTTATTTGTCCATCCTTTAGTAGCTTTCCATAAAGAGTAGTCCGTTTGACTCGTGGGTGTTAAGCTCTTGAGATATGATGTTAATTGTTTGTTTTTTAATACCTGAATCATTTCTTTAACCTCTTTAGTTGCCTTGTTGTACTGTCTTTTTGTGTCAGGAGATCTTGTGGTTGAACAGGTTTTCCGCAGTTTACATTTTTTATTTAATAGTCATCGTAGTTGAGGTTGTGTGTAGAATGTCCAATTTTGCTGCTTCGTTTTTGGTGTCGATTGTATGACTGCTTTCATAATGGTGTCATTCAGGAATACTAATTGAGGAAATTGAGGAAATTCTTATATTCTGTGTCTGTAATATTATGCTTTGGTGGGCTATATACAGCAGATATTATAAGTGGTCCTACGAGATCATTAATTTGAATGTTGGTCGGTTGTATGTAGTTATGCTGATATGGCTCAAGCTCGTCTTGCTTTATGCACTGCTTAATAATTATGGTTGTTCCACCGTGCGCTATGCCTTCGGGGTGGTATACACTTTGTACCCTCTAACTTGTATGAAGTGTTTGTTTGTGAAATGTGTCTCCGAGATTAGGGCTATATCAACGCTGTTGTCATGAAGAAGTATTTGTAGTTCGTCAATATGGTTTTTCAGTCCGTTTGCATTCCAAGTTATGATCCGTAATTTAGTTTCCATTTTGTTGTCCATCTTCGATATGAGAATTGTTATGACGTTTATTATATTTGTGACTTGTTGAAACAATTGTTTCATCAGGTCTTTCATCTCAGCAATATCAGTTTTTATGTCAATGCGTCTACTTATGTATAGATTGGTTGGATTCGTGAGTTGTTCCTTCTTATTCTTTTCGCCATTATTGTTGTCATTCTTATCCTTAGCTGCTTGAGCATACGATAAACCGGTCTTAATTTTGCTTAATTAAGCTTTGAGTATCGATTGAAGCTATTGCTACTGTCTCAGCCGGAACTTGGTGGCTAGTTTCTCTAAGGGATGGAAATCTTTATATTTTCAGTGCCTTGTATATCTCACAACCTTTGTAGTTTGCAGCGTGTGCAGCACCGCACAATGCACATTTTATTTGACCGTTGGCTTAAATTTTGCAGTCGATTGTTTTGTGTTCATCGGCGCATTTAACGCAGATCGGGTCTCTGGTGCAGAAATTTCTCGTGTGGTCGTATTTTTGAGAATTTGATCATTGCGATATTATGCATTTATGGTGTGGGGGCTGGAAAATGATTTTCGTGCAGAGCAGTGTGGTTATGTTATAAATATCGTTGTTGTTGTTATTGTTTTTCAATTCAATGAAAAATAATGGAAGCGGTTTGGGCGTGACTTTTTGTTGTGCATTATGGATGTTTATGACTTCATGCCCTAGGTCGAGAAGTTATTTTTTTATTTAATTTATGTCAGTGGCGTGGTGCATATTCCTGAGCACTACTTTAAATCCACGTTCTTCCTTCGGTTTGAATGTGTAGTATTTCGTTCTGTGCTCTTGCAGCATCTTAATAACTGCGGAGTAACTGGTAGAATCTTTTGTTTGTATTCCCACCTCATTATTCTGCAGCGTTTTTATGTTATGTTAATTATGTTATGTTAATTATGTTTATGTTAATTATGTTTAATTACATTTTTTAGAGCATTGCTAAGAACGCTAATTTGTTCGACGTCTTGAACATATATTGGTGGTGGCTTAACCGATTTGATATTTTTTTGCGCTGGCAAATTTGTTGCATCGGAAACACTTTCCGCCCCACTGTTCGCTTGATTGTCATCGGCTTGAGAGAGGAGAGCGAACCTGTTTGTTGTGATTGGTGCG